>CM035432.1:120068308-120255808 GCA_020310875.1 Ceratopteris richardii | reverse complement strand
ACATATATACATGTATATACACATGTATACAAAAATATACATATTTTAGGTCTAGATATTTAAGATTACGGTTTTAGGGTTTAGTATTTCAGATCTAGAATTTTAAGATTAGGATTTTTATTAAATATATATAATTAAATATATAAAATTAAATATATAAAAATAGGATTACGTAAGGAAAAAAATCTGAATATAAAAATAAATATATATATATAGAATAAGATAATTATATACATAAATAAATATAAAAAGTACTAGTGTTTTAAATAATTTAATTAAATATTTATAATTAAATATATAAAATTAAGTATATAAAAATAGGATTACATAAGGGAAAAGAATCTGAATTTATAAATAAATATATATATAAAGTAAGATAATTATATACATAAATAAATATAAAAAGAACTAGTGTTTTAAATAATTTAATTAAATATCTATAATTAAATATATAAAATTAAATATATAAAAATAGGATTAGGTAAGGAAAAAAATCTGAACATATAAATAAATATATATATAAAATAAGATAATTATATACATACACATACACACACACATACACATACGCATATATACACACATATACACACATGCATGCATACATACACACAGATATAGACACATGCATGCATACACACATATATACACACATGCATGCATACACACATATACACACATGCATGTATACAATGATACATACACACACATGTATACACATGCATACTAATTACACACACATACACATACATGCATGCATACATACACGGGTTTTAATACGTAGATAACATATATACACAAACACACATATACATATAATACATACATACATGTAGATACACATCCATACAAAAATATACATATTTTAGATTTAAATCTTTAAGATTAGGGTTTTAGGGTTTTAACACCTACATAACATATATGCACACATACACATGCACATATAATACATATATACATGCATATACACATGTATACATAAATATACGTATTTTAGGTCTAGATATTTAAGATTAGGGTTTTAGGGTTTAGTATTTAAGATTTAAGTTTAAGTCTTTCTGATTAGGGTTTTAGGGTTTTAATACGTAGATAACATATATACACAAACACACATATACATATAATACATACATACATGTAGATACACATGCATACAACAATATACATATTTTAGATTTAAATATTTAAGATTAGGGTTTTAGGGTTTTAACACCTACATAACATATATGCACACATACACATGCACATATAATACATATATACATCTATATACACATGTATACAGAAATATACACATTTTAGGTCTAGATATTTAAGATTAGGGTTTTAGGGTTTAGTATTTCAAATCTAGAATTATAAGATTAGGGTTTTAATTAAATATTTATAATTAAATATATAGAATTAAATATATAAAAATAGGATACGTAAGGAAAACAATCTGAATATATAATAATATATATATATAAAATAAGATAATTATATACATAAATAAATATAAAAAGAAGTAGTGTTTTAAATAATATTATTAAATATTTATAATGAAAGATATAAAATTAAATATATAAAAATAGGATTACCTAAGGAAAAAAATTGAATATATAAATAAATATATATATTTATATATATAAAGTAAGATAATTATATACAAAATAAATATAAAAATAACTAGTGTTTTAAATAATTTAATTAAATATTTATAATTAAATATATAAAAATAAGATTACGTAAGGAAAAAAATTTGAATATATAAATAAATATATATATAAAATAAGATAATTATATACATAAATAAATATAAAAAGAACTAGTGCTTTAAATTATTTAATTAAATATATATAATTAAATATAATTAAGGAAAAAATCTGAATATATAAATAAATATATATATAAGGTAGGATAATTATATAGATAATAAAATCTGAATAAATAAATAAATAAATAAATAAATATATAAAATAAGATCAATCAAGAAAAAATCCAAATATATAGATAAAATAGGATAGCTATATAGATTAGGGTTTTAAAACTAAGGTTTTAAGTTTTTTTAGGTATTTAAGTATTTAGGTCTTTAAGAGTTAGATTTTTAGGTTTAATAAAAAAGAAAATGTTCTAAAATGTCCATATTGTAGCAGATGGCTTCTTTGGATCCTGAAGAGAGAATGGCATGTCCTTGCACACAGTGCAAGTATGAAATTTATGAGAAACGATGGATTTGTACTGCACATGTTAGAGAGTATAGATCCTTTGATAGGAGTCGACTGGAAAACCTACGCTATCATTCGCATGGTCCCCCAAGTCAGCAGATGGACCCAAACGAAATTGCACCGGTAACCTCTCGTGGACAAAAGAGAGCAAAAAAGGACTTGGACGTACAAGCAAGCACTAACAATATTACACAGAATGAACATATGGAAGAGATGCTTGAAGCATTTTATGAGATGGACAAAGATCATGATGGTGAAGAAGGTGTCAAGAGTTTCATGCACACAACAGAAATTCGACGATCAGAAGTTGATGAAGAATATGAAAACATGCGAAGATTAGCTCGTTTACCACTTAAAAATGGAGCAAAGATATCTGTACTACATGCTTCACTCACGATGCTCAATCTGCAATCCATTTATGGATGGTCAGATAGTAGTGTCACTGAATTGTTCAGGTAAGTGGAGAACAAATTGGCTTTCATTGTTGTATCACAATAACTTCATTTACTAATATCATTTTAATTACTTATTGTAGGCTTCTTAAAGATCAATTTTTGCCAGAGGGCAATGACATGCCTCCAACACGTGGAGATGCGAAAAAACTTTTACAGTCCATTGGAATGGATTATACTAAAATTCATGCATGTCCGAATGATTGCATTCTCTTTCAGAATGAGTATGAGCATATCCACGTATGTCCAAAGTGTGGAGGAAATAAATTTAGAGAAGACATTATAGGCGAAGCAATCCCCGCAAAGGTTCTTTGCCACTTTCCTATCATTCCACGAATTAAGAACATGTTTAGATGCAAATCTATAGCTGAGTTAATGTCATGGCATACAAAGAGCAGGTCTACAGATAATGTAATGCGAGTGCTAGCTGACTCTGATGCTTGGAAGCATATAGATAGTAAGTGGCCAGAGTTTGCTAGTGAGCCTCGGTCCATACGTCTAGCCCTAGCTATGGATGGACTGAATCCATTTGGATTACGCAGTTCTTCATGGAGCACATGGCGTGATGTTTGGTCAATTATAATATCCCACCATGGTTGGCCACAAAGAAAGGTCATTTATTATTAGCTCTTATTGTACCAGGTAAGTATAAGGTAAAAAACATGGATGTATATCTTGCACCACTTGTGGAAGAACTGCGCATCCTATGGGATGGGATCACTATGCGTGACATGTCTCAACCTATAAGAAGACGAGACGTGCGAGTGCAAGGCATACTTATGTGGACAATGCATGATTAGCCTGGTTATGATGAATGTTCAGGTTTATCGATTTCGGGTTACCATGCTTGTCCTTTATGTGGACCACGACTCGAAGCACGCTATTCCAAAGCACTACGTAAAACTATCTATGAAGGACATCATAGATATTTGCCTGATGGGCATGTTTTATGTGAAGGACAAATTGGTCGACAAGTGCAACACCAAATGAAAGCTAGCGATTGGAAACAGCTGTGGGATTCAGAAAATCAAGTTGCTGGCATGAAGGTTCTCCATTTTTCATGAACTCCCTTATTGGAGTGAATTGGTGATCAATCATTTGGTAGACCCGATGCATATTTTCAAGAATGTGGGAGAGATTCTTTGGAAAACTTTGATCGGAAAGAAAGAAAGCAAAGCACAAAGGGACGACTTAGAAGAGCGAGGTTGTACGGGAGAGTTGTGGGCAATTACTAAGCCCAACGGAACAATATCGTTACCAAGAGCTCCTTGGGTGCTTCGCAGGATGGAAGAGCAACAAGTGAAGAAAACAATTTCAGAGTTTCGTACACCTACTGGATGCATGAGATGTCTAAAGACTGCTTTCACACGAAACGACGATCTTGTAGGACTCAAGTCTCATGATTGGCACAAGTTTTAAAAGTTTGTGCTCCCTGTAGCCCTAAAAGATTGTCTTTCAGAGGATGTACGAAAAACCATTTATAAAATTCGTTCTTTAGTACGGTGGATATCTTCTAACCATTCAAAACTCAATGCTATTGAGGCTGTTTGTATGGTAGAGAAATACTTTCCCACAAGTATTCTGACTATTCAACTTCATTTACTGGTTCATGTAGTAGATGAACTTGCAATAGCAGGAACTGTCCGTAGTCGATGGATGTTCTTCTTAGAGCGCTTTATGAAGACATTAAAAGGGTTTGTTCGACAGAGATCACGTCCAGAGGGTAGCATGGCAGAGGGATGGCTTGTACAAGAATCTCTTGTATTCATAACTGAGTTTCTATGTATATCGGATCCCGAAATGCCTCGCTTATGGAGCGATGATGAAGATGTTCGTCTCGTAGGCGATGAACCACAAGGTAAAGGATTGCAAAGAAAAATGGATGTAGCTTTCAGAGAGAAGGCAATGAAGTTTTGCATACTTAACTCTGAGCCTATGCAAAAGTGGTTAGAAAGGTATGAACTTGCCAAGGAAACTAACGCAAAGGAAAGAGCTCAGTTTCGAAGAAATCGTTCCACTCAATTTTTGCCTCTTCCAGAAAATCTTCGACCTCTCCCACCTTTTCCAACGAGCAGATGGCTAGATGCAGCGGTTTCACAAGCAAAGGCAGCGGGTGAAGATATCTCTGAAGAAGAAGAAGAACTCACAAAAGGATGTGATTCGGAGTATATTAGATATGGTGCACTTTGATCTCATGGACGACACTTTCGAATCGCACGAATCGATCAAAATAGGTCTACTTTTGATAGTGGAGTGATGGTGAATTTTTTGCAAAAAAGTAGAGCGAGTGCAAGAGATGATAATGCTCTAGAAGGCGAGTTAGATTATTGTGGTGTGATTAAAGACATCTTGAAACTATCTTTCAGAAAAATTGATTACTTTGTTTTTGACGTGAAATGGTTCAAAGTAGTCACCTCTGGAAGAAACGCAACAGTGAGATGGGATAAGAGCGGTTTGCTTCAAGTCGACTCCACAAGATTATGGACAGATGAAAGGGATACATTTGTACTTCCCGAACACTGTGAAAAAGTTGGTTTTATACCAGATTCAAAAGACCGAGAGTGGCTATTTGTTTTACAAGTCGCTCCACGTAGTAGACAAATTTTTGAAAACATAGATGTAGAAGAAAGTCCATCTCTAGTGGACTCACAGATTCATTCGATAGTTGAGGAGGAAGAGATCATTGTTCGAGAAGAAGAGGTCATTGAAGAAGAGGTCATTGTTCGAGAAGACGAAGCAATAGATGATGATCAGGAGGAAACCAGCATAGCAAGCGATTTAGAAGCCATCAATATAGAGATAAATATTCTCGGTGCATCGGATCTTCAAGAGGATGCTAGAATAGAGGATTTTTGAATAAAACACTTGTACTTACTAATTTTTGGTTTTTTTTCTGTTTATTCCCTATATTATTTTTCTTATCGCATGCTAATTATTTGAGTTCTTTTATTAGAGAGCACGATGGGAGACAGTCCTCCAGTCACTCCATGTTCCATGACAGAGGAGCAGTTTTTGGAGTTCATCTCTCAGGTTCCTCCTACGTATATGGCCGCTGCATCACAATATTGGATCGCTCGTGGTAGCACTCCTCCCGGCCTCACTCCTGGCGGCCTTACTCCCGCCGGCCTCACTCCCGCTGGCCTCACTCCCGCCGGTGTCACTCCCGCCGGTGTCACTCCTGCGGGAGGTGCTACTCGCGTAGGAGGTATGTCTCCTAGCTTTGTGACTCCACCACGACCATCTTTGCAGCCATATTATACTGGGTCTACTAGTAGACATGTGCGTTCGACACCTCAGCGCGATACAGGGTTTGGCCCGTCTCATAGATCGAGGTCACGCTCTGGAGCAAGAGGTTCTAGGAGTGGATCTACAGGTAGGTCTGGAGGCAGAGGAGGCGGTTGTTATGGAGGCAGTGCGATGGACGTTGTGTCGTTGGCTTCTACTCCTAGGACTAGTACCTGAGATGTACGTACGCCGTGCAGTACACCACGCAGTACACCACGTACACCTTGGGGTGCTCATGACCATGATGACTCCAAGGTGTATAGTATCCGAGATGGAGCTCCGATGATGGATGCGGCTTGCAAAGCAATGCGTGCACGCATACGACAGCTTTGCTCCATCCAGTTTGGACACTCCATCATGCTGAAATGGAGTGAACAGGATAAAGATTGGAAGAATTATATCACACAGACAATTTACGAGGAGTTTCGACCAGCCGATCGACAGACGATTGTCAGTTCAGAGTGGATTCTACACAGTGCACGTGAGGTCATGTCGCATCGACGATTCGAGGCTTGTGATGCATTCAGAGAAGGCTTACCAAAGCCTGTATGGTTAGATGCTGAGGAGTGGGACATGATTCGTGACGAGCAGCAGCAGACTCCTGATCGATATCGCCAGCAACAAAATGCCGTAGCCACACGTCTAGACACGATTGGACCGTCACATTTGAGCAGCGACGGATATGACACGATGCATCATGAGTTTTTAAGTACCATTTCATTTATTGAATTTATTTGTGTTAAATTTCTCATATATGTTTCCCTAATCTTTTTATATTTGTTTCAGGAGCTTGCAATGGGTCCTCCTCCAACACAAACGGAGGAGTCTTACGGATATAGTCATGGGTTGATTGCACTATTGCAGGACTTGGAGGGACGCGGTGCGGTAGTTTCATGGGAGCATTTGCGATGAGGTAATTAATTTATAAACTTGGTTTTTACTTGTTGTTTGTAATTTTCATGTGAATTTATCTCATTCCATTAATGTTCTTTGTTGCAAGACTGTTGATATGGAACGTTCTTTGCATGTGTATGGCATCGGAAGACCAATATTTTGTATTTGATTTCCATATGGCAATACATTGCTTTGCCACATTTTGTAAAAGCGTCATATATGACAGTGGTTTGCCACATTTTGTAAAAGTGTCATATATGACAGTGGTTTGCCACATTTTGTAAAAGTGTCATATATGACAGTGGTTTGGGCAGAGTGTATTGTCTTTGTTAAGCAACATCATGGTAATGTTCTGTAGCAAAAGACAAAACACTCTGCCCAAAAAAGATTTTGCAGGTATGGTCGTCGGTATACGCGACGGTACTCCCAGTAGTGTCATCGGAATAACCGTCGGTACACCCAGAAGGCGACGGTATATCCAGCAGAAGCCTCGGTATGTACGCCGGTATTACCGACGCATATACCGACGCATATACCGACGCCTGTACCGACGCATATACCGACGCATATACCGACGCCTATACCGACTCTTTGGTACCGACGCACAAACCGACCTTTACACCGGGGTCACGGCAAATAAAGCCGCGTTCATGATTTTCCTCGGTAAAAGCCTTGGTATACCATTGATCTGTTGTAGTGTTTGTCGCATCACTCCCAATGGGGATTTGTTGACATATTTTGCTAGTGATATGTGTGAATACATTAGGACCAGCGGGGCACTTTTTTCCCTCTTTAGGAGGATGTTAATCTCACAATTTCAATTGAATCTTGCTTGAAAACTTGTGAGATAGTAGAGATATCTATAGCTCTTATCCATGCAAATGTTTTAATTTATTTTTATAGGATTTTTTTGCATTCATGAAGTGCTCTATTTTTAAAGATTAACACAAAGCAAGTGTTGTACCGCATACTCTCAAGCTAAAGACATTGAAGTGCATGAAGAAATTATCAGTTGCTCACTTATGAGAACATCTATGAATTCATCTTCGTGTGTGCATGGATCACCCTAACCTTTTTAATTCACATACATGCATTTTGTAACTTAGGATGGGTAGAAATTTCTCGTTTACCTAGTTCTAAGTACTAGGTATCCAAATTTTTGTGTGATAGGTGGCAACCCTAGTTGTGCTATGGGATTTTGCATTACATTTGGTTACATAGGTTGCACCGTAGCCTATAGTCATGGCCTGATAGGTGGTACATATACTATGGGCATAAAACTTTATGGTATTTCATCTCCTCATATGCCAATGATGTATGCCTCTATGGGTTGCAAAGGTTCATGTAGTTCTTGTACAATTGAGGGCTATTTTGTATTGATTCTCACTCCTATATCTATGAGAACCTTATATATTTTCACCTTGATTGTTTCCAATCCTACTTCAATATAGGGACCTCGATCAATGAGTTTATGAGAGGATCATTTACTATTTGTACATGTAACCATAGGGAAGATCTTTGTTTGTTCCCTTGCACATTGGCATGCAAAGAGATTTTGGTCCATAAGGCTAATCGTGAAGAGATCTATATTATAGACATATTCATCCATGCACTCTTCCATGGTGACAACTTGTTCATTCACACAAACATCACGTGTGGCTAATATCTACATCCAACCTTGGGATTCAAGCTGCTCATTTGGAGACATTTGTGGAATATAGGCATGGTATTCCATAGGTATTTTTTATTTCTTTAGTGGCACTACAACTTTAAGAATCTTCTCTTCTCTCAAAGATGACTAAGGTGTGGAAGGGAGTTCTAATAGAAAGAGGTAAGGGATCAATATGTGGGATTACCAAAGGTGGAGAACTTGATCATGGTGGAGGTGAATAAATCAAATTATTGGGAGACGCATAAGATTGTGAGGTAGTGATCTATTGTAGCAAGGAAGATGGAAAGCTTGGGAGAGGGTGAGCTTTGAGTTGATGGAGTGAACGGATGTAATTTTTGTTATGGCATGGAGAAGAACGTGGAATGTTGTGCTTCTAGGGATGTAGACTTATGGATGGAGACATTCAAGAATGGTGATGGTGGAAGATGATCTCATGGAGGGAATGTAGACTAATGGACCAATGTAGAAGGAAAAGCCTACACAACAACCATTATTGAAATGGGAGTTTTTTCTTTTGGATCCATAAGACATTAAACAAAATATGTAGAAGATCCCATGTCAAAGCTGATGAATCTGCCTTGGTTGTTGCACTTACAGCCTCCTTGTAGTAGTAGTCCATAAGAATATGACACTTCTTCCATATGAGAAGGTGGAGGAAAAAACGAGGTTGTTGTAAGAGCACGGTAGACTATTTGGATTTTTCACTTGGTTTATTGAGAAGTTTATGTTACACTTATGCATTCTTCAAGTACCTTTGATGTGAATATTCTACCTATACATGGGTGGTTTTTAATCTAGTGACGGATAGAGGTTTTCTCCCCATGTTACCACATACATGATACACTCATATGTGGTGGTAGTTTGTACTTAGGGATATTATTCAACTCTTATTTAAGCTCTGTTCATCCTTAATAGAGAGATCTATTCCAACCATCTACCTTGTCCACATCTCTTTTTGCATTTTTTCTCCTTGTGTGTGTGCTTCTTGTGTGTCTCTTGCACTTCTACACACACCCAAGAATGGTATCATAATAGGTTCAACTCCTTCTAAATTTTTAGTTCAACAGCTAGGAAGCATTTCTACTAGTTGTGCTAGGGATTTACCCCCCATAGATGATATTATTTCGGATGCATCATTCATCTCTACATTGCTGAATGAATTAATAGAATGTTTTCAAAGCTTTGCCATTACAATCAGTTTGGTTCCAAAAGGGAATCCAAATATGTATGCATTTGATGAGGTTGTGTCTCTTTTTTTATAAGAAGAGAAATCTAGAGTGAATATGAGTGGTTCATCAAAACCAAAGCCTCAACCTCCCACTTCCACTCATTCCTTTAATGATGCTTATTTGCAAGAGAAGAAGAGATGAAAACATTGTTGGAAGGCTAGTCATACTATTGAAGAGCATAGAAAATTTTCTAAGTCAAATGAAAAGAAGAAGGAATTGCTGAAAATTCATGAAATGCAAAGAATAATGAAGCTAACATGGCTGAGGTGGGATTCTTTGCCAATGGATTAGAACAAAGGATTTAAGTTTACACACTAACAATTATCTAATGAATATGTCAAATGCATTCATAGGGATCAAGAAGGTAGTTGAGAGGAAGTCGATAGTGGATATACAAAAGTTAAAGAAGGTACGTTGATTGTGCAAAAATGGTAGATAAAAACATAAAGCCATAATTCAGTAGATGGTAGGTGAAAAAAAGATGGTAGATAAAAAAAAGCCAAATCATAGTAATTAATAACAAATTGCATGATATTTATAAGACACTTAAAGCCCATTATGATCACTAGTAGGAGATGAATGAATTTCAGAGAAACATAACCATTTTTGGTTGTGTGTACAAGAAGTGCACATAAAGAGCACAAAAATGCAGAAAGGTACATAGAGAAGACATATGGTTCAAATAGCTCTCTCTATTGATGATAAACAAAACAAACGTAAGAGTTGACTAATATCTCTAAGTACAAATTACCACCACATATTAGTGTAATATGTATGTGGTAACATGAGGAAAATCTATCACCAACACTAGATTAAAATGTACCCATGTATAGCGAAAAGGTTCACATCAAAGCTACTCGAGGAATATATACCCATGAATATGTCTACCATGAATACCCATGAATATGTCTGCCACATTATCTTGTGTAGGCATATATACCAAATTAGTATCTCTTGCATGAAATCACTCTCTCACATAGCTATAATGCACCTCAATGTGTTTGGTTTGTGCATGAAACACTAGATTTCGTGAAATAATTAATTTAATCCGACTATCATTGAGAATATGCATAGCAATGTCAATCTCCATGTGGTAGTGTCAAGCCAATGCATGAATCGACCCAACTAGGAAACTGCATACTATATATCTAGCCTTGTGTAGCATGCATATATAAGACATCCCACAAGTTGCTGATAAAGCAAAGTGTCAAATGCACCACTATAATCCTCAATTGAGAATCAAATCCTATCTCCACTAGTGTAACACCCAAAAGACCAAGATAAGTGACATCAAAAGTATGCTACAAATCAGCCATAAGGATGTCAAGTTTTGCATCTCATGACCCAATCAACAATATATCATCAACATAAATAACAAGCATTGTGAGCTCAACCCCATCTTTGCATGCATAGAGTATGCTTTCAATGGGACTACAACTGAAGCCAAGAGCAATAAAGTTCTTATGAATTTCTTCATGCCATGCACATGGAGCTTTTTTGAAACCATACAAGGCTTTATGCAAGCGACAAACCATATGATACAAACCATGTAGATTAATGTCATCAGGAGATACAAAATAGTCGACAAAATAGACAATCCGATTCCCCCCATTAAGGTTATATGGGGAGGTTGCATGATGCTAGAGGGCCTTTATTTTTACCTTGAATGGAAACGCGATGGCCCGAAAGTTTATGGCCCACCTAACCTAATGGATAGGCTCCCAAAGATCATATGTGACCATCAATGGTCACACATAGAGCTCATGAAACTTAGAAGTTAGGGTTCCACAAATGTGCGGGCTCTCACAATGGCTTCTTCTCATAATGAATTTGTCACAACTTAGAACATCATGGATCATTCGTGGTCACTTGAGGGTGGACTATTGAGCATATCTAATGGATTGAACACATAATTTGCACACATGACCGGCTCCATCGAAAACTTATCAAGAAGGTGTTTCCTTAACATGCCATTTCGAGAAGTTTTGTTACACTCGTAAACACCATTTTGCTTAGGTGTATATGGAATTTTACATTGGAGTCAAATTCCTCTCCAAATGATGGAGTCTTGATAGGACCACATACATCACTATGAAAAAGATGCAATTTTCTTCTAGTGTGTGTATGACTATGTTTTGGAAAAGAAGAATGAAGCATTTTTCCAAGACATGCCACATTCCTTCTTCTTTTCATTATGCCTAGGAAGATTTCTACACTCATCTATAGTATGAAAAATCTTCAAACAATAGTTGCATCTTTTCTTTTACAAATCAGCATCATTAGAGGAATGAGTGGCAGAGGAAGTTTGAGCGTTTGTTTCGGATGAACCCAAAGCTGAACCATATTTTATTTTTCCTTTTTGTGAGATAGCAATTGCTTGCATTCCCTCAATCAAACCACTCCTATTCACTATAGATTTCTCTTCTTGCAACAGAAGAGACAGAATATCTCAAATACATACAAATTTTGATTCCCTTCTGCAACCATAAGGAGCGTAGTGGAAATGCTGTGAAAAGATTTTGGTAATTTGGATTCCACACTTGAAGTATTAGAAGGCATGTGAGCCACACACACTTGTTGGAACAAGCCCATGGCAAGTCTAAGTGGTGGCTTGAGTCATCAAAAGACATAGAAATTTACAGGAAATGTCAATCCTTTAAGAGTTTGCTTGTGAACTCACTCTTGTAATTTTTTAACTTCTACTTGATGTAAAAGTGAAAGTATCTAAAGTGGTTGAGGCCACTTGATGAGTAGGAAGGATAAAACCACTAATTCATGATTGAGTGAGTATGAGAACCAATCACTAAAAGATTTGAGAGTGATTTTAGGAGAGATTCAAATTCAAAATTAGGCTCCAAACATCACTATATATACATGGCTTTTAGTTGCGGTTTTTGTACCTCTATGAGCAGGGCTTCATCGCATATTAGTGTGGCTTCAAGGGAGACATATGTACCATTAAGTCCATTGTACTTTACAATCAATATACCATTCATTTTTATGATCATTTGTGTTCATGTCTTGATGCCTATATGTTAGATACACATTTGTAGACTCATTTTTAAGTATACAAAAATCCTCAAGTTTCTTCCTCATGTATGCTCCACATGCTTATTACCAAAGAGAAACAAAGAGGCAAGAGTGTCTCATGCTTATGTTGATGTAGAACATGATCGAATGTGTGGAACTATTTAAAATTCATTGAACATGCAATCAATGCATGAGTTTGAGCATCTTTGCCATCCCATCTAAGTTGCTCCTATGTAGGTTTAGAAGGGTAACCATTGTACTGGAAGAAGAAGCTCCATCTGTGACAGTAGGCTGCGAAGTAGAAGAACCTAGGGGTTTTTTATCTACCTATGCTACTATGTTCCATAGTTGTTTTGCAAAAATAACATGTTTCATCATGTAAGACCACATTGGATAGTTGGACAAATCAATCTTAGCTTTAGTTTGAAGCATGTAAAAAAGGCCATTACTACCTACCAGTTCAATAAAGAACAAGAATGTGATAAGATCTTTAATTCAATGAAAGCTGAAATGAATGTTTAAATTTTCGCTCATAATCTATCACTTTGATGGAAATGTTGACCATAGGAATTGCTTAGAATTGGCAATAAAACCCCAATGTAGTTGATGCAAATTCTTTCCCGCTACTTAAAATCATTGTTCTATGCTCTGAAGTTGATTTGCATTATTAAAGGTGTGTGCAAGCCATGATGTAAAAAATCAAAACTTGAGAAGGATCTGAACCTGCTATGATACCACTACTTGGTGTGTGCGTGCGTGTTTGTGTAGAAGTGTGAGAGAGATACGACACGCAACCAAATACGTAGAGAAAATGGACAGATGTGATAACTCTCTCTATTGATGATGAGCATAACATAAGTAAGAGTTGAATAATATCCCTAAGTATAGATTACCTCCAAATATGAGTGTATTATGGGAAAACCTCTTTAGCCAACACTAGAGTAGAAAGTGTCCATGTATAGGGAAAAGATTCATATCAAAGACAAGGAACATGTAAGTGTAACCATGATAAATTCATGTTCAAAAGCTTTACTAACTTACTTGGGATTTCTACCTTGATCTTATCTTGGAACCACACATGCAAGGTCCTCATCTCTAGAGCTCAAGAAAATCAAGAAACGACAAGATGTTTTCATAAGTCTTGGTGGCATGTTGGCTAGTTGCAAAATGAAGGATGTGAATGATGCCCTTTCCAATGGGAAAAGATCAAGTTTGGATGATCTCACTAATGAGTTCTTCAAAGCCTTTGAAGACTCCCTCATGAACCCCCTTATTTTTTATTTTTTGAGGGAGGCTTTTAATTTTTTGTGCCCTCACAAAGTGCTTTAACAAACGGGTTATAGAGATTATTCAAAAGGAGGTCAACAAGAAAATCATACAAAACTAGAGGCCATTCACAACGCTCTAGATTGGTTTTAACCTCATTGCCAAAGGTCTTGTGGACTATGCCTCACATCTCTTGCAATCATTAATTCATGATGATCATTTACTAAAGGAATATGGATCTTACAAGCAATCATGGATATCTTGAAAGGCCTTGATCTTGTTGCATCAAATCAAAATCTCCTATTTATTGAGATTGATTTTGACAAAGCTTATGATAGATTAGAGTGGAACTTCATCTTGCAATTCCTAGGGGGAATGGGCTTTGGAATGATGTTCATTAAAATTATCTTCACCCTCTTTGTGACCACCTCAGCTTGATCAATATCAACTAGTAGCCTTAATGTCTTATTATCCTCAAAAGACCCTGTCTGAGCACCCGAATATTTTTTTTCATTTCTACGGATGGTCTCGATTCCTTCGCCAAGCACCACACTTAGTAGGGCAACATTAAGATCCTTTCTTTTATGCAATAAACAGATCAGATAGTGCTAATGCTTTTTAAAAATGAAACAAACATAACATCTTTCTCCATAATGGGATTAATTGTGTCTCCCTTTCTTCAAATTGTTTGGAAATTTTCTGCACTAGTTTTGCATCTAATGTGAACCATTATAAGACTAATTTATAAGTCACTCTTAAAATTTCTCCCTTTTATTTTAGCATTGAAAAAGGTTGCAAAGTTTTGGCCTCTACTGAAGTATTTTTCCTTCTAGGCATCCTTATGGGATCTACAAACATGATGAATGAGAGATGGGAATGTGTGTTCCACAATGTCACTCTAGCAGAATGGTGAGTACCAACATGAGCACATCCACCTCATAATTTTCAATCTACAGAGACGTGAGGGATATGTAGTGGACCCTTTTAGGTTGCCAAAGAATGTATTAGACACCTTATGTACTGTGGAAGGTCACTCTCAAAGAGATGAATCAAAATAGATAGGTAGAAGTTGAACCAAAGGAAAAAAACTTGCTATTTTGGTTCATACACCAGTACAGTGTTTTAAACAATTCTCTGGACACAACAACAACTGAAATAATTCCTTATGGGGAACTCCAATTAACTTAGTAAGGTAAAAATCATGTTTGATTTCATAAAAAATGAGGGACTACATGAAGAGAAAAGAGTTTAACAAGTCATAGCATCTTCCCGATTTTTATGGTCCGTATCAGTCCTAAGACCAATGAGCAAATATATATTAATATCTCAAAATTCCAAGAGGCAATGCTGATGAAGCTTTCTAGCAATATAATAGACCTTATGACAAATCTAACATGATTTAAATCATGGAAAATGACCACTTACACACTGAGAAAAATCCTTTAGAAAATCACCATTTTGATGGAGTATTAACAAAGAAGTGAATTATGCAAAGATATAGTCAAGATCTAATGAATATACCTCACGATTGAAAAACCGAATTGCAATGAAATTTTGTGAATATATAGAAGGATTAAGGAGATAATTTTACCAACTTAAATCACTAAAAATGATGGATCATGGTCAAAGAATCATCTCTGCAAACTCACAAAAAAAAACTGGGAGATATTGCAGTGAACAGTACCCTCACATAGGCATCAAGACATGAACACAAATGATCATGAAAATGAATGGTATATTGGTTGTAAAGTACAATGGACTTAATGGTACGTATGTCTAGCTTAAAGCCACACTCTAATATGTGATGAAGCCCTGCTCATAGAGGTACAAAAACCACAACTAAAAGCCATGTATATATAGTGATGTTTGGAGCCTAATTTTGAATTTGAAACTCTCCTAAAATCACTCTCAAATCTTTTAGTGATTGGTTCTCATACTCACTCAATCAAGAATTAGTGGTTTTCTCCTTCCTACTCATCAAATGGACTCAACCACTTTAGATACTTTCACTTTTACATCAAGTAGAAGCTCAAAAATTACAAGAGTGAGTTCACAAGTAGAGTCTGAAAGGATTGACATTTCCTGTAAACTTCTATGTCTTTTGATGACTCAAGCCACCACTTAGACTTGCCATGGGCTTGTTCCAACAAGTGTGTGTGGCTCAGATGCTTTCTAATACTTCAAGTGTGGAATCTAAACATTATGAAAATTGGTAAATAGATAATTCTAATACTCTTGAAGTTGAAGGAATCCTCACCTTTAACAAAATGGAGTCTAATCTTCCAAAAATGATATTTTCATTATGAGTGTAGTGATACTAATCACTATTTGATGTAAAGCTAGATTCATTCTGAAGCATTTGTTAGACCTTCTTGCTAAGTTATGCTTGACTACTCTATCTCCTTATTTCTTCTTGCTCTTTTCTTTGTTGTTCTCTTTTGAGGCTCTCTTATCTACTCATTGCTAATTGCTGGCCAACACTCCCCCCTCTCATTCTTGACAGAACTTTGTGCTATAGGATGGTCAATGTAATAATCAAGGATATCTATTGCTAGTTCATGTTTGCATAGTCTGAATCCTTTTCCCAAATCAAATTACAATGCATCCCCATTGATGGCACTAGGAGCATCCGAGTGCCAATGATTGAAGCAACTGTGTTGGTTTAGGAGTGAATACTTTAGAGATACTCCTAAAAACCTGTAGTAAACATGGCTTTGAAACTTTTCTTATACCAAGCTCGAAGATATGTCATGTAGGCATGCCAGGCATAAGCCAACCAAATGTTGGGGATCATACTCGTGTCGTATACGAGATTGTAGTTGCCATTTATAAATGCTATCTCTACTTTTGGGCTATTTACAAAGAAAATGTACAAGTCCTGCTCTTCATTCCACATCCTTGCCCTCCTAAATCTCCTAGTAGGCTCTCAACTTTTAGAGTTATAAACTACTATCTCTCATTATCTGATGGCTCTCTATATTTGTATAGAGCTGTGTGATAGCTGAAGGAAGACTGTTCCTGAGTTTTAGAGAAATTTGAGCTTTCTATCTCTACGTTTTCGGCTATTAACAAAGAAATTGTACAAGGTTTAGTCTTCATTCAACATCCTCCCCCTCCTAACCCTGTTGATGTCATCATCAAATTATTGGAAGTATTGTTGCAACTTTCTTCACTATCCTTGGTTTTATTTCATACCTACTCATGTACAGTGCCTCTTTGTAAACCCTGTATAGAAACATTTCTCATTTCTTCATTTTTTTGCCATTTCCCAATGTCTCCCTCTAGCTTATGTTTTCGGTCTTATAGATCTTTTGCACCTTTGCAAGCATCTCTCATAATCTTCATCAGCTCAAGAAAAGGTAACTTTGTTTTTGTGACAAGTTCTTCTTACTATGCCTCTACTCTATCCTCTACATCTATCATAACTACATCTTCATATTTTTGTTGCTCTTATTCATTACCATCCAAACTAGTCAAAATCATGATTTCCTCTTGGTCCTCTTGATCATCCTAAGTAGCTTGTATGCCAAATCCTAGAGAAGCATCAAAAAGGTCATTTATATTTGTTTGCTTTTGGAGTTCTTTCAATTTTTGGATATTAGACTCTTATTATTGATTTGATTCTTGGGATGACAATTCAATGTCCTACAATAACTGATAAACCTCTATATAATCCTGTTTTCCTTCAAAAATCTCCTCTTCCTCAGGTGGTTGAGTTATACACATTAGTTGGTCAAAAAACATCATTTGAATATACCTTACGAAAACCCCAATTGCAATGAAATTTTGTGACTATATAGAAGGATTAAGGAGATAATTGTACCAACTTAAATCACTGAAAATGATGGATCATGGTCAGAGAATCATCTCTGCAAACTCATAGAAAAAAATTGGGAGATATTGTAGTGAACAATACACTCACATAGGCATCAAGATATGAACACAAATGATCATGAAAATGAAGTTATATTGATTGTAAAGTACAATGGCCTTAATGGTACATATGTGTGCCTTGAAGCCAAATTCTAATATGCCATGAAGCTGTGCTCATAGAGGTACAAAAACCACAACTAAAAGCCATGTATATATAGTGATGTTTGGAGCCCAATTTTGAATTTGAATCTCTCCTAAAATCACTCTCAAATCTTTTAGCGATTGATTCTCATAGTCACTCAATCATGAATTAGTGGCGTTCTCCTTCCTACTCATCAAGTGGACTCAACCACTTTAGATACTTTCACGTTTACATCAAGTAGAAGCTCAAAAATTACAAGAGTGAGTTCACAAGTGAACTCTTAAAGGATTGATATTTCATTTAAATTTCTATGTCTTTTGATGACTCAAGCCGCCACTTAGACTTGCCATGGGCTTGTTCCAACAAGTGTGTGTGGCTTAAATGCTTTTGACTTATTTGGGTGTTGGTAAGTCTTTTTTCAATGCCATCTTTAGTGATAGTTAGAGTGCATGAGCAGTTGTGAGGAACATTAGGTTCCATGCTTGCACAAAGCAAACCGAGGTGCATTATCATTATGTAAGAGAGAGGTTCTCTTCTAGGGAGGTCAGTTTTGCATATGTTCACACATACGATAACATTGCTGATCTTTTGTCAAATGCTCTACCTTGAGAGAAGTTTGAAGATTTCCCCAAAGCTTTGGGCTTATTGCCTTTTGTGGATTGATTTCTTTCCACATAGCTTCGCACTTCCTCATACATGAGTGACAACTCATTGTTTATCACATCACTCCCCATGGGGATTTATTGACATATTTTGGTACTGATATTTGTGAATACATTAGGAACCCCGGGGCACTTTTTTCCCTCTTTAGGAGGATGTTAATCTCACAATTTCAGTGGAATCTTGCTTGAAAACGTGTGAGATAGTAGAGATATCTATAGCTCTTATCCATGCAAATATTTCAATTTATTTTTATGGGATTTTCTTTTGCATTCAAGTGTTTTACCACATAGTGTCAAGCTAAAGACATTCAAGTGCATGAAGAAATCATCAGCTGCTCACTTATGAGAACATCTATGAATTCGTCTTTGTGTGTGCATGGATCACCCTAACCTTTTTAATTCACATACATGCATTTTGTAACTTAGGATGGCTAGAACTTTCTCGTTTACCTAGTTCTAAGTACTAGGTATCCAAATTTTTGTGTGATAGGTGGCATGCCACCCTACTTGTGCTATGGGATTTTGCATTACATTTGGTTACATAGGTTGCACCGTAGTCTATAGTCATGGCTGATAGGTGATACATATACTATGGGCATGAAACTTTATGGTATTTCATCTCCTTGTATGCCAATGATGTATGCCTCTATGGGTTGCAAAGATTCCTGTAGTTCTTGTACAATTGAGGGCTATTTTTTATTGATTCTCTCCCTATACATGGGTGCTTTTTAATCTAGTGATGGATAAAGGTTTTATCCCCATGTTACCACATACATGATACACTCATATGTGGTGGTAGTTTGTACTTAGGGATATTATTCAGCTCTTACTTAAGCTCTATTCATCGTGAATAGAGAGATCTATTCCAACCATCTACCTTCTCCACATCTCTTTTTCCATTTGTTCTCCTTATGTGTGTGCTTCTTGTGTGTCTCTTGCACTTCTACACACACCCAAGAATGATATGATGATAGGTTCAACTCCTTCTAAATTTTTAGTTCAACAACTAGAAAGCATTTCTACTTGTGGTGCTAGGGCTTTACACCCATAGATGATATTATTTCGGATGCATCATTCATCTCTACATTCCTGAATGAATTAATAGAATGTTTTCAAAGCTTTGCCACTACAATCGGTTTGGTTCCAAAAGGGAATCCAAATATGTATGCATTTGATGAGGTTGTTCCTCCTTTTTTATAAGAAGAAAAATCTAGAGTGAATATGAGTGGTTTGATTTATGGAACACAAGAACTTGCTACCTCAAAAAAATGGGAAATAAAGCGTGGTTAAGATTTGGGTTCATCAAAACCAAAGCCTCAACCTCCCACTTCCACTCATTCCTTTAATGATGCTTATTTGCAAAAGAAGAAGAGATGCAAACATTGTTGGAAGGCTAGTCATACTATTGAAGAGCATAGAAAAATTGCTAAGTAAAATGAAAAGAAGAAGGAATTGCTGAAAATTCATGAAATGCAAAGAATAATGAAGCCAACATGGCTGAGAGGTGGGATCCTTTGCCAATGGATTAGAACAAAGGATTTAAGTTTACACACTAACAATTATCTAATGAATATGTCAAATGCATTCATAGGGATCAAGAAGGTAGTTGAGAGAAAGTCGATAGTGGATATACAAAAGTTAAAGAAGGTAAGTTGATTGTGCAAAAATGGTAGATAAAAACATAAAACCATAATTCAGTAGATGGTAGGTGAAAAAAAAGGATGGTAGATAAAAAAAAGCCAAATCATGGTAATTAATAACAAATTGCATGATATTTATAAAACACTTAAAGCCCATTATGATCACTAGTAGTGGAGATAAATGGATGTCAGTGAAAGAGAACCATTTTTGGTTGTGTGTAGAATTGGGAGAGACACACAAGAAGCACACATAAAGAGCGCAAATACAGAAAGGTACATAGAGAAGACATATGGTTCGAATAGCTCTCTCTATTGATGATAAACATAACAAAAGTAAGAGTTGACTAATATCTCTAAGTACAAAGTAGCACCACATATTAGTGTAATATGTATGTGGTAACATGAGGAAAAACCTATCGCCAACACTAGATTAAAAAGTACCCATGTATAGGGAAAAGGTTCACATCAAATGCTACTCAAGGAACATATACCCATGAGAATGTCTGCCATGAATACCCATGAATATGTCTGCCACATTATCTTGTGTAGGCACATATACCAAATTAGTATCTCTTGCATGAAAACACTCTCTCACATAGCTATAATGCACCTCATTATGTTTGGTTTGTGCATGAAACACTAGATTTTGTGAAATAGTTAATGCAATCTAACTATCATTGAGAATGTGCATAGCAATGTCAATCTCCATGTGTTAGTGTCAAGCCAATGCATGAATCGATGCAACTAGGAAACTGCATACTATATATCTGGCCTTGTGTAGCATGCATATATAAGACATCCCACAACTTGCCACTATAACCCTCAACTGAGAATCAAATCCTATCTCCACTAGTGTGACACCCAAAAGACCAAGATAAGTGACATCAAAAGTATGTTACAAATCAGCCATAAGGATGTCAAGTTTTGCATCTCACGACCCAATCAACAATATGTCATCAACATAACGAACAAGCATTGTGAGCTCAACCCCATCTTTGTGTGCATAGAGTATGCTTTCAATGGGACTACACATTAAGCCAAGAGCAATAAAGTTCTTATGAATTTCTTCATGCCATGCACATGGAGATTTTATGAAACCATACAAGGCTTTATGCAAGCGACAAACCATATGATACAAACCATGTAGATTAATGCCATCAGGAGATACAGAATAGTTGACAAAATAGACAATCAGATTCCCCCCATTAAGGTTATATGGGGAAGCTGCATGATGTTAGAGGGCCTTTATTTTTACCTTGAATGGCAACCCGATGGCCTCAAAGTTTATGGCCCACCGAACCTAATGAATAGGCTCACAAAGATCATCTGTGACCATCAATGGTCACACATAGAGCTCATGAGACTTAGAAGTTAGGGTTCCACAAATGTCCAGGCTCTCATAATGGCTTCTCCTCATAATGAAGTTGTCACAACTTAGAACATCATGGATCATTTGTGGTCACTTTACGGTGGACTATTGAGCATATCTAACGGATTGAGCACATAATTTTCACACACGACCGACTCCAACAAAAACTTATCAAGAAGGTGTTTCCTTTAAACATATAACATGCCATTTCGAGGAGTTTTATTACACTCGTAAACACCATTTTGCTTAGGTGTATATGGAATTTTACATTGGAGTCGAATTCCTCTCCAAAAGATGGAGTCTTGATAGGACCATATATATCACCATGAAAAACATGCGATTTTCTTCTAGTGTGTGTATGAGTATGTTTTGGAAAAGAAGAATGATGCATTTTTCCAAGACATGCCAGGTTCCTTCTTCTTTTCATTATGCTTAGGAAGATTTCTACACTCATCTATAGTATGAAAAAAATTCAAACAATATTTGCATCTCTTCTTTTACAAATCAGCATCATTAGAGGAATGAGTAGAAGAGGAAGTTTGAGCCTTTGTTTCTGATGAACCGAAAGTTGAACCATATTTTATTTTTCCTTTTTGTGAGAAAGCAATTGCTTGCATTCCCTCAATCAAACCACTCCTATTCACTATAGATTTCTCTTCTTGCAAAAGAAGAGACACAATATCTCAAATACATGCATATTTTTATTCCCTTCTGCAACTATAAAGAGCGTAGTGGAAATGCTGTGAAAAGATTTTGGTAATTCTTTCAACAATGTAGAGATGAGCTGATTGTACCAACTTAAATCACTCAAAATGATGGATCATGTTCAGAGAATCATCTCTGCAAACTCACAAAAAAAAATTGGGAGATATTGCACTGAATAGTACACTCACATAGGCATCAAGATATGAACACAAATGATCATGAAAATGAATGGTATATTGATTGTAAAGAATGGAATTAATGGTACATATGTGTGCCTTGAAACCACACTCTAATATGCAATGAAGCCATGCTCATAGAGGTAAAAAAACTGCAAGTAAAAGCCATGTATATATAGTGATGTTTGGAGCCTAATTTTGAACTTGAATCTCTCCTAAAATCACTCTCAAATCTTTTAGTGATTGGTTCTTATACTCACTCAATCATGAATTAGTGGTTTTCTCCTTCCTACTCATCAAGTGGACTCAAACACTTTTGATACTTTCACTTTTACATCAAGTAGAAGCTCAAAAATTACAAGAGTGAGTTCACAAGTGAACTCTTAAAGGATTGACATTTCTTGTAAATTTCTATGTCTTTTGTGTTGGGAAAGATGGATGGATGATCCAAGAGATTGAGTAGGTACTGCTAAAACCTGCTTTGTACCAGCCCTCTTTAGCTTCAGACTTGATTAGTAGACTCCCTTAGCTTTCCAATGACACCAAGAAAGGGCCTATGTCCTTTGGAAATGAAGTGTGTAATGATTGAATCAAAATAGATAACTTTGTAAGTCACAAAGTCAAGAAAACCTTCTATTTTGGTCTTGACACCTGCTCAGTGTTTTGCTCAGTGTGACCAGCACAGTAGCAACTGATAAAATTCCTTCTAGGGGTATTCAATTAGCTAAGTAAGCTACCAATTGCATGTGGAATGATTTAAAATAATGAACTATGCTAAGAGAAATTAATTTAGCAAGATTTGGTATACCCCCAACTTTTTAGGACTGTAGCAGAGATAGACCAGTGAGCACCTCGATGACGATTTTTCTGAATTGGCTGAATGAAATCACCTTAAACTTTGTCATCGTGTAGATGACTCTGAGCTGAATCCAACAAGCTTTGAATCACTGAATTTGCTGGAGTATTGACTGAGATATGCCCTTGACAAGTAGACAGACTTTGGAGTAGACAAGCAGTGAACACAGAGATTAATGATGTAAATGTATCTATAAATTAACACTTGTGTACAATCCCATTGGCTTGACAAGCATTTGCCTAATGGTGTAGAGAGGTGTAGGCTATGATGTAGTCCTCACACACACTCAATGACAGTAGAATGGAGCTCGGGAGTGATCTCTCTACCCGCGACTTTTCTTGATCACTTTTATATGTGATGACTAAGAATTTGAATTCAAATTCAAATTCTCGGCTCCCTATGATCAAGATCCTAAAGGTTTAAAGATATTCTCTCAATCAAGTTAGCTACTTTTTTCCATGAATCACTTAGGTAGGTGATTACAAAAGATTCCAAGTCAAATTGACTTTTACAATAAGGTAAAGTGGTAAGTAATTACTAGCATGTGTTTCTATGGTTCTTCGTGCATGTAGAGTTTTCATGATATCTTCCAAGCCAAATGTGTAGGCTTGTGATTTACACCAACAGCTCCCCCTCAAGCCAAACATTTTGGCTTAAGTCTTCATCCTTAATCTTCAAGTATATCCTGCAATCCAATCATAGATTTGAACCTGCAAAGTTTGGTTCCATCCAAAGCTTTAGTCAGCAAATCTGCACATTGCATGTTGGTTGACACATAAGTCAGCTGCATGTCCTTGCTTAGAAACTTCTCCCTCACATAATGATAATGAACTTCTATGTGTTTGGTACTGGCATGATAGATAAGATTAGCTGCAAGGTGAAGAGAACTTGTTTTGTCTCCAAAGATAATTGGACGCCTAGTATATAAGCCCAATTTTGTATACAAAAGCTTAATCCAAATTGCTTCTTGAGTGGCATTAGCTAGCCCTCTATACTCTACTTCTGTAGAAGACAATGCAACAGTACGTTGCTTCTTTGCAGACCATGAAATTGGTTTATCACCTGCAAAAGAAATGTATCCAGAAGTGCTTCTCCTATCATCCTTGCATCCTGCCCAATCTACATCTGAATAAACTTTTATATCAATATCTGAAGTGTAAGGAAAGTACAAACCATGGTTTTGTGTACCCTTGAGATATTTTAAGATTCTCTTTGCAGCCTCTAAGTGAGGTATCCTTGGTTTGTGCATGAATTGACTTAGCACACTAACTCCATATGCAATGTCAATTCTTGTAAGAGTAGCATAGTTCAAGCTACCTACCATACTTTGATAACCTGTAATGTCTTGGATTTCATCACCTTCATGGGCACTTAGCTTTATATTCACCTCCATTGGAGTGCTAGCTGCTTTAGCATCCTTCAAGTGAAATTTCTTCAACATGTCCTGTACATATTTCTTCTGAGTAATGTATATCCCTAAATTAGTGTAGACTAATTCAAGTCCTAAGAAATATTTCAATAATCCAAGATCATTGATCTTGAATTCCTTCATCATCTGACTTTTGATATTTCTGATTCCATTGACATCATTACCTATAATGATGATGTCATCAACATAAACATAGAGATAGATTACCTCTGAATTACTTCTCTTAATGAACAGAGAAGTGTCAGCCTTGCTCATGACAAAACCTTGGTCTTGGAGGTATGTAGTTAGCCTGTAATTACATGCCCTAGGTGCTTGTTTCAATCCATATAAAGCCTTCTTTAATTTGAAAACATAAGTTACCTTCTTAGGGTATTCATAGCCAAGAGGTTGTGACATATAAACCTCTTGTGAGATCCATCCATTCAAGAAAGCATTCTTGACATCCAATTGGTACATGTTCCAATTCTTTGATGTAGCCACACTAACCAACACTCTAATTGTTGGCATCTTTGCCACAGGAGAAAATGTTTCTTCATAGTCAATGCCTTGGGTTTTTGCAAAACCCGTGGCTACTAACCTGGCCTTGTACCTGTTAATTGTGCCATCCGAATTTCTTTTCAATTTATAGATCCATCTGGATCCTATTACCTTCATGGAGTCCTTCTTGGGTACTAACTCCCATGTATCACTCTCCTTGAGTGCTTCAATCTCCTCATCCATAGCTTCTTTCCATTCTGATTTTGTGATTGCTTCTTCATATGAACCTAGTTCTTCATTTAACAAATCCTTGGCAAGATAAACTGAATGTTTAGTAACAAGAGATGTATCATACCCATATCTGATAGGTTTTTTGCTTTCTCTCTGAGATCTCTTGATTAATTGATTTGAAGATTCAGGTACGTCTTCAAGCTTCTTCATCTTCATTTTACCTTTGGACTTCCATGCCTTGAACTCTTCAAGATTGATTGTATCTTCATCATCTGAACTTGAGTCTTCTTTGTGAATTGGTTCCTCCTTTGTAAGTTTTGGAAATTCCTCTTCCAAATCATAGGGTAGTTTGACCTTCCTGCATTCATTCTCATACCAAGAATCATTCTCATCAAAGATCACATCTCTGCTTACCATAAATCCCTTATTGGTTGGATTATAAAACCTGTATCCTTTTTATTTAAATCATATCCAATAAAAATACATTTTTCAGCCTTAGGATCTTGCTTTCCTCTTACCTATGAAGGAATGTGTACATATGCTACACATCCAAAAATTTTGCAATGATCTAATGATGGTCTCTTACCATGCCAAGCTTCATAGGGTGTCATACCATCAAGTGACTTTGATGGTAACCTGTTTATGAGATAGGTGGCAGTAGAAATACTCTCTGCCCATAGGTAGTTAGGTAACTTCTTCTCATTAAGCATAGATCTAGTTGTCTCAACAATTAACCTATTTCTTCTTTCAGCTACCCCATTCTGTTCAGGACAGTACCTTGTTGTTATTTCCCTTTTGATGCCTCTGTCTTGCAAGAAGTCCTCAAATTCATTGGAGAAGTACTCACCTCCTCCATTTGACCTTAGCCTCTTCAAATTCCTTCCTGTCTGATTTTCAACTAATGCAAGATATTTCTTAAAACAATTAAATACCTCATCCTTGTGCTTCATAAAGTATAACACAGCCCATCTGCTATAATCATCAATAAAAGACACATAGTACCTTGAACCTGAGACTGAGGGGTCTTTGCTAGGTCCCCATACATCTGTGTGTACAAGCTCTAGATAGTCTTCATGCATATATCCTTTCTTGGAGAAGGGTAACCTGTGAGACTTACCAAATTGACAAGCACCACACTTGTAAATCATATGTTGCTTGGATACATTAGGTATCCCAAGCACACATTGGTTTCTGCACATTTGCTTCAAGGTCCTTTCTCCTATGTGCCCTAATCTCTTGTGCCAAATCTCAAGCTCTGAAAGTGTTTGATCTTTATAACTGTATAATGCAATGTTCTTTGTATCTTCCAACTCAAAAGTGAAAAGTCTACCTGATTTTTCTCCTTTAGCTATCCTTTTGAATCCATGTCTTGGGTCCTCCACAAATGATCCATATTGATTGAACCTGACCTGCAAGCCTTTCTCTACAATCTGACCAACACTCATTAAGTTCTTTGTAATTGTTGGTACATAAAGTACCCTGCTCAACAAATTCTGATTACCATCACTAGTTTTCACATTTCCGACCTTAATTACAGAATGCTTTGTATCATCGCCTGTTTGGACTTGATGTTTACCTTTTGGTTCCTCAAGATCAGAGAGTAGTGCCACATTACCAGCCACATGATTTGAAGACCCTGAATCAATGTAAAACAGATGATCATCATTTGTACCTGATTTTGAAGTCATGTTCATAATCAGTAGAGAGTCATCTAGCTCTTTTGTGTAGTTGTTGTAGTCCCTTCTAGTTTTGAATCCTCCTTGGTAGTTGCCATTGTAATTGTTGTTGTTGTAACTGTTGTTGTGGCCTTGGTGATGGTTGAACCTTCCTCTAGATTGAGAGTATCCACCTCTTTGGTAGCCTCTTCCTCTCTGATTTTTGTAATTCCTGTAACACTCATCTGTGGTGTGATTTGATAAACCACAAATGTTACATGGTGATGAGTTATAGGGTCTCCCCCTACCTTGCTTACCTCCTCTGCCCCTTCCTCTTGAAGATCTACCTCTCCCTGCATAGTTGGCTTGGGAGGTAGAGCCTTCATCTTCCACCTTCTTATTCTTGCCTTTATCCTTAGATTTCTTATCACTGTATAGGGCAGAAGAGTTGTTACCTTTGGAAGTATCTCCACTCTTGGTAAGCTTTGCTTCATGTGTAAATAGTTGTCCCATGAGAGTTGTAAGATCTAGAGTGTGCATGTCCATGTAGAGATCCATTGCAGTGGTGAAGCTTTTCCACTTGTCATCAGCCTTGATCCCATTGATTACGTGCCTTACAATTTGTTCCTCTTCAATCTCTTCTCCTATGCTTGCTAACTGATCTGCCACATCCTTAATCTTCGTCACAAATTCTGAAACAGCTTGCTTAGGTTGCTTCCTTAGTGTTGTGAATTCAATCCACAACTAATTTTTCCTAGCCCTTGTATTGGAGGAAAAATATGATGACATGGTTTCCCAAGTCTCTTGGGAAGCTTACAATTTCTGATATGAGGTAAAAGAAAGTCAGATATAGATTTAAGTAAGTAAGACCTTGCCAATGCATCCCTTGCACACCATGTGTTGAGTTTTTCTTGCTCTTCCTTGGTTGGCAATCCTCTTGCTTTGAATGAGGGCAATTCCTCATCTCTTAAGATGTATCCATATAGACTCCTTCCTTGTAAGTAGGTCTTCATCCTTAGAGACCAAGCTTGATAATTGTTCCTGTCCAATTTGTCAATAAATGAAGGAAAACCATCTCCCATTTTACCTTATTTGCTCTGATACCACTATTGGGAAAGATGGATGGATGATCCAAGAGATTGAGTAGGTACTGCTAAAACCTGCTTTGTACCAGCCCTCTTTAGCTTCAGACTTGATTAGTAGACTGCCTTAGCTTTCCAATGACACCAAGAAATGCCTATGTCCTTTGGAAATGAAGTGTGTAATGATTGAATCAAAACAGATAGCTTTGTAAGTCACAAAGTCAAGAAAACCTTCTATTTTGGTCTTGACACTTGCTCAGTGTTTTGCTCAGTGTGACCAGCACAGTAGCAATTGATAAAATTCCTTCTAGTGGTATTCAATTCGCTTAGTAAGCTACCAATTGCAAGTGGAATGATGTAAAATAATGAACTATGCTAAGAGAAATTAATTTAGCAAGATTTGGTATACCCCCGACTTTTTAGGACTCTAGTAGGGATAGACCAGTGAGCACCTCGATGACGATTTCTCTAAATTGGCTGAATGAAATCACTTCAGAACTTTGTCAACATGCAGATGACTTTGAGCTGAATCCAACAAGCTTTGAATCACTAAATTTCGTGGAGTATTGAGTGAGATATGCCCTTCACAAGTAGATATACTTTGGAGTAGACAAGCAGTGAACACAGAGATTAATGATGTAAATGTATCTATAAATTAACACTTGTGTACAATCCCATTGGCATGACAAGCATTTGCCTAATGGTATAGAGAGGTGTAGGCTATATTGTAGTCCTCACACACACTCAATGACAGTAGAATGGAGCTCGGGAGTGATCTCTGTACCCGCGACTTTTCTTGATCACTTTTATATGTGATGACTAAGAATTTGAATTCAAATTCAAATTCTTGGCTCCCTATGATCAAGCTCGTAAAGGTTTGGAGAGGTTCTCTCAATCAAGTTAGCTACTTTTTTCCATAAATCACTTAGGTAGGTGATTACAAAAGATTCCAAGTCAAATTGACTTTTACAATAAGGTAAAGTGGTAAGTAATCACTAGCATGTGTTCCTATGGTTCATGCATGTAGAGTCTTCATGATATCTTCCAAGCCAAATGTGTAGGCTTGTGATTTACACCAACATTTTGATGACTCAAGCCACCACTTAGACTTGCCATGGGCTTGTTCCAACAAGTGTGTGTGGCTCACATGCCTTCTAATACTTCAAGTGTGGAATCTAAACATTATGAAAATTGGTAAATGGACACTTCTAATACTCTTGAAGTTGAAGGAATCCTCATCTTGAACAAATTGGAGTCTAATCTACCAAAAATAATATTTACATTATGAGTGTAGTGTAATCACTATTTGGTGTAAAGTTAGATTTATTGTGAAGCATTGGTTGGGCCTTCTTGCTAAGTTATGCTTGACTACTCTATCTCCTTATTTTTTGCTGCTCTTTTCTTTGTTGTTCTCTTTTGAGGCTCTCTTATCTATTCATTCCTAATTACTGGCCAACACTCCCCCCTCTCACTCCTGACAAAACTTAGTGTTATAGGATGGTCAATGTAATCCTCGAGGATATCTATTGCTAGTTCATGTTTGCATAGTCTTAATCCTTTTCCCAAATAAAACTATAATGCATCCCCATTGATGGCACTAGGACTATCCGAGTGTGGAACCATGTAATATTTAGAATACATTGCTTGCTCCCGTGCCAATGATTGAAGCAAGTGTGTTGGTTTAGGAGCGAATACTTGAGAGTGATACTCCTAAAAACCTGTAGTAAACATGGCTTTGAAAGTTTTCTTATACCAAGCTTGAAGATATGTCATGTAGGCATGCCAAGCATAAGCCAACCAAATGTTGGGGATCATACTCATGTCGTATACGAGATTGTAGTTGCCATTTATAAATTCTATCTCTACTTTTGGGCTATTTACAAAGAAAATGTACAAGTTCTGCTCTTCATTCAACATCCTTCCCCTCCTAAATCTCCTAGTAGTTCTCAACTTCTAGAGTTATAAACTACTATCTCTCATTATCTCATGGCTCTCTATCTTTGTATAGAGCTCTGTGATAGCTCAAGGAAGACTGTTCCTGAGTTTTAGAGAAATTGGAGCTTTCTATCTCTACGTTTTCAGCTATTTACAAAGAAATTGTACAAGGTTTAGTCTTCATTCAGCATCCTCCCCCTCCTAAACCTATTGATGTCATCATCAAATTATTGGAAGTATTGTTGCAACTTTCTTCACTATCGTTGGTTTTACTCCATACCTACTCATGTACAATGCCTCTTTGTAAACCTTGTATAGAAACTTTCCTCATTTCTTCAATTTGTTGCCATTTCCCAATGTCTCCCTCTAGCTTATGTTTTCAGTCTTATAGATCTTTTGCACCTTTGCAAGCATCTCTCATAACCTTCATCAGCTCAAGAAAAGGTAACTTTGTTTTTGTGACAAGTTCTTCTTGCTTTGCCTCTACTCTATTCTCTACATCTATCATAACTACATCTTCATATTTTTATTGCTCTTATTCGTTATCATCCAAACTAGTCAAAATCATCATTTCTTCTTCTTCCTCTTGATCATCCTAAGTAGCTTTTATGCCAAATCCTAGAGAAGCATCAAAAAGGTCATTTATATTTGTTTGCTTTTTGAGTTCTTTCAATTTTTGGATGTTTTACTCTTATTATTGATTTGAATCTTGGGGTGAAAATTCAATGTCCTACAATAACTCATAATCCTCTATATAATCTTGTTTTCCTTCAAAAATATCCTCTTCCTCAGGTGGTTGAGGTATACACATTAGTTGGTAAAAAAACACCATATGAATATATCTCACAAAAAACCCAATTGCAATGAGATTTTATGACTATATAGAAGGATTAAGGAGCTTGTAAACCAACTTGAATCACTCAAAATCATGGATCATAGCCAGAGAATCATCTCTGCAAACTGATAGAAAAAAATTGGGAGATATTGTAGTGAACAGTACACTCACATAGGCATCAAGATATGAACACAAAGGATCATGAAAATGAATGGACTGAATGGTACATATGTGTGCCTTGAAGCCACATTCAAATATGCCATGAAGCCTTGCTCATAGAGGTACAAAAAGCCGCAACTAAAAGCCATGTATATATAGTGATGTTTGGAGCCTAATTTTGAATTTGAATCTCTCCTAAAATCACTCTCAAATCTTTTAGTGATTGATTCTCATACTCACTCAATCATGAATTAGTGGCGTTCTCCTTCCTACTCCTCAAGTGGACTCAACCACTTTAGATACTTTCACTTTTACGTCAAGTAGAAGCTCAAAAATTACAAGAGTGAGTTAACAAGTGAACTCTTAAAGGATTGACGTTTCCTTTAAATTTCTGTCTTTTGATGACTCAAGCCGCCACTTAGACTTGCCATGGGCTTGTTCCAACAAGTGTGTATGGTGCAAATGCCTTTTGGCTTATTTGGGTGTTGGTAAGTCTTTTTTCAATGCCATCTTTAGTGACAGTTAGAGTGCATGAGCAGTTGTGAGGAACATTAGGTTCCATGCTTGCACAAAGCAAACCGAGGTGCATTATCATTATGTAAGAGAGAGGTTCTCTTCTAGGGAGGTCAGTTTTGCATATGTTCACACATACGATAACATTGCTGATCTTTTGTCAAATGCTCTACCTTGAGAGAAGTTTGAAGATTTCCCCAAAGCTTTGGGCTTATTGCCTTTTGTGGATTGATTTCTTTCCACATAGCTTCGCACTTCCTCATACATGAGTGACAACTCATTGTTTGTCACATCACTCCCAATGGGGATTTGTCGACATATTTTGCTAGTGATATGTATGAATACATTAGGACCACCGAGGCACTTTTTTCCCCCTTTAGGAGGTTTTTTTCCCCCAGTTTGTATATATGCCTATAACCCTAACATGTCACTTATTTTTGTACATCCACTTGTTAATACATTGAGTGTAGTATGTTTTGCTCCAAGCTTCTTCTTCTTCCTTGTGCTCTTCATATGAAGTTTGAAGATGTCCCCAAATGTTTGGGCTTACTGCCTTTTGTGGATTGATCTCTTTCCGTATAGCATGGCACTTCCTCATACATGAGTGCGAGCTCATTGTTGACTCCATCACTCCCAAGGGGGATTTGTTGATATATTTTGGTAGTCATGTGTGTGAATACATTAGGACCACCGGGGCATGCTTTTCCCTCTTTAGAATGTCCCCCCCCCCCCCCCCCCGGATTGTGTATATGCCTATGACCCTAACATTCCTTCTTCAGTGTTGTGTGTTTTGCTCCAAGCTTCTTCTTCTTCCTTGTGCTGTTCATGTGATTCCATAAACCTCAAACTCCAACCCTCATGGAACCTTACCCTCAGTAAAAGACAACATTTTCTAGACACAGATGCATATGTAGATCACTCAAAACAAATAGTTCAACATTAGGGAGCACCAATCAACCACAAAGAATTTCCATAGATTAATTCTATTGACCTACATATTTTGAAATATTTCTGAAAGTGTGAGGATGTTAATCTCACAATTTCAGTTGAATCTTGCTTGAAAACTTATGAGATAGTAGAGATATCATCTATAGCTCTTATCCATGCAAAGTTTTCAATTTATTTTTATAGGATTTTTTTGCCTTCTAACACAAAGCAAGTGTTGTACCACATAGTGTCAAGCTAAAGACATTGAAGTGCATGAAGAAATCATCAGTTGCTCACTTATGAGAACTGTATGCCAAATCCTAGAGAAACATCCAAATTCTTTCAATTTTTGGATATTAGACTCTTATTATTGATTTGATTCTTTAGATGACAATTCAATGTCCTACAATAACTGATAATCCTCTATATCATCCTGTTTTCCTTCAAAAATCTCTTGTTCCTCAGGTGGTTGAGGTATACACATTAGTTGGTAAAAAAAACACCATTTCCTCTTGTTTCTCTTGATCATCTTGGGTAGGTTGTATGCCAAACCCTATAGAAGAAACAAAAAAAATCATTTATATTTGTTTTCTTTTCTAGTTCTTTAAATTCTTAAATGTCAGACTCTTATAATTGATTTGCTTCTTGGGAGGATAATTCTATGTCCCAAAATAACCGGTAATTCACTATATCATCCTCGTTTTCTTCAAAAATCTCCTCGTCCTCAAGTAGTTGATGTATACACATTAGTTGGTCCATCCTATGTATTAGGATTTCGCTCCTTGGCATCAAACTCTAAGGTGCTTCTAATAATAGAGGTGGTGGCTATTCCAATTACCTTTGCTCATCCTATAGCACTATGGCTTTCTTCTTCTCTTCTTTGTTAATTTTTTGTTTATGGTTTTTTTTTTCGCTTCACCTCTTTACCTTTTACTACTATATTTCTCTTCAACCATGCACAATGTATCAAAAAAATTCTTTAGTTCATTTTCTCTTTCCACAAAAAATGTTTTTTGTTTTGGCTCTCATCAAGTTGTCATGTACTTCTCCATATATCTTCCATCCCTCTCTTGGTACGTTAGTGGCTTTATCTAACAAATCCTTTAGCATGTTTTGGTATTTTGTTTTCAAATTTCTTCATATGTGTGTGTGCGTGTGTCTATGTATGTATGTATATATATATATATATATATATATATATATATATATATATATATATATATATATATATATATATATATATATATATATATATATATATATATATATATATATATATAATTAGCATTTATGGATATATATTAGCACACGTACATAAACATATTGAGAGTAAGGGTTTGAGGATCTACACACATAAAAGATAAGGAATTAGGCTCTAGGTATTTATAGTGTATGTACATAAAGACATTTCAATTTCGGGTTTTTAGGATACATATTAGTTTACGTACATGTAGAGTGGCATCCTCACAAACACATACACACACACACTACCACAATGGCAATTTAGTGGGACAACTTCACCCTGAAGTGGAGTTGTAGACCACTCAAGACATCCATAGGTATACTTTTTTGTACCACATGCAACAACAGTAGTCACTCCAACATGAACGACCCTAACCAAATTTTCTTGAAGTATTTTGGTGTGTATGTTTATGTCTTTGTGTGTGCCTGTGTTTGTGGTTGTATAAAGGTATGTATGTAAGCGTATGTGTATTTATGTATATGTGTAATAAGTATGTGTGACAATATTTATATGTGTATGTATGTTACGTATGGTATATCTAAGGATGTGTGCATGTGTATGGTGTATGTGTGTGTGTTTATATGCATATATTGGTGTGTATGTTCAAATATGTGTCCATTTTTATGTGTGCATATGTATCTATATATGTGTGCATAAATGTGTATTGTTGTGTGTATGCATGTGTATGCTGATGTGTTTACATGTGTATGTATACATGTGGATATGAACGATACATTTTCTATTTATTAGTTGTATTACTCTATCGCTTTTGTTAGAAGTGATTCTTCTTCTAAAAAAAATCAATTATAATAATTATTATTTTAACTAAAATGAAAAATAGAACATTTTGATAAAAAATCATAAACAAAAGAAAATTCTCATTTAATTGAAGCTATAGGCATCTATATCGCCATCAATATACCCCTCTTTTGCAATTTTTGTCTTAAACTTTCTTATGGCAAGCAGTGTTAAGCATGGGAAGATAGAATGACTACCCGACCGATATACCGAGCAACATATCATTAAATACATTTATGTTTGTTATTTTCATAAAATTTTGTGTCCATAAGAAAACCAAAATTCTGTTCTAGTGGCAACAATTTCTGAGTAGAGATGTTCTTTTCTATGAAGCTTATATAAATTTCCTAGTTCTTGAGCCTCTCACAATTCAGTTTTGGTGGTGGAATCGTTAGATGAGTTTGGGAAATCTCATGCTCATAAGAAAAATACTTGTATCTATGACTTTTCAAGAAATCTAACCTGCATAAGTGCTCCCAAAGAATCGAGTTATAACACTCTCCCACCCTGTCTTTACCAGTACATACTAACAAGTATGGGTTAATCGTATCAGAGGATGATGGCAGCGTAAAACGAGACTGTAGTGAAGGAGGTGTGTGTCGTTGAATTCCTGGATCGTCAAGGGCTAAACCTTTTTGCTCCCGTTGATCATTTATATTTCCAGATATTTTGTCTGCATTAGATCAATACTTGTGGGACGTTTAACGAATATAAGTGTCCGGATTACGCAATAGAACGATCTTACGTTTAACGAAGCTTTTCGATTTTCGAAGACTCTTGAGTATGCATTTATATCACAAACCCTTAAAACTTACAACAGATAATTTTCGTACAGAATAAGCAATGCAAGAAGAAAATAAGGCGTTGATCACTTACACTTGAAGACTGAATTACATATTGAAAAACTTAACACAACCATCTTCATTACAGGAAAAGCTTTAATAGCTACAGTCACAACGAAACTCAAAAAGAGAATTTCTGACGTTCAAGTGAGATTATCCAGCCACACTGAGCGTTCTGTTTTCATTACAAAGAAGGACATGCCTTACAACAGGACAAAGCTTTGCTATTGAAACCCACAGTGTTCCCTATACTGAAAGCAGCAGCTGCGATTAGTACCCAATCTTAGGATCATGCGATATGTTTGAATGCGCATTTTCGTAATCGGCTACACGCATTCCCGCATGATCAAGTCCTATCGGTGGGTCGTGGGATCTGTTGGCGTGAGGCTCCTCATAGTCCTCGTAGTCTACTCGGCTCTCACTGTGAGAGTGGCGCACACTTAACTCCTCTTGTTTCTGGTTTTCAGAAAACATCTCTGTCACTTCCTGATGTTGAGTTATCTGTTCCCCTTGGTCTGCATCCACGCCTGATCTTTTAATGGTGAAAGCGCCTGCAACCGAAAACCACGTAAGAATTTTACATTCCCTCTCTCTCTCTCAACAACGAAGGACATGAGCTGTATCATTGGCGGCGCAACCTAACGCAGGCTATTGACGTCTTCGTGTATCAAAGAGAACTTAAGCTACGTGAAAGTTCAGCTTAGCTCGATGGTACGCGTGTTCGAGCGCCTAAACGAAGTTAAGCAGAAGCCCCAAACAACGGGGAACGCAGAAACTTCCGAACGCACACAGAGAGCATTTTGTACATACCTCGTCCTGCCGCGTCTATCCATCTTTGCGCCCGAATATTATCTAGAGAAGGTTATCAATACAATAGCACCATACACATCCTTCGTTTATAAATGTAGCGCGTCATCGGAGTCGATCATGTTTGTGAGGAAAGCATCGAGATGCGGATGCCCAAACAATAAAGAATGTAAATTTCATGGTTGGCGAATCTTTTTTTCAATTACCACATGTAATGTTCATCAAATTTTAGCTCACGACTAAAAAAGTTCAAGACCCTCATCGAAGTTTGCTCCTTTTGTTCAAGATTTCGGTTTCTCAACGAAGGTGTGATCAAACTATTCACAAAAAGATAAAATTCAAAACGGTTGGCCTATCTCTAGGCATAGTTTTACCCTCTTTTATGTCAACCTTCTCATCAACAAGTGCATCATGTAAATTTGCATGAGAAAAGGAATGATCTTCATTATCATTTATTGGAATGCGTGAAGGCTAAGAAATTGCCTAGTTTGGACTAGCACCCCCTGCACCTCAATTACATAACATGGAGGCCCATAATGAAGAAATTCTTCCTCTTTGGACAGACGAATCATTGGAGGACTTGAGTACCTTGGGTAACGATATCTCTCTTCATTCTCTACTTTGCATGCAGGTTACAAGAAACAACAAACTCATCAAAATTCTACATGATGATGGTAGTTGACATGAATGCATCTCACATTTATTAGTTCACCAACTTAAATTGAAAACGTTTCCTTCTTTGTATAAAGTAAAAACTGGATTTCAAGGTAATCGTTATAATGTAACACGAGAAGTGCAAGATGTTACGATTAGCATAGGCCCATATATTGATTTACGAACATATTTATTTGCACCTTTGCAATCTTACGATGTTATACTAGGTATGCCTTTTCTTCATCATTATAACCCACACATTGACTACCATACACATACCTTTAACTCTCAATTTAAAGGTCAAATTATTATTTTGTGTGCATGACATGATTTCCAACCATTTCCATTGATTAGTCATACTCAAGTAAAACGTGCATTTAGGAAAGGATTGAATTCATGCAATGTCTTTGTCAATGTCATCAACGATTATACTCATACACTTTGTGATGCACATAAAGCTTTCATGACTTCTTAAAAGGATTGTTTTATGTCTAAGTATCCCTTTGAACTACCACCCTCTCTAATATCCTTTGACCATAGCATAGATTTAGTCAGTGCTAGTTCTCCTCCTCATAAAGCACCTTATAGACATGACCCACTACACAAAAAGGAAATCGAAAACCAAGTAAAAGACCTACTACAGAAAGAAATTATAAGGCTTAGTTCTTCCCCGTTTGGAGCACCAGTTCTCTTAGTAGAGAAGAAAAAAAAAACTTATCGAATGTACATTGATTATAGAGCCCTTAACAAGATCACAATAAAGAATAGATACCCTATTCCTCAAATAGATGATCTTTTAGATAAATTATGAGGAGCTCGTATCTTTAGTAAAAATTGATTTAAAATCACAATACCATTAGATTCGTATGATGCAAAGTGATATTTTTAAGACCGCATTTAGAGCTCAAGTAGGCCATTATGAATTTATGGTAATGCTCTTTGGACTTATTAATGCCATTACTACATTTGCATGAATGATGAATAACAATTTTCTTGATTACCAAGCTTTTGTTCTTGTATTTTTCGACGATATACTTGTTTACAATAAGAATGATATACTTGTTTACAATAAGAATGATATACTTGTTTACAATAAGAATGATAGTGAAAAGAGTTACTTCTTTCAACGTAAGCTAGAATATCTAGGATATATTATTTCAAGTGAAGGTGTGCATGTGGATCCAAAAAATATTAAATTTATAGTAGAATGCCCTACACCACAATTAGTCAATGATGTTTGTTCTTTTCTTGGGTTGGCTAGTTTCTATAGGAAGTTTGTTCAAAATTTTTCTTAGTTAGCATTACCCCTTACCTTGTTATTGAAAAAGAAAATAAAATTTGCATGGGCACTTACCCAACAACAATCCTTTGAAAAACTCAAACATGCACTTTCACATGCAACTCTTTCACAATTACCTAATTTCTCACAACCCTTTCATGTTATTATTGATGCTAGTGGTTCAAGGATAGATACTGTTTTAATGCAAAATGACCATCCTATTGCATTTGAGAGTAAGAAGCTTAAGCCCTCAGAACATAATTAAATTACATATGTTAAAGAATTATTAGCAATTGTGCATGGTTTGCGAATTTGGAAACACTATCTTATGGGCTCTAAGGTCTTAATCAAAACTGATCAACATGCTATTAAGCATTTATTAAATCAGCCCTTACTCTCTGATCACCATCTTAAATGGGAATCATTCATTTAAAATTTCCAACCCATGATCCAATATGAGCCTAGTTAAGCTAATGTTGTAGCTGATGCTCTTAGCCGATCTCCTTCACATTCTCTTGTTTTGCATAATATTTATGCCATCCAAATACATTCTTTTCAAGAAATTGTTTCCACTTATGCATCTGATTTGTATTTTTCACGTGCATGGCATGACTTCAACAATGGTGCACTTTATCTGATGAACATTATACATTTCATAATGGTTTTCTTTATTTTCAACATAGATTATGCATAACTCAAGATTTTAAAGATTTTGTCATCAAAGAAATGCATAAACCATCTTGCATGGGTCATAAGGCATAAAAAAGCACCATTTCTACCTGCAAAGATTTCTTCTTTTGGCCACACATGGAAAAAAATATTTCACATTATGTTTCTGAATGCATTGTATGTCAGCATGTGAAACGTCATCATGGTAAACCATTTGGATTATTGATGCCACTTTCCATTGCAAATGAACCATTGGAAGCTTGGAGCACCATTTGCTCAATCTTTCTTGCTCTTCTTGTGTTGGTTGACCTTTGTTCCTGAAACTTGGCATTACTTCATCTGAACATATATAACCATATAAATTCCTACCTTGAAGATAAGCATCAATCCTTAATGACTAGGCTAAGTAGTTATCTCTATCGAATTTGTCATTTGATGAAGGAAATTCATCTACCATGTTGTCCAACCTTGCTCTGATACCACTGTGAAGAGATGGATTTGAACTTGGAGAAGATGAACTATTGCTGCAAAAACTTTGCACTACACCAACCAAATAAACTCCAGGGATGTGTAGTGGACCCTTTTAGCTTGCCAGAGAATGTATTAGACACCCTATGTACTGTGGAAGGTCACTCTCAAAGAGATGAATCAAAATAGATAGGTAGAAATTGAACCAAAGGAAAAAAACTTGCTATTTTGGTTCATACACCAATACAATGTTTTAAACAGTTCTCTGGACAAAACAACAACTGAATTAACTCCTTATGCGGAACTCCAATTAACTTAGTAAGGTAAAAAACATGAGTGATTTCATAAAAAATGATGGACTACATGAAGAGAAAAGAGTTTAACAAGTCACAGCATCATCCCGATTTTCATAGTATATAGCAGTCCTAAGACCAATGAGCAAAGATATATTAATATCTCAAAATTCCAAGAGGCAATGCTGATCAAACTTTTTAGCCATATAATAGACCTTATGATGAATCTAACATGATTTAAATCATGGAAAATAACCACTTACACACTGAGAAAAAGCCTTTAGAAAATCACCATTTTGATGGAGTATTAACAAAGAAGTGAATTATGAAAAGATATAGTCAAGATCTAATGAATATACTGTTGATATATTTAGGTAGTGATGTGTGTGAACACTCTAGGACCGCCGGGGCACTTTTTTCCCTCTTTAGGAGGTTTTTTTCCCCCGGCTTGTATATACGCCTATTGCCCTAATGGGCTACTTATCTTTGTACATTCTCTAGTAATACATTCAGTCTTGTGTGTTGTGTTCCAAGCTTCTTCTTCTTCCTTGTGCTGTTCGCGTGCTTCCGCAGACGTCTAACTCCAACAATTGGTATCAGAGCAGGTCGGTTCTTCTTCTAGGGTGCCGTCGACACTCCTCCGTTTGCAGTCTCAGCTTCACACAAAATTTGGTGAGCATACTCAGGGTGTTTCCGAGATCAAAACTGCTTCGCTCTGTGGTGCCGAAATCGCGATCTGAGCTCGTTTCGGCCTCCGAACGCACTATCGCAGTGCTTGTGTAGGCTATTTCGTCCTTTTGTGCCAAAGGTATATACCAGTTTCTGTTCACCAGTTTAAGCATCTCGAAGTCTGCTACAGGTCTAGCAGAACTCGTCTGGGCAGTTTTGTTCAACTTTTTGAGATATAGTCAATTTTCTGCATCAAGGTATTTTAGTCACCGGCCATGACTGAAAGCAGTGATGTATTCCGTATGTTGGTTGTTGAGGATAAGTTGGATGGTACCAACTACCCATTATGGGCTTATATGATGCGACATGTACTGGTTGCAAAAGGATTGTGGAACATTGTGGAGGGTGTTGAAAGACGTCCTGTTACACCTGTAACGATAGGTACTGCAAATACAGGTGCTGGAGCTGATGAAGATGGTGTTGAAGATGATATTCCGCAGATTCCTATTCGTGCTGCTGTTTCTATTGCACCTACTGCAGAGCAGATTCGTTGGGATGGCAGAGATACCCAGGCACATGCATTGATAGCTTTGTCTGTCAAACGTGCCATTATTCCTCACATTCGCTCTTGTAGAATAGCAAAGGATGCTTGGGATACACTTACCACTTTGTACCAGGCTAGGAATGAGGATCGTGTTGCTTACCTCCGAAAACAGTTGGAGAGTGAGCACATGAATGAAGGTGATTCGATGGACAGTTTTCTTACAAAGATCAAAGACCTGAAGGAACAATTGATTTCTGCTGATGAGGTTATACCAGATAGCTCACTTGTGCAGACCGTTCTGAATGGCCTTCCTGATTCATATCAGAGTTTTGCCTCTACTCTTCGATTGATGATGAAAGGCAATCAGAATGCCTTGTCATTTGAGGAATTAGTCTCTGTTCTGTTGCAGGAAGATCAGTCCAGGAAGAACAGGTCCATTATGCGTGTTGCAGATCAAGCTGTCCTGGCTCGTCAGAAGGGCAAAGGAAAATGGAGCTCTTCTACTAGTAAGCAGAAATCTGCAAATGCTGCACAATCGAAGAACCAGGATAAAGATGAGAAGAAATCAGAAAAGCAGAAATTGTTCTGCAAGTACTGTAAAGGAAATGATCATATTATAAAGAACTGTCCAAAACTGGCTGCTAAAGAGGCAAAGAAGAAAGAGGCTGGAATGGTTGTTGTAGAGGCCTCTACACCAAAAACAGAGTCTGCAAATCTTGTGCGGGAAGAAGAATGGGCGTTTACTACTGTCTGCAGTTTTGACCCATCTTCTCATGATCAGTGCATGTCTGCAGTAGACCTAGATGTTTGGTACTTTGACAGTGGGGCGACCAAACATATTACCTCGCAGCGCAGTTTCTTCTCTTCACTCGAGCCTGCCCCTACAGGGAATACTGTCACATGCGCCAATAACTCCTCTTATCCTGTTATGGGAGTTGGTAAGATCATTATGACTACTACTGATGGTAGTTCTTTCACTTTGTCAGATGCTTTATTTGTTCCAGGGATAAAAAATAACCTGTTATCAGTTTCTGCATTAGCCAAGATTGGCTTGGTTGTGAAATTTGTTGATGACAGGTGTACAGTCCATGATCTCTCAAATGGCGATGTGATTATTGCTTCTGGCATTTTATGTCGTGGGCTGTATAAGCTCATAGACTATGAAAGATCTGTGAATGATTCGGCATATGCAGTTCATGATTCTCAGGCTATGTCAGATGCAAAGCTTTGGCATGCACGATTTGGTCATCTGAATTTTGCTAGTTTGTTACGCCTGCAGAAATCTAAAATGGTGTCCTCTTTGCCCAAACTTGAGGCATCTCGAAAACATGTTTGTGAAGGCTGTATTTTGGGCAAAATGCAGCGTTCTTCCTTTCCAAAAGATGGTTCAGTTTGGGCTATGCAGAAATTCCAGCTTGTACATAGTGATGTCTATGGTCCTATGTAGACACCCTCTTTTGGAGATTACCTTTACTTCGTGACTTTCATTGATGATTTTTCCAGGCATGCATGGGTATATCCACTCAAAGCAAAGTCCGAAGTGTTCATGTGCTTCAAACAGTTTTTGGTTTTGGTTGAAAATCTATCAGCATGTAAAATGGGCACCCTCCGTTCTGATCAGGGGGGGAATATATGTCTTCAGATTTTAATGCATTTCTGGCTGAACGTGGGATAAAACACCAGTGTACAGTGCCGTATACACCTCAACAGAATGGAGTTGCTTAACGAAAGAACAGGTCACTCGTGGAGATGGCGAGGTGCATGGTCAAAAGTCAGGCTTTACCACATAGTTTCTGGCTGTCATGTGTGCAGCATATGTACTGAACAGGTGTCCCACCAAAGCGTTGCAGTCTATCACTCCATATGAGGATTGGCATGACCGCAAGCCATCTGTTGCTCATCTGCGTGTTTTTGGTTGTTTGGCATATGCATTAGTGCCTGAACAACATCGCAGAAAATTGGATGATAAAATGTATTTTTGTTGGGTACAGTTCTGAAAGTAAAGGCTATCGTCTGTATCATCCACAGACTAAACGCATTCTCGTTAGCCGTGATGTTGTCTTTGTGGAAGATGCTATTCAGCCATTGCTTTCATGTACAAAGGAGACATCTGTTAGCTCCAAAGACATGTATGATACTTTGATGCCTCTTTTTACAGGTGGACAGGCTAGCGCTGGTCCTAATGAGGCAACTTCTCAGCCTTTGCAGGTTTCATATGATGATGCAGATCATTCCATTTCTGATGCAGATTTACATGATGCACTTGTTGATGAGAGAGCTGATATTGAACAGGCAAAAACTATGCCAAAATGGCTGGTGCAGACTTTGCGTGACAGCAAATTAGATGCACCTTTGTCATATCGTACTCGTTCAGGCTCTCATAGTACCTCCTTTGCATCAGATTGCTATGCTTTGGCTGCATCTAGTCTCTGTGATGAGAATGAGCCTGTTTCTTTTGATGAACCATAAAATTTAGAAAATTGGATGGCTGCTATGCAATCTGAATATGATGCGATAATGAAGAATGGTACATGTTCTTTATGTGACTTGCCTCCTGGCAAGAAGGCCATTGGCACTAAGTGGGTATACAAGCTGAAGTGTAAACCTGATGGTACAGTTGACAGGTATAAGGCTAGTCTTGTTGCAAAGGGTTATGCGCAGGAAAGAGGCATTGATTTTGATGAGACCTTTGCACCTACATGCCGTATGACTACTGTTCGGAGCATTTGTGCACTTGCAGCCCATCATGGTTGGAATGTACATCAGTTGGACATTAAAATAGCATTTCTGAATGGTGACTTGCATGAAGAAGTGTATGTTTTTCAGCCCCGTGGCTTTGTGCAGAAAGGGCATGAAAACCAGGTGTGTAGGTTAAAGAAGGCGTTATATGGTTTAAAGCAAGCACCACGTGCTTGGTATGAGAAAATATATGCCTATCTGATCGCACATGGTTTTGAGAATAGTCCAACTGAAAGCACCTTATATGTTAAGCGTGCTAATGATGTGCTTTTGATCATTGTTGTCTATGTAGACGACATGCTGCTCACTGGTCCTCTTGAGAAGCATATTGCTGATTTCAAGGCTGATTTGCATGCCTCATTTGAGATGTCTGATTTGGGGCATTTGCATCACTATTTGGGCATTCAGTTTATGCAAGTTGATGGTGGAATGGCTTTGTGTCAAACGAAATATATTGACACATTATTGCAGCGTTTTGGCCTTGAAGACTGTAAGCCTATTGCCACTCCTATGGAGACAGGTTTACGATTGAGTCTTCATGATGCTGGAGATGCATTTGATGCTGTTCTCTATCAGTAGGCTGTTGGATGCTTGATTTACTTATGCATTACTCGGCCAGATATTCAGTTTGCTGTCTCACAGATGAGCAGGTTTATGCATTGCCCAGGAGTCACGCATTGGAAAGCGGTTAAGCGCATCTTTCGCTACTTGAGTGGTACTCGGCTACTTGGGTTGTTTTATCCCAAGGTGGGATCACTACCGCCAGATTGGCATGCTTTTTCTGACTCAGATTGGGCTGGTTGCTATGACACTCGTGTGTCCACCAATGGTTTTTGCTTCATGCTTGGTAGCTCATTTATATCTTGGTTGAGCAAGAAGCAGCCTACTGTGGCCACTTCCAGTTGTGAGGCTGAGTATAGGGCAGCTTTCACAGCGACTATTGAGTGTGTGTGGCTCAGACGCCTTATGGCTGATTTGGGTGTTGGCCAGTCTTCTGCCACCACCATCTTCACTGACAGTCAGAGCGCATTGGCAGTTGCGAGGAACCCTGTGTTCCATGCTCGCACTTAGCACATTGAGGTGCATTATCACTATGTCAGGGAGAGGTTCTCTGCTGGGGAGATCAGCTTGGCATATGTGCCCACGTAGGAAAACATTGCAGACCTTTTCACGAAGGCTCTGCCTAGGGAGAAGTTGGAAGCTTTTCGAAAAGCTTTGGGCTTACTTCCTTTTGTGGAGTGATTTCCACATAGCTCGGCACTTCCTTATACATGAGTGCCAGCTCCTTGTTCACCGCATCACTCCCAGGGGGGATTTGTTGATATATTTAGGTAGTGATGTGTGTGAACACTCTAGGACCGCCGGGGCACCTTTTTCCCTCTTTAGGAGGTTTTTTTCCCCCGGCTTGTATATACGCCTATTGCCCTAATGGGCTACTTATCTTTGTACATTCTCTAGTAATACATTCAGTCTTGTGTGTTGTGCTCCAAGCTTCTTCTTCTTCCTTGTGCTGTTTGCGTACTTCCGTAGACGTCTAACTCCAACATATACCTCACGACTGAAAAACCCAACTGCAATGAAATTTTGTGAATATATAGAAGGATTAAGGAGCTAATTGTACCAACTTAAATCACTGAAAATAATGGATCATGGTCAGAGAATAATCTCTGCAATCTCACAAAGAAAAATTGGGAGATATTGCAGTGAACAATACACTTACATAGGCATCAAGACATGAACACAAATGATCATGAAAATGAATGGTATATTGATTGCAAAGTACAATGGACTTAATGGTACGTATGTCTGCCTTGAAGCCACACTCTAATATGCGATGGAGCCCTGCTCATAGAGGTACAAAAACCGCAACTAAAAGCCATGTATATATAGTGATGTTTGGAGCCTAATTTTGAATTTGAATCTCTCCTAAAATCACTCTCAAATCTTTTAGTTATTGGTTCTCATACTCACTCAATCATGGATTAGTGGTTTTCTCCCTCCTACTCATCAAGTGGACTCAACCACTTTAGATACTTTCACTTTGACATCAAGTAGAAGCTCAAACATTACAAGAGTGAGTTCACAAGCGACCTCTTAAAGGATTGACATTTCCTGTAAATTTATACGTCTTTTGATGAGTCAAGCCACCACATAGACTTGCCATGGGCTTGTTCCAACAAGTGTGTGTGGCTCAGATGCTTTCTAATACTTCAAGTGTGGAATCTAAACATTATGAGAAGTGGTAAATAGATACTTCTAATACTCTTGAAGTTGAAGGAATCCTCATCTTGAACAAATTGGAGTCTAATCTTTCAAAAATGATTTTTACATTATGAGTGTAGTGATACTAATCACTGTTTCATGTAAAGTTAGACTCATTGTGAAGCATTGGTTGGGACTTCTTGCTAAGTTATGCTTGACTACTCTATCTCCTTATTTCTTGCTGCTCTTTTCTTTGTTGTTCTCTTTTGAGGCTCTCTTATCTACTGATTGCTAATTGCTGGCCAACACTCCCCCCTCTCATTCCCGACAAAACTTTGTGCTATAGGATGGTCAATGTAATACTGGAGGATATCTGTTGCTAGTTCATGTTTGGATAGTCTTAATACTTTTCCCAAATCAAACTACAATGCATCCCCATTGATGGCACTAGGAGTATCCGAGTGTGGAATCATGTAATATTTAGAATACATTGCTTTCTCCCGTGCCAATGATTGAAGCAAGTGTGTTGGTTTAGGAGTGAATACTTTAGAGTGATACTCCTAAAAACCTGTAGTAAACATGGCTTTGAAAGTTTTATTATACCAAGCTCGAAGATATGTCATATAGGCGTGCCAAGCATAAGCCAACCAAATGTTGGGGGTCATACTCATGTCGTATACGAGATTGTAGTTGCCGTTTATAAATTCTATCTCTACTTTTGGGCTATTTACAAAGAAAATGTAGAAGTCGTGCTCTTCATTGAACATCCTTCCCCTCCTAAATCTCCTAGTAGGCTCTCAACTTCTAGAGTTATAAACTACTATCTCTCATTATCTGATGGCTCTCTATCTTTGTAGAGAGCTCTATGATAGCTCAAGCAAGACTGTTCCTGAGCTTTAGAGAAATTCGAGCTTTCTATCTCTATGGTTTTAGCTATTTACAAAAAAATTGTACAAGGTTTAATCTTCATTCAACATCCTCCCCCTCCTAAACCTGTTGATGTCATCATCAAATTATTGGAAGTATTGTTGCAACTTTCTTCACTATCCTTGGTTTTACTCCATACCTACTCATTTACAATGCCTCTTTGTAAAGCTTGTATAGAAACTTTCCTCATTCCTTCAATTTGTTGCCATTTCCCAATGTCTCCCGCTAGCTTATGTTTTCGGTCTTATAGATCTTTTGCACCTTTGCAAGCATCTCTCATAACCTTCATCAGCTCAAGAAAAGGTAACTTTGTTTTTGTGACAAGTTCTTCTTGCTTTGCCTCTACTCTATCCTCTTTATCTATCATAACTACATCTTCATATTTTTGTTGCTCTTATTCATTATCATCCAAACTACTCAAAAACATCATTTTCTCTTGTTCCTCTTGATCATCCTAAGTAGCTTGTATCCCAAATCCTAGAGAAGCATCAAAAAGTATATTTATATTTGTTTGCTTTTCGAGTTCTCACAATTTTTGGATATTAGAGTCTTATTATTGATTTGATTCTTTGGATGACAATTCAATGTCCTACAATAACTATAATCCTGTTTTCCTTCAAAAATATCCTCTTCCTCAGGTGGTTGAGGTATACACATTAATTGGTCAAAAAACACCATTTGAATATACCTCACGAAAACCCCAATTGCAATGAAATTTTGTGATTATATAGAAGGATTAAGGAGCTAATCATACAAACTTAAAGCACTGAAAATGATGGATCATGGTCAGAGAATCATCTCTGCAAACTCATAGAAAAAAATTGGGAGATATTGTAGTGAACAATACACTCACATAGGCATCAAGGTATGAACACAAATGATCATGAAAATGAATGTATATTGATTGTAAAGTACAATGGGCTTAATGGTACATATGTGTGCCTTGAAGCCACATTCTAATATGCCATGAAGCCCTGCTCATAGAGGTACAGAAACCGCAACTAGAAGCCATGTATATATCGTGATGTTTGGAGCCTAATTTTGAATTTGAATCTCTTCTAAAATCACCCTCGAATCTTTTAGTGATTGATTCTCATAGTCACTCAATCATGAATTAGTGGCATTCTCCTTCCTACTCATCAAGTGGACTCAACCACTTTAGATAGTTTCACGTTTACATCAAGTAGAAGCTCAAAAATTACAAGAGTGAGTTCACAAGTGAACTCTTAAAGGATTGACATTTCCTTTAAATTTCTATGTCTTGATGACTCAAGGCGCCACTTAGACTTGCCATGGGCTTGTTCCAACAAGTGTGTATGGCTCAAATGCCTTTTGGCTTATTTGGGTGTTGGTAAGTCTTTTCTCAATGCCATCTTTAGTGACAGTTAGAGTGCATGAGCAGTTGTGAGGAACATTAGGATCCATGCTTGCATAAAGCAAATTGAGGTGTACTATCATTATGTCAGAGAGAGGTTCTCTACTAGGGAGGTCAGTTTGGCATATGTTCAGACATACGATAACATTGCTGATCTTTTCTCAAATGCTCTACCTTGAGAGAAGTTTGAAGATTTCCCCAAAGCTTTGGGCTTATTGCCTTTTGTGGATTGATTTCTTTCCACATAGCTTGGCACTTCCTCATACATGAGTGACATCTCATTGTTTATCGCATCACTCCCAATGGGGATTTGTTTACATATTTTGGTAGTGATATGTGTGAATACATTAGGACCACCGGGGCACTTTTTTCCCTCTTTAGGAGGATGTTAATCTCACAATTTCACTTGAATCTTGCTTGAAAACTTGTGAGATAGTAGAGATATCTATGGCTCTTATCCATGCAAATCTTTCAATTTATTTTTATAGGATTTTTTATGCATTCATGAAGTGCTCTATTTTTAAAGATTAACACAAAGCAAGTGTTGTACCGCATAGTGTCAAGCTAAATACATTGAAGTGCATGAAGAAATCATCAGCTGCTCACTTATGAGAACATCTATGAATTCATCTTTGTGTGTGCATGGATCACCCTAACCTTCTTAATTCACATACATGCATTTTGTAACTTAGGATGGGTAGAACTTTCTCGTTTACCTAGTTCTAAGTACTAGGTATCCAAATTTTTGTGTGATAGGTAGCATGCCACCCTAGTTGTGCTATGGGATCTTGCATTCAATTTGGTTACATAGGTTGCTCCGTAGCCTATAGTCATGGCTGATAGGTGGTACATATACTATGGGCATGAAACTTTATGGTATTTCATCTCCTCGTATGCCAATGATGTATGCCTCTATGGGTTGCAAAGATTCTTGTAGTTCTTGTACAATTGAGGGCTATTTTGTATTGATTCTCACTCCTATATCTATGAGAACCTTATATATTTGCACCTTGATTGTTTCCAATCCTACTTGAATATGGGGGCCTCGATCAATGAGTTTATGAGAGGATCATTTACTATTTGTACATGTAACCATAGGGAAGATCTTTGTTTGTTCCCTTGCGCATTGGCATGCAAATATATTTTTCTCCATAAGGCTAATCGTGAAGAGATCTATATTATAGACATATTCATCCATGCACTCTTCCATGGTGACAACTTGTTCATTCACACAAACATCACGTGTGGCTATTATCTACATCCAACCTTGGGATTCAAGTGCCTTATTTGGAGACATTTGTGGAATATAGGCGTGGTATTACATAGGTATCTTTTATTTCTTTAGTGGCACTACAACTTTTAGAATCTTCTCTTCTCTCAAAGATGACTAAGGTGTGGAAGGGAGTTCTAATAGAAAGAGGTAAGGGATCAATATGTGGGTTTACCAAAGGTGGAGAACTTGATCATGGTGGAGGTGAATAAATAAAATTATTGGGAGATGCATAAGATTGTGAGGTAGTGATCTATTGTATCAAGGAAGATGGAAAGGTTGGGAGAGATAGAGTGATCAGATGTGATTTTTGTTATGGCATGGAGAAAGGAAGTGGAATGTTGTGCATCTAGGGATGTAGACTTTTGGATGGAGACATTCAAGAATGGTGATGGTGGAAGATGATCTCATGGAGGGAATGTAGACTAATGGACCAATGTAGAAGATCCCATGTCAAACTTGACGAATCTGCCTTGGTTGTTGCACTTACGGCCTCATTGTAGTAGTAGTCCATAAGAATATGACACTTATTCCATATGAGAAGGTGGAGGAAAAAAAGAGGTTGTTGTAAGAGCAAGGTAGACTCTTTGGATTTATCATTTAGTTTATTCAGAAGTTTATGTTACACTTATGAAGTCTTCAAGTAGCTTTGATGTGAATCTTCTCCCTATGCATGGGTGGTTTTTAATCTAGTGATGGATAGAGGTTTTCTACCCATGTTACCACATACATGATACACTCATATGTGGTGGTAGTTTGTACTTAGGGATATTATTGAACTCTTACTTAAGCTATGTTCATCCTTAATAGAGAGATCTATTCCAACCATCTATCTTCTCCATGTCTCTTTTTGCATTTGTTATCCTTGTATGTGTGCTTCTTGTGTGTCTCTTGCATTTGAATATACCTCATGAAAACCCCAATTGCAATGAAATTTTGTGACTATATAGAAGGATTAAGGAGCTAATTGTACCAACTTAAATCACTGAAAATGATGGATCATGGTCAGAGAATTTCCGAAAACTCATAGAAAAAAATTGGGAGATATTGTAGTGAACAATACACTCACATAGGCATCAAGATATGAACACAAATGATCATGAAAATGAATGTATAATGATTGTAAAGTACAATGGACTTAATGGTACATATGTGTGCCTTGAAGCCACATTCTAATATGCCATGAAGCCCTACTCATAGAGGTACAAAAACCGCAACTAAAAGCCATGTATATATAGTGATGTTTGGAGCCTAATTTTGAATTTGAATCTCTCCTAAAATCACTCTCAAATCTTTTAGTGATTGATTCTTATACTCACTCAATCATGAATTAGTGGCGTTCTCCTTCCTACTCATCAAGTGGTCTCAACCACTTTACATACTTTCACGTTTACATCAAGTAGAAGCTCAAAAATTACAAGAGTGAGTTCACAAGTGAACTCTTAAAGGATTCACATTTCCTTTAAATTTCTATGTCTTTTGATGACTCAAGCTGCCACTTAGACTTGCCATGGGCTTGTTCCAACAAGTGTGTATGGCTCAAATGCCTTTTGGATTATTTGGGTGTTGGTAAGTCTTTTTTCAATGCCATCTTTAGTGACAGTTAGAGTGCATGAGCAGTTGTGAGGAACATTGGGTTCCATGCTTGCACAAAGCAAATTGAGCTGCATTATCATTATGTCAAAGAGAGGTTCTCTACTAGGGAGGTGAGTTAGGCATATGTTCACACATACGATAACATTGCTTATCTTTTCTCAAATGCTCTATCTTGAGAGAAGTTTGAAGATTTCCCCAAAGCTTTGAGCTTATTGCCTTTTGTGGATTGATTTCTTTCCACATAGCCTGGCACTTCCTCATACATGAGTGACAACTCATTGTTTGTCGCATCACTCCCAATGGGGATTGGTTGACATATGTTGGTAGTGCTATGTGTGAATGCATTAGGACCACCGGGGTACTTTTTTCCCTCTTTAGGAGGATGTTAATCTCACAATTTCAGTTGAATCTTGCTTGAAAACTTGTGAGACAGTAGAGATATCTATAGCTCTTATCCATGCAAATGTTTCAATTTATTTTTATAGGATTTTTTTTTTTTTTGCATTCATGAAGTGCTTTATTTTGAAAGATTAACACATAGCAAGTGTTGTACTGCATAGTGTCGGGCTAAAGACATTGAAGTGCATGAAGAAATCATCAACTGCTCACTTATGAGAACATCTATGAATTCATCTTTGTGTGTGCATGGATCACCCTAACCTTTTTAATTCACATACATGCATTTTGTAACTTAGGATGGGTAGAACTTTCTCGTTTACCTAGTTCTAAGTACTAGGTATCCAAATTTTTGTGTGATAGGTAGCATGCCACCCTAGTTGTGCTATGGGATCTTGCATTCAATTTGGTTACATAGGTTGCTCTGTAGCCTATAGTCATGGCTGATAGGTGGTACATATACTATGGGCATGAAACTTTATGGTATTTCTTCTCCTCGTATGCCAATGATGTATGCCTCTATGGGTTGCAAAGATTCTTGTAGTTCTTGTACAATTGAAGGCTATTTTGTATTGATTCTCACTCCTATGTCTATGAGAACCTTGTATATTTGCACCTTGATTGTTTCCAATCCTACTTGAATATAGGGGCCTCGATCAATGAGTTTATGAGAGGATCATTTACTATTTGTACATGTAACCATAGGGAAGATCTTTGTTTGTTCCCTTGTGCATTGGCATGCAAAGAGATTTTGCTCCATAAAACTAGTCGTGAAGAGATCTATATCATAGACATATTCATCCATGCACTCTTCCATGGCGACAACTTGTTCACTCACACAAACATCACGTGTGGCTAATATCTACATCCAACCTTGGGATTCAAGTCCCCCATTTGGAGACATTTGTGGGATATAGACCTGGTATTCAATAGGTATTTTTTATTTCTTTAGTGGTACTAGAACTTTAAGAATCTTCTCTTCTCTCAAAGATGTCTAAGGTGTGGAAGGGAGTTCTAATAGAAAGAGATAAGGAATCAATATGTGGGTTTAGCAAAGGTGGAGAACTTGAGCATGGTGGAGTTGAATAAATCAAATAATTGGGATATTCATAAGATTGTGAGGTAGTGATCTATTGTAGCAAGGAAGATCGAAATTTTGGAAGAGGGTGAGCTTTGAGTTGATGGAGTGAATGGATGTGATTTTTGTAATGGCATGGAGAAGGAAGTGGAATGTTGTGCTTCTAGGGATGTAGACTTATGGATGGAGACATTCAAGAATGGTGATGGTAGAAGATGATCTCATGGAGGGAATGTAGACTAATGGACCAATGTAAAAGGAAAATCCTACACAACAACCCTTATTGAAATGGGATTTTTTTCTTTTGGATCCATAAGACATTAAGCAAAACATGTAGAAGATCCCATGTCAAAGTTGATGAATCTGCCTTGGTTGTTGCACTTACGGCCTCCTTGTAGTAGTAGTCCATAAGAATATGAAATTTCTTCCATATGAGAAGGTGGAGGAAAAAAAGAGGTTGTTGTAAGAGCAAGGTAGACTAGTTGAATTTGTCACTTGGTTTATTGAGAAGTTTATGTTACACTTATGCATTCTTCAAGTAGCTTTGATGTGAATCTTCTCCCTATACATGGGTGGTTTTTAATCTAGTGACGGCTCGAGGTTTCCTCCCCATGTTACCACATACATGATACACTCCTATATGGTGGTAGTTTGTACTTAGGGATATTATTCAGCTCTTACTTAAGCTCTATGCATCCTTAATAGAGAGATCTACTCCAACCATCTACCTTCTCCATGTCTCTTTTCGCATTTTTCTCCTTGTGTGTGTGCTTCTTGTGTGTCTCTTGCACTTCCACAAACACCCAAGAATGGTATCATAATAGGTTCAACTCCTTCTAAATTTTTAGATCAACAGCTAGAAAGCATTTCTACTAGTCGTGCTAGGGCTTTACCCCCAAGAGATGATATTATTTCGGATGCATCATTCATCTCTACATTGTTGAATGAATTAATAGAATGTTTTCAAAGCTTTGCCACTACAATCGGTTTGGTTCCAAAAGGGAATCCAAATATTATGCATTTGATGAGGTTGTGTCTCTTTTTTTATACGAAGAGAAATCTAGAGTGAATATGAGTGGTTTGATTGATGGAACACAATAACTTGCTATCTCAAAAAAATGGGAAATAAAGTGTGGTTAAGATTTGGGTTCATCAAAACCAAAGCCTCAACCTCCCACTTCCACTCATTCCTTCAATGATGCTTATTTGCAAAAGAAGAAGAGATGCAAACATTGTTGGAAGAGAAAAATTGCCAAGTAAAATGAAAAGAAGAAGGAATTGCTGAAAATTCATGAAATGAAAAGAATAATGAAGCCAACATGGCTGAGGTGGGATCCTTTGCCAATGGATTAGAAAAAAGGATTTAAGTTTACACACTAACAATTATTTAATGAATATGTCAAACGCATTCATAGGGATCAAGAAGGTAGTTGAGAGAAAGTCGATAGTGGATATACAAAAGTTAAAGAAGGTAAGTTGATTGTGCAAAAATGGTAGATAAAAATATAAAACCATAATTCAGTAGATGGTAGGTGAAAAAAAGATGGTAGATAAAAAATCCAAATCATAGTAATTAATAACAAATTGCATGATATTTATAAAACACTTAAAGCCCATTATGATTACTAGTAGTGGAGATAAATGAATGTCAGTGAAAGAGAACCATTTTTGGTTGTGTGTAGAATTGGGAGAGACACACAAGAAGCGCACATAAAGAGCACAAAAATGCAGAAAGGTACATAGAGAAGACATATGGTTCAAATAGCTTTCTCTATTGATGATAAACAGAACAAAAGTAAGAGTTCACTAATATCTCTAAGTACAAAGTACCACCACATATTAGTGTAATATGTATATGGTAACATGAGGAAAAACCTATCTCCAACACTAGATCGAAAAGTACCCATGTATAGGGAAAAGGTTCACATCAAAGCTACTCGAGGAACATATACCCATGAATATGTCTACCATGAATACTCATTAATATGACTGCCACATTATCTTGTGTAGGCACATATACCAAATCAGTATCTCTTGCATGAAAGCACTCTCTCACATAGCTATAATGCACCTCAATGTGTTTGGTTTGTGCATGAAACACTAGATTCTGTGAAATAATTAATGCAATCTGACTATCATTGAGAATATCCATAGTAATGTCAATCTCCATGTGTTAGTGTCCAGCCAATGCATGAATTGACTCAACTAGGAAACTGCATACTATATATCTGGCCTTGTGTAGCATGCATATATAAGACATCCCACAACTTGCTGATAAAGCAAAGTGTCAAATGCACCACTCTAATCCTCAACTGAGAATCAAATACTATATCCACTAGTGTGACACTCAAAAGACCAAGATAAGTGACATCAAAAGTATGCTACAAATCAGCCATAAGGATTTGAAGTTTTGCATCTCACGACCCAATCAACAATATGTCATCAACATAAAGAACAAGCATTGTGAGCTCAAGCCCATCTTTGCGTGCATAGAGTATGCTTTCAATGGGACTACACATGAAGCCAAGAGCAATAAAGTTCTTATGAATTTCTTCATGGCATGCACATGGAGCTTTTTTGAAACCATACAAGGCTTTATGCAAGTGACAGACCATATGATACAAACCATGTAGATTAATGTCATCAGGAGATACAAAATAGTCGACAAAATAGACAATTGGATTCCCCCCATTAAGGTTATATGGGGAAGCTGCATGATGCTATTGGGCCTTTATTTTTACCTTGAATGGCAACCCGATGGCCCGAAAGCTTATGGCCCACCTAACCTAATCGATAGACTCCCAAAGATCATCTGTGACCATCAATGGTCACACATAGAGCTCATGAAACTTAGAAGTTAGGGTTCCACAAATGTCTGGGCTCTCACAATGGCTTCTCCTCATAATGAAGTTGTCACAACTTAGAACATCATGGATCATTTGTGGTCACTTGAGCGTGGACTACTGAGCATATCTAATGGATTGAACACATAATTTGCACACATGACCGACTCCATCGAAAACTTATCAAGAAGGTGTTTCATTAACATGCCATTTCGTGGAGTTTTGTTACACTCGTAAACACCATTTTGCTTAGGTGTATATGGAATTTTACATTGGACTCAAATTCCTCTCGAAAAGATGGAGTATTGATAGGACCACATACATCACTATGAAAAAGATGCAATTTTCTTTTAGTTTTTGTATGACTATGTTTTGGAAAAGAAGAATGATGCATGTTTCCAAGACATGCCAGATTCCTTCTTCTTTTCATTATGCTTAGGAAGATTTCTACACTCATCTATAGTATGAAAAATCTTCAAACAATACTTGCATCTCTTCTTTTACAAATCAGCATCATTAGAGGAATGAGTGGAAGAGGAAGTTTGAGCCTTTGTTTCTGATGAACCCAAAGCTGAACCATATTTTATTTTTCCTTTTTGTGAGATAGCAATTGCTTGCATTCCCTCAATCAAACCACTCCTATTCACTATAGATTTCTCTTCTTGCAAAAGAAGAGACACAATATCTCAAATACATACATATTTTGATTCCCTTCTGCAACGATAAGGAGCGTAGTGGAAATGCTATGAAAAGATTTTGGTAATTCTTTCAAGAATGTGGAGATTAGTGATGCATTCAGAATCTCATCTATGTTTTCCATTTGCTCTCTCAAGTCCTTGATGCATGTTAGATACACATTTGTAGAGTCATTTTTAACTATACAAAAATCCTCAACTTTCTTCCTCATGTATGCCACACATGCTTATTACCAAAGAGAAACAAAGAGGCAAGAGTGTCTCATGCTTATGTTGATGTAGAACATGATCGAATGTGTGGAACTATATAAAATTCATTGAAAATGCAATCAATGCATGAGTTTGAGCATCTTTGCCATCCCATCTAAGTTGCTCCTATGTAGGTTGAGAAGGGTAACCATTGTACTTGAAGAAGAAGCTCTAGTAAGTTGTGAAGTAGAAGAACCTAGGGGTCTTTGATCTACATATGCTACTATGTTCCATAGTTGTTTTGAAAAAATAACATGTTTCATCATGTAAGACCACATTGGATAGTCGTGAAAATCAATCTCAGCTTCAGTTTGAAGCATGTAAAAAAGGCCATTACTACCTACCATTTCAATAAAGAACAAGAATGTGATAAGATCTTTAATTCAATGAAAGCTGAAATGAATGTTTAAATTTTCGCTCATAATCTATCACTTTAATGGAAATGTTAACCATAGGAATGGCTTTAATTTGGCAGTAAAACCCCAATCCAGTTGATGCAAATTCTTTCCCCCTACTCAAAATCATTGTTCTATGCTCCGAAGTCGATTTGCATTATTAAAAGTGTGTGCATGCCATGATGTAAAAAATCAAAACTTGAGAAGGAGCTGAACTTGCTCTGATACAACTACTTGGTGTGTGTGTGTGTGTGTGTGTTTGTGTAGGAGTGTGAGAGAGATAAGACACGCAACCAAATACGTAGAGAAAATGGACAGATGTGATAACTCTCTCTATTGATAATGAGCATAACAAACCATTACCTCCAGATATGAGTGTAACATGGGAAAAACTCTTTAGCCAACACTAGAGTAAAATGTGTCCATGTATAGGGAAAAGATTCATATCAAAGACAAGGAACATGTAAGTGTAACCATGATAAATTCATTTTGAAAAGCTTTACTAACTTACATGGAATTTCTTCCTTGATCTTATCTTGGAACCACACATGCACGGTCCTCATCTCTAGAGCTCAAGAAAATCAAGAAACGACAAGATGTTCTCATAAGTCTTGGTGGCATGTTGGCTATTTGCCAAATCAAGGATGTGAATGATGCCCTTTCCAAAGGGAAAAGATCAAGTTTGGATGCTCTCACTAATGAGTTCTTCAAAGCCTTTGAAGACTCCCTCATGAACCCCCTTATGTTTTTTTAAGGGAGGCTTTTAATTTTTTGTGCCCTCACAAAGTGCTTTAACAAACGGGTTATAAAGATTATTCAAAAGAAGGACAACAAGAAAATCATACAAAACTAGAGGCCATTCACAATGCTCTAGATTGGTTTTAAGCTCATTGCCAAAGGTCTTGTGGACTATGCCTCACATGTCTGCAATCATTAATTCATGATGATCATTCACTAAAGGAATATGGATCTTAGAAGCAATCATGGATATCTCTAAAGGCCTTGATCTTGTTGCATCAAATAAAAAACTCCTATTTATTGAGATTGATTTTGACAAAGCTTATGATAGATTAGAGTGGAACATCTTGCAATCCCTGCGGCGAATGGGCTTCGGAATGATGTTCATTAAAATTATCTTCACCCTCTTTGTGACCACCTCAGCTTAATCAATATCAACTAGTAGCCTTAATCTCTTATTATCCTCAAAAGCCCCTGTCTTATCACCCGAATGATTTTTTTCATTTCTACGGATGGTCTCGATTCCTTGGCCAAGCACCACACTTAGTAGGGCAACATAAACCCTATTTTCAAATTGTTTGGAAATTTTACGCACTAATTTTGCATCTCTTGTGAACCATTATAAGATTAATTTATAAGTCACTCTTAAAATTTCTCCCTTTTATTTTAGCATTGAAAAAGGTTGCAAAGTTTTGGCCTCTACTGAAGTATTTTGCTTTCTAGGCATCCTTATGGGATTTACAAACATGATGAATCAGAGATGGGAATGTGTGTTCCACAATGTCACTCTAGCACAATGGTGAGTATCAACATGAGAACATCCACCTCATAATTTTCAATTTGCAGAGATGTGAGGGTGGTATGATGACCATGAGCAAGTGAAATGCACAAGTGAGTGAGTATGAAGCACACAAGCATGCACACACATACACACACACATGCACACAAGGCAAGAACAAAGAGAGGAACAATTGAATGGTTTCAATTACAAATGATCTCTATTACAAAACAATCAATCTCTAGGACCAGCTCAGAAATGAGCTCTCTAGATCTTTTTATAGTTTTTACACTTCTAATACTCTTGAAGTTGAAGGACTCCTCATCTTGAGAAAATTGGAGTCTAATCTACCAAAAATGATATTTACATTATGAGTGTAGTGATACTAATCACTATTTGATGAAAAGTTAGATTCATTGTGAAACATTGGTTGGGCCTTCTTGCTAAGTTATGCTTGACTACTCTATCTCCTTATTTCTTGCTGCTCTTTTCTTTCTTGTTCTCTTTTGAGGCTCTCTTATCTACTCATTCCTAATTGCTGGCCAACACTCCCCCCTCTCATTCCTGACACACGTTTGTGCTATAGGATGGTTAATGTAATACTCGAGGATATCTATTGCTAGTTCATGTTTGCATAGTCTTAATCCTTTTCCCAAATCAAACTACAATGCATCCCCATTGATGGCACTAGGAGTATCCGAGTGTGGAATCATGTAATATTTAGAATACATTGCTTGCTCCCATGCGGATGATTGAAGCATGTGTGTTGGTTTAGGAGTCAATAGTTTAGAGTGATACTCCTAAAAACTTGTAGTCAACATGGCTTTGAAAGTTTTCTTATACCAAGCTCAAAGATATGTCATGTAGGCATGCCAAGATTAAGCCAACTAAATGGTAGGGATCATACTCATGTCGTACACGAGATTGTAGTTGCCATCTATAAATTCTATCTCTATTTTTGGGATATTTACAAAGAGAATGTACAAGTTCTGCTCTTCATTCAACATCCTTCCCCTCCTAAACCTCCTAGTAGGCTCTTAACTTTTAGATTTATAAACTACTATGTCTCATTATCTGATGGAGCTCTATCTTTGTATAGAGCTCTGTGTTAGCTCAAGGAAGACAATTCTTGAGTTTTAGAAAAATTAGAGCTTTCTATCTCTACGTTTTTGGCTATTTACAAAGAAATTGTACAATGTTTAGTCTTCCTTCAGCATCCTCCCCCTTCTAAACCTGTTGATGTCATCATCAAATTATTGGAAGTATTGTTGCAACTTTCTTCACTATGCTTGGTTTTACTCCATACCTACTCATGTACAATGCCTCTTTTAGGCTCTCTTATCTACTCATTGCTAATTGCTGGCCAACACTCCCCCGTCTAGTTCTTGACAGAACTTTGTGCTATAGTATGGTCAATGTAATACTCGAGGATATCTATTGCTAGTTCATGTTTGCATAGTCTTAATCCTTTTCCCAAATCAAACTACAATGCATCCCCATCGATGGCACTAGGAGTATCCTAGTGTGGAATCATGTAATATTTAGAATACATTGCTTGCTCGGGTGCCAATGATTGAAGCAAGTGTGTTGTTTTAGGAGTGAATAATTTAGAGTGATACTCCTTAAAACCTATAATAAACATGGCTTTGAAAGTTTTCTTATACCAAGCTGAAAGATATGTCATATAGGCATGCCAAGTATAAGCCAACCAAATGTTGTGGATCATACTCATGTCGTATACGAGATTGTAGTTGCCAATTATAAATTATATCTCTTCTTTTCGGCTATTTAGAAAGAAAATGTACAAGTTCTGCTCTCCATTCCACATCCTTCCCCTCCTAAATCTCCTAGTAGGCTCTCAACTTCTAGAGTTATGAACTACTATCTCTCATTACATGATGGCTCTCTATCTTTGTATAGAGCTCTGTGATAGCTCAAGGAAGACTGTTCCTAAGTTTTAGAGAAATTCAAGCTTTTTATCTCTACGTTTATGGCTATTTATAAAGAAATTGTACAAGGTTTAGTCTTCATTCAGCATCCTCCCCCTCCTAAACCTGTTGATGTCATAATCAAATTATTGGAAGTATTGTTGCAACTTTCTTCACTATCCTTGGTTTTACTCCATACCTACTCATGTGCGATGCCTCTTTGTAAACCTTGTATAGAAACTTTCCTCATTTCTTCAATTTGTTGGCATTTCCCAATGTCTCCCTCTAGCTTATGTTTTCGGTCTTATAGAACTTTTGCACCTTTGCAAGCATCTCTCATAACCTTCATCAGCTCAAGAAAAGGTAACTTTGTTTTTGTGACAAGTTCTTCTTGCTTTGCCTCTACTCTATCCTCTACATCTATCATAACTACATCTTCATATTTTTGTTCCTCTTATTCATTATCATCCAAACTAGTCAAAATCATCATTTCCTCTTGTTCCTCTTGATCATCCTAAGTAGCTTGTATGCGAAATCCTAGAGAAGCATCAAAAAGGTCATTTATATTTGTTTGCTTTTCGAGTTCTTTCAATTTTTGGATATTAGAGTATTATTATTGATTTGATTCTTGGGATGATAATTCAATGTCCTACATTAACTGATAATCCTCTATATAATCCTGTTTTCCTTCAAAAATCTCCTCTTCATCAGGTGGTTGAGGTAGACACATTAGTTGGTTAAAAAAAACCATTTGAATATACCTCACAAAAACCCCAATTGCAATGAAACTTTGTGACTATATAGAAGGATTAAGGAGCTAATCGTACCAACTTAAATCATTGAAAATGATGGATCATGGTCAAAGAATCATCTCTGCAAACTCATAGAAAAAAATTGGGAGATATTGTAGTGAACAATACACTCACATAGGCATCACGATATGAACACAAATTATCATGAAAAGGAATGTATATTGATTTTAAATCACAGTGGACTTAATGGTACATATGTGTGCCTTGAAGCACATTCTAATATGCCATGAAGCCTTGCTCATAGAGGTACAAAAACCACAACTAAAAGCCATGTATATATAGTGATGTTTGAAGCCTAATTTTCAATTTGAATCTCTCCTAAAATCACTCTCAAATCTTTTAGTGATTGATTCTCATACTCACTCAGTCATGAAGAAGTGGCGTTCTCCTTCCCACTCATCGAGTGGACTCGACCACTTTCGATACTTTCACGTTTACATCAAGTAGAAGCTAAAAAATTACAAGAGTGAGTTCACAAGTGAACTCTTAAAGGATTGACATTTCCTTTAATTTTCTATGTCTTTTGATGACTCAAGCCACCACTTAGACTTGCCATGGGCTTGTTCCAACAAGTTTGTATGGCTCAAATGCCTTTTGGCTTATTTGGGTGTTGGTAAGTCTTTTTTCAATGCCATCTTTAGTGACAATTAGAGTGTATGAGCAGTTGTGAGGAACATTAGGTTCCATGCTTGCACAAAGCAAATTGAGGTGCATTATCATTATGTCAGAGAGAGGTTCTCTATTAGGGAGGTCAGTTTGGCATATGTTCACACATACGATAACATTGCTGATCTTTTCTCAAATGCTCTACCTTGAGAGAAGTTTGAAGATTTCCCCAAAGTTTTGGGCTTATTGCCTTTTGTGGATTGATTTCTTTCCACATAGCTTGGCACTTCCTAATACATGGGTGACAACTCATTGTTTGTTGCATCACTCCCAATGGGGATTTGTTGACATATTTTGGTAGTGATATGTGTGAATACATTAGGACCACCGGGGCACTTTTTTCCCTCTTTAGGAGGATGTTAATCTCATAATTTTAGTTGAATCTTGCTTGAAAACTTGTGAGATAGTAGAGATATCTATAGCTCTTATCCATGCAAATGTTTCAATTTATTTTTAGAGGATTTTTTCTGCATTCATGAAGTGCTCTATTTTTTAAGATTAACACAAAGCAAGTGTTGTACCACATAGTGTCAAGCTAAAGACATTGAAGTGCATGAAGAAATCGTCAGTTGCTCACTTATGAGAACATCTATGAATTCATCTTTGTGTGTGCATGGATCACCCTAACCTTTTTAATTCACATACATGCATTTTGTAACTTAGGATGGGTAGAACTTTCTCGTTTACCTAGTTCTAAGTACTAGGTATCCAAATTTTTGTGTGATAGGTGGCAACCCTAGTTGGGCTATGGGATTTTGCATTACATTTGGTTACATAGGTTGCACCCTAGCCTATAGTCATGGCCTAATAGGTGGTACATATACTATGGGCATGAAACTTTATGGTATTTCATCTCCTCATATGCCAATGATGTATGCCTCTATGGATTGCAAAGATTCTTGTAGTTCATTTACATTTGAGGGCTATTTTGTATTGATTGCCACTCCTATATCTATGAGAACCTTATATATTTGCACCTTGATTGTTTCCAATCCTACTTGAATATAGGGGCCTCGATCAATGAGTTTATGAGAGGATCATTTACTATTTGTACATGTAACAATAGGGAAGATCTTTGTTTGTGCCCTTGCGCATTGGGATGCAAAGATATTTTGCTCCACAAGGCTAATCGTGAAGAGATCTATATTATAGACATATTCATCCATGCACTCTTCCATGGTGACAACTTGTTCATTCACACAAACATCATGTGTTGCTAATATCTTCATCCAACCTTGGGATTCAAGTTGCTCATTTGGAGACATTTGTGGAATATAGGCCTGGTATTCCATAGGTATTTTTTATTTCTTTAGTGGCACTACAACTTTAAGAATCTTCTCTTCTCTCAAAGATGACTAAGGTGTGGAAGGGAGTTCTAATTGAAAGAGGTAAGGGATCAATCTGTGGGTTTACCAAAGGTGGAGAACTTGATCATGGTGGAGGTGAATAAATCAATTTATTGGGAGATGCATAAGATTGTGAGATAGTGATCTATTGTAGCAAGGAAGATTAAAAGGTTGGGAGAGGGTGAGCTTTGAGTTGATGGAGTGAACGGATGTGATTTTTGTTATGGCATGGAGAAGGAAGTGGAATGTTGTGCTTCTAGGGATGTAGACTTATGGATGGAGACATTCAAGAATGGTGTCTAATGTTCTGAAAATGATATTTACATTATGAGTGTAGTGATACTAATCACTATTTGATGTAAAGTTAGATTCATTGTGAAGCATTGGTTGGGCCTTCTTGCTAAGTTATGCTTGACCACTCTATCTCCTTATTTCTTGCTGCTCTTTAGTTTGTTGTTCTCTTTTTAGGCTCTCTTATCTACTCATTGCTAATTGCTGGCCAACACTCCCCCGTCTAATTCTTGACAGAACTTTGTGCTATAGCATGGTCAATGTAATACTCGAGGATATCTATTGCTAGTTCATGTTTGCATAGTCTTAATCCTTTTCCCAAATCAAACTACAATGCATCCCCATCGATGGCACTAGGAGTATCCGAGTGTGGAATCATGTAATATTTAGAATACATTGCTTGCTCGGGTGCCAATGATTGAAGCAAGTGTGTTGTTTTAGGAGTGAATAATATAGAGTGATACTCAAAACCTATAGTAAACATGGCTTTGAAAGTTTTCTTATACCAAGCTGAAAGATATGTCATATAGGCATGCCAAGTATAAGCCAACCAAATGTTGTGGATCATACTCATGTCGTATACGAGATTGTAGTTGCCAATTATAAATTATATCTCTTCTTTTCGGCTATTTAGAAAGAAAATGTACAAGTTCTGCTCTTCATTCCACATCCTTCCCCTCCTAAATCTCCTAGTAGGCTCTCAACTTCTAGAGTTATGAACTACTATCTCTCATTATGATGATGGCTCTCTATCTTTGTATAGAGCTCTGTGATAGCTCAAGGAAGACTGTTCCTGAGTTTTAGAGAAATTCAAGCTTTTTATCTTTACGTTTATGGCTATTTATAAAGAAATTGTACAAGGTTTAGTCTTCATTCAGCATCCTCCCCCTCCTAATCCTGTTGATGTCATCAGCAAACTATTGGAAGTATTGTTGCAACTTTCTTCACTATCCTTGGTTTTACTCCATACCTACTCATGTACGATGCCTCTTTGTAAACCTTGTATAGAAACTTTCCTCATTTCTTCAATTTGTTGGCATTTCCCAATGTCTCCCTCTAGCTTATGTTTTCGGTCTTATAGAACTTTTGCACCTTTGCAAGCATCTCTCATAACCTTCATCAGCTCAAGAAAAGGTAACTTTGTTTTTGTGACAAGTTCTTCTTGCTTTGCCTCTACTCTATCCTCTACATCTATCATAACTACATCTTCATATTTTTGTTCCTCTTATTCATTATCATCCAAACTAGTCAAAATCATCATTTCCTCTTGTTCCTCTTGATCATCCTAAGTAGCTTGTATGCGAAATCCTAGAGAAGCATCAAAAAGGTCATTTATATTTGTTTGCTTTTCGAGTTCTTTCAATTTTTGGATATTAGAGTATTATTATTGATTTGATTCTTGGGATGATAATTCAATGTCCTACATTAACTGATAATCCTCTATATAATCGTGTTTTCCTTCAAAAATCTCCTCTTCATCAGGTGGTTGAGGTATACACATTAGTTGGTTAAAAAACACCATTTGAATATACCTCACAAAAACCCCAATTGCAATGAAATTTTGTGACTATATAGAAGGATTAAGGAGCTAATCGTACCAGCTTAAATCATTGAAAATGATGGATCATGGTCAAAGAATCATCTCTGCAAACTCATAGAAAAAAATTGGGAGATATTGTAGTGAACAATACACTCACATAGGCATCACGATATGAACACAAATTATCATGAAAATGAATGTATATTGATTTTAAATCACAGTGGACTTAATGGTACATATGCGTGCCTTGAAGCACATTCTAATATGCCATGAAGGCTTGCTCATAGAGGTACAAAAACCACAAGTAAAAGTCATGTATATATAGTGATGTTTGGAGCCTAATTTTCAATTTGAATCTCTCCTAAAATCACTCTCAAATCTTTTAGTGATTGATTCTCATACTCACTCAGTCATGAATAAGTGGCATTCTCCTTCCCACTCATCGAGTGGACTCGACCACTTTAGATACTTTCACGTTTACATCAAGTAGAAGCTCAAAAATTACAAGAGTGAGTTCACAAGTGAACTCTTAAAGGATTGACATTTCCTTTAATTTTCTATGTCTTTTGATGACTCAAGCCACCACTTAGACTTGCCATGGGCTTGTTCCAACAAGTTTGTATGGCTCAAGTGCCTTTTGGCTTATTTGGGTGTTGGTAAGTCTTTTTTCAATGCCATCTTTAGTGACAATTAGAGTGTATGAGCAGTTGTGAGGAACATTAGGTTCCATGCTTGCACAAAGCAAATTGAGGTGCATTATCATTATGTCAGAGAGAGGTTCTCTATAAGGGAGGTCAGTTTGGCATATGTTCACACATACGATAACATTGCTGATCTTTTCTCAAATGCTCTACCTTGAGAGAAGTTTGAAGATTTCCCCAAAGCTTTGGGCTTATTGCCTTTTGTGGATTGATTTCTTTCCACATAGCTTGGCACTTCCTCATACATGAGTGACAACTCATTGTTTGTTGCATCACTCCCAATGGGGATTTGTTGACATATTTTGGTAGTGATATGTGTGAATACATTAGGACCACCGGGGCACTTTTTTCTCTCTTTAGGAGGATGTTAATCTCATAATTTTAGTTGAATCTTGCTTGAAAACTTGTGAGATAGTAGAGATATCTATAGCTCTTATCCATGCAAATGTTTCAATTTATTTTTAGAGGAGTTTTTTTGCATTCATGAAGTGCTCTATTTTTTAAGATTAACACAAAGCAAGTGTTGTACCACATAGTGTCAAGCTAAAGACATTGAAGTGCATGAAGAAATCGTCAGTTGCTCACTTATGAGAACATCTATGAATTCATCTTTGTGTGTGCATGGATCACCCTAACCTTTTTAATTCACATACATGCATTTTGTAAGTTAGGATGGGTAGAACTTTCTCGTTTACCTAGTTCTAAGTACTAGGTATCCAAATTTTTGTGTGATAGGTGGCAACCTTAGTTGGGCTATGGGATTTTGCATTACATTTGGTTACATAGGTTGCACCCTAGCCTATAGTCATGGCCTAATAGGTGGTACATATACTATGGGCATGAAACTTTATGGTATTTCATCTCCTCATATGCCAATGATGTATGCCTCTATGGATTGCAAAGATTCTTGTAGTTCATTTACATTTGAGGGCTATTTTGTATTGATTCCCACTCCTATATCTATGAGAACCTTATATATTTGCACACATATTGTTTCCAATCCTACTTGAATATAGGGGCCTCGATCAATGAGTTTATGAGAGGATCATTTACTATTTGTACATGTAACAATAGGGAAGATCTTTGTTTGTGCCCTTGCACATTGGGATGCAAAGATATTTTGCTCCACAAGGCTAATCGTGAAGAGATCTATATTATAGACATATTCATCCATGCACTCTTCCATGGTGACAACTTGTTCATTCACACAAACATCATGTGTGGCTAATATCTTCATCCAACCTTGGGATTCAAGTTGCTCATTTGGAGACATTTGTGGAATATAGGCCTGGTATTCCATAGGTATACTTTATTTCTTTAGTGGCACTACAACTTTAAGAATCTTCTCTTCTCTCAAAGATGACTAAGGTGTGGAAGGGAGTTCTAATTGAAAGAGGTAAGGGATGAATCTGTGGGTTTACCAAAGGTGGAGAACTTGATCATGGTGGAGGTGAATAAATCAAATTATTGGGAGATGCATAAGATTGTGAGATAGTGATCTATTGTAGCAAGGAAGATTAAAAGGTTGGGAGAGGGTGAGCTTTGAGTTGATGGAGTGAACGGATGTGATTTTTGTTATGGCATGGAGAAGGAAGTGGAATGTTGTGCTTCTAGGGATGTAGACTTATGGATGGAGACATTCAAGAATGGTGATGGTGGAAGATGATCTCATGGAGGGAACGTAGACTAATGGACCAATGTAGAAGGAAAATCCTACACAACAACCATTATTGAAATGGGAGTTCTTTTTTGGATCCATAAGACATTAAACAAAATATGTAGAAGATCCCATGTCAAAGTTGACGAATCCGCCTTCGTTGTTGCACTTACGGCCTCCTTGTAGTAGTAGTCCATAAGAATATGACACTTCTTCTATATGAGAAGGTGGAGAAAAAAAAGAGGTTGTTGTAAGAGCAAGGTAGTCTAGTTGGATCTCTCACTTGGTTTATTGAGAAGTTTATATTACACTTATGCATTCTTCAAGTAGATTTGATGTGAACCTTCTCCCTATACATGGGTGGTTTTTAATCTAGTGACGGATAGAGGTTTTCTCCCCATGTTATCGCATACATGATACACTCATATGTGGTGGTAGTTTGTACTTAGGGATCTTATTCAGCTCTTACTTAAGCTCTATTCATCCTTAATAGAGAGATCTATTCCAACCATCTACCTTCTCCACATCTCTTTTTGCATTTGTTCTCCTTGTGTGTGTGCTTCTTGTGTGTCTCTTGCACTTCTACACACACCCAAGAATAATGAATATTTCAAATGCATTCATAGGGATGAAGAAGGTAGTTGAGAGAAAGTCGATAGTGGATATACAAAAGTTAAAAAAGGTAAGTTCATTGTGAAAAAATGGTAGATAAGAATATAAAACCATAATTCAGTAGATGGTAGATGAAAAAAAGATGGTAGATAAAAAAAAAGCCAAATCATAGTAATTAATAACAAATTGCATGATATTTATAAATCACTTAAAGCCCATTATGATCACTAGTAGTGGAGATGAATGAATGTTAGTGAAAGAGAACCATTTTTGGTCGTGTGTAGAATTGGGAGAGACACACAAGAAGCGCACATAAAGAGCACAAAAATGCAGAGAGGTACATAGAGAAGACATATGGTTCGAATAGCTCTCTCTATTGATGATAAACAGAACAAAAGTAAGAGTTGACTAATATCTCTGAGTACAAAGTACCACCACATATTAGTGTAATATGTATGTGGTCACATGAGGAAACACCTATCACCAACACTAGATTAGAAAGTACCCATGTATAGGGAAAAGGTTCACATCAAAGCTACTCAAGGAACATATACCCATGAATATGTCTACCGTGAATACCCATCAATATGTCTGCCACATTATCTTGTGTAGGAACATATACCAAATTAGTGTCTCTTGCATGAAAGCACTCTCTCACATAGCTATAATGCACCTCAATGTGCTTGGTTTGTGCATGAAACAATAGATTTTGTGAAATAAGTAATGCAATCTGACTATCATTGAGAATATGCATAGCAATGTCAATATCCATGTGTTAGTATCAAGCCAATGCATGAATCGACTCAACTAGGAAACTGCATACTATATATATGGCCTTGTGTAGCATGCATATATAAGACATCCCACAACTTGCTGATAAAGCAAAGTGTCAAATGCACCACTATAATCCTCAGCTCAGAATCAAATCCTATCTCCACTAGTATGACACCCAAAAGACCAAGATAAGTGACATCAAAAGTATGCTACAAATCAGCCATAAGGATGTCAAGTTTTTCATCTCACAACCCAATCAACAATATTTCATCAACATAAAGAACAAGCATTATGAGCTCAACCCCATCTTTGCGTGCATAGAGTATGCTTTCAATGGGACTACACATGAAGTCAAGAGCAATGCAATCTGACTATCATTGAGAATATGCATAGCAATGTCAATATCCATGTATTAGTATCAAGCCAATGCATGAATCGACTCAACTAGGAAACTGCATACTATATATATGGCCTTGTGTAGCATGCATATATAAGACATCCCACAACTTGCTGATAAAGCAAAGTGTCAAATGCACCACTATAATCCTCAACTCAGAATCAAATCCTATCTCCACTAGTGTGACACCCAAAAGACCAAGATAAGTGACATCAAAAGTATGCTACAAATCAGCCATAAGGATGTCAAGTTTTTCATCTCACAACCCAATCAACAATATTTCATCAACATAAAGAACAAGCATTATGAGCTCAACCCCATCTTTGCGTGCATAGAGTATGCTTTCAATGGGACTACACATGAAGTCAAGAGCAATAAAGTTCTTATGAATTTCTTCATGCCATGCACATGGAGCTATTTTGAAACCATACAAGGATTTATGCAAGTGACAAACCATATGATACAAACCATGTAGATTAATGTCATCAAGAGATACAAAATAGTCACAAAATAGACAATCGGATTCCCCCATTAAGGTTATATGGGGAAGCTACATGATGCTAGAGGGCCTTTATTTTTACCTTGAATGGCAACCTGATGGCCCTAAAGTTTATGGCCCACCTAACATAATGGATAGGCTCCCAAAGATCATCTGTGACCATCAATGGTCACACATAGAGCTCATGAAACTTAGAAGTTAGGGTTCCACAAATGTCTGGGCTCTCACAATGGCTTCTCCTCATAATGAAGTTGTCACAACTTAGAACATCATGGATCATTTGTGGTCACTTGACGGTGGGCTATTGAGCATATCTAATGGATTGAACACATAATTTGCACACATGACCGATTCCATCAAAAGCTTATCACGAAGGTGTTTCCTTAACATGCCATTTTGAGAAGTTTTGTTAAACTCGTAAACACCATTTTTCTTAGATGTATATGGAATTTTACATTGGAGTCCAATTCCTCTCCAAATAATGGAGTCTTGATAGGACCACATACATCACTATGAAAAAGATGCAGTTTTCTTCTAGTGTGTGTGTGACTATGTTTTGGAAAAGAAGAATGATGCATTTTTTCCGAGACAGGCCAGATTCCTTCTTCTTTTCATTATGCTTAGGAAGATTTCTACACTCATCTATAGTATGAAAAATCTTCAAACAATATTTGCATCTCTTCTTTTACAAATGAGAATCAGTAGAGGAATGAGTGGAGGAGGAAGTTTTAGGCTTTGTTTCTGATGAACCCAAAGCTGAACCGTATTTTTTTTTTCCTTTCTCTAAGATAGCAATTGCTTGCATTCCCTCAATCAAACCACTCCTATTCACTATAGATTTCTCTTCTTGCAAAAGAAGAGACACAATATCTCAAATACATACATATTTTGATTGCATTCTGCAACCATAAGGAGCATAGTGGAAATGCTTTGAAAAGATTTTGGTAATTCTTTCAACAATGTAGAGATAAGTGATGCATTAAAAATCTCATCTATGTTTTCCATTTGCTCTTTCAAGTCCTTGATGCATGTTAGATACACATTTGTAGACTCATTTTTAACTATACAGAAATCGACAAGTTTCTTCCTCATGTATGCTACACATGCTTATTACCAAACAGAAACAAAGAGGCAAGAGTGTGTCATGCTTATGTTGATGTAGAACATGATCGAATGTATGGAACTATATAAAACTCATTGAAAATGCAATCAATGCATGAGTTTGAGCATCTTTGCCATCCCATATAAGTTTCTCCTATGTAGGTTGAGAAGGGTAACCATTGTACTTGAAGAAGAAGCTCCATCTGTGACAGTAGGCTGTGAAGTAGAAGAAATTCTTTAGTTCACTTTCTCTTTCCACAAAAAATGTTTTTTATTTTGGCTCTCATCAAGTTGTCATGTACTTCTCCATATATCTTCCATTCCTCTCTTGGCACGTTAGTGGCTTTATCTAACAAATCCTATAGCATGTTTTGGTATTTTGTTTCCAAATATCAATTTCGGGTTTTTAGGATACATATTAGTGTACATACATGTAAAGTGGCATCCTCACACACACATACACACACACACTACCACGATGGCAATTTAGTGGGACAACTTCACCCTGAAGTGGAGTTGTAGACCACTCAAGGCATCCATAGGTGTACTTTTTTGTACCACATGCAATAACAGTAGTCACTCCAACATGAATGACCCTAACCAAATTTTCTTGAAGTATTTTGGTGTGTATGTTTATGTCTTTGTGTGTGCCTATGTTTGTGGTTGTATAAAGGTATGTATGTAAGTGTATGTGTATTTATGTATATATGTAATAAGTATGTGTGACAATATTTATATGTGTATGTATGTTACGTATAGTATATCTAAGGATGTGTGCATGTGTATGGTGTATGTGTGTGTGTTTATATGCATATATTGGTGTGTATGTTCAAATATGTATCCATTATTATGTGTGCATATGTATCTATATATGTGTGCGTAAATGTGTATTGTTGTGTGTATGCATGTGTATGCTGATGTGTTTACATGTGTATGTATACATGTGCATATGAACGATACATTTTCTATTTATTAGTTGTATTACTCTATCGCTTTTGTTAGAAGTGATTCTTCTTTTAAGAAAAATCAATTATAATAATTAATTTTTTAATTAACATGAAAAATAGAACATTTTGATAAAAAATCATACACAAAAGAAAATTGTCATTTAATTCAAGCTATAAGCATCTATATCGCCATCAATATACCCCTCTTTTGCAATTTTTGTCTTAAACTTTCTTATGGCAGGCAGTGTTAAGCATCGGAAGATAGAATGACTACCCGACCGATATACCGAGCAACATATCATTAAATACATTTATGTTTGTTATTTGCACAAAATTTTGTGTCGATAAGAAAACCAAAATTCTGTTCTAGTGGCAACAATTTGTGAGCAGAGATGTTCTTTTCTATGAAGCTTATATAAATTTCCTAGTTCTTGAGCCTCTCACAACTCAGTTTTGGTGGTGGAATCGTTAGATGAGTTTGGAAAATCTCATGCTCATAAGAAAAATACTTGTATCTATGACTTTTCAAGAAATCTAACCTGCATAAGTGCTCCCAAAGAATCGAGTTATAACACTCTCCCACCCTGTCTTTACCATTACATACTAACAAATATGGGTTAATCGTATCAGAGGATGATGGCAGCATAAATCGAGACTGTAGTGAAGGAGGTATGTGTCGTTGAATTCCTGGATCGTCAAGGGCTAAACCTTTTTGCTCCCGTTGATCATTTATATTTCCAGATATTTTGTCTGCATTAGATAAATACTTGTGCGACGTTTAACGAATATAAGTGTCCGGATTACGCAATAGAACGATCTTACCTTTAACGATATAATTGTTAACGAAGTTTAACGAAGCTTTTCGATTTTCAAAGACTCTTGAGTATGCATTTATATCACAAACCCTTAAAACTTACAACAGATAATTTTCGTACAGAATAAGCAATGCAAGAAGAAAATAAGGCGTTGATCATCTACACTTGAAGACTGAATTACATATTGGAAAACTTAACACAACCATCTTCATTACAGGAAAAGCTCTAATAGCTACAGCCACAACGAAACTCAAAAAGAGAATTTCTGACGTTCCAGTGAGATTATCAAGCCACACTGAGCGTTCTGTTCTCATAACAAAGAAGGACATGCCTTACAACAGGACAAAGCTTTGCTATTGAAACCCACAGTGCTCCCTATACTGAAAGCAGCAGCTGCGATTAGTGCCCAATCTTAGGATCATGCGATGTGTTTGAATGCGCATTTTCGTAATCGGCTACACGCATTCCCGCATGGTCAAGTCCTATCGGTGGGTCGTGGGATCTGTTGGCGTGAGGCTCCTCATAGTCCTCGTAATCTACTCGGCTCTCACTGTGAGAGTGGCGCACACTTAACTCCTCTTGTTTCTGGTTTTCAGAAAACATCTCTGTCACTTCCTGATGTTGAGTTATCTGTTCCCCTTGGTCTGCATCCACGCCTGATCTTTTAATGGTGAAAGCGCCTGCAACCGAAAACCACGTAAGAATTTTACATTCTCTCTCTCTCTCTCTCTCTCTCTCAACAACGAAAGACATGAGCTGTATCATTGGCGGCGCAGCCTAACGCAGGCTATAGACGTCTTCGTGTATCAAAGAGAACTTAAGCTACGTGAAAGTTCAGCTTAGCTCGATGGTACGCGCGTTCGAGCACCTAAACGAAGTTAAGCAGAAGCCTCCAACAACGGGGAACGCAGAAACTTCCGAAGGCACACAGAGAACATTTTGTACATACCTCGTCCTGCCGCGTTACAACAGGGCATCCAGAAGATCGTCAGTAGAGCTGCGGACAAAATAAGCTCGCGTCTATCCATCTTTGCGCTCGAAGATTATCTAGAGAAGGTTATCAATACAATAGCACCATACACATCCTTCCTTTATAAATGTAGCGCGTCATCGGAGTCGGTCATGTTTGTGAGGAAAGCATCGAGATGCGGATGCCCAAACAATAAAGAATGTAAATTTCATGGTTGGCGAATCTTTTTTTCAATTGGGTATTTTGGATATTGCTGGTTTAGCTGACAAACTGGCGGCTAAATGGCTTATCAAGGCCTGGAGCAATAGGGAGTCCTCTTGGGCTAAATTGATCTTCAGAAACACGGAAGACTTTACCTTTGTCGGCCTCCCTGGTTGGAAGGACATAGGGATTCTCACTCTTTTGTTCTCCCCCCAACCAGTCTGCCCTAAAGGCTCTAGCCTCGTGTGTTCCTTATGGAAGAATTGGAACAAGGCTAAACAGTTCATCAGAATCAGCGATGATTGGAAGTGGGCAGCTGGCATAAGACAAAATGACTCTATCTGGTTCCCGATCAGTGGCATTCGGGGAGTGGATTCTTGGAACCTCCAAACTGCAAGGCGGTTATGGAACAAGGGGTTCAAACAGTGGAAACAGCTCCTGAAACAAGAGACCCGCCAGTGGATTAGGTTCGAAGATTTGGATCCGAGACTTAGCATTACCTTTGAGGAATGGACTCTTCTTCAAAGCAGGTGTTTAGCCTGGGACCGCTCTACTACCCGCCTTCTCTGCGGTCAGGATCCTCCTTGCTCGGAGGGCCTCAAATGGAGCAATGGTAAGAATCTGTCCAGAATCCCGAACTTCAAAGGGGAAGTGGATGTTCACCACACCCTTAACAAGAGATGGTGCCTTGCTTGGACCAAACTTCGGTGGGAGCTAAAATTCATGTCTCTCTGGCACCCCCTAATTGAGGTCAAAAAGTCCGTTCTCATGTGGCAGGTCTTACATAAAGGCATCTGGACCAATGCAAGGGCTAACAAAATCTGTGGTGTGCCGCCTTGGTGCAAGCGTTGTCATCGGTGCATCAAAGATTTAGCCCACCTGTTCTTTGACTGCCCCAAGTCCCGTGTTGTCTCGCATCACGTGTCCCGAGTTCTGAGAAGTACGAGTCAAATCAACTGGCAACAAGCGATGTTGGGTGAGGCGATTGGTTGCTCTTCGAGGCTATGGAATGCCATCAGAGGCGAGGCTCTCTGGAAGATTTGGAGAGAGCGCTGTGCCGTCAATTTCGACCAAACTCCTAAGGAATGGTCGATCGAGAAATCCTTGTTTCTCCTTGGTAAAAGAATCTCCCGAGCCAAGAGTTCACCACCGTTCAGACATCACTGTATTTATCTCCTGGAAAACAACAACTTGAAACCCAAATGGATCCCTCATGAGGGTGATGGTAATGTTATCCACCTCATTTGTAATGCCTTGTAGCTTGCTAGACTCCTCCCCTGCGTTGTGGGATTCGGGGGGTCCCATGGGCACTAGTCCCGTTCACTTGTAACTTTTTCTCTTTAATATAATTAAAGTCCGGGAGATTAGGCTAAGGCCGAACTTCCTTTATATTAAAAAAAAAAAAATCTTTTTTTCAATTACCACATGTAATGTTCATCAAAATTTAGCTTACGACTAAAAAAGTTCAAGACCCTCATCGAAGTTTGCTCCTTTTGTTCAAGATTTCGGTTTCTCAACGAAGGTGTGATCAAACTATTCACAAAAAGCTAAAATTCAAAACGGTTGGCCTACCTCTAGGCATAGTTTTACCCTCTTTTATGTCAACCTTCTCATCAACAAGTGCATCATGTAAATTTGCATCAGAAAAAGAATGATCTCCATTATCATTTATTGGAATGCGTGAAGGCTAAGAAATTGCCTAGTTTGGACTAGCACCCCCTGCACCTCAATTACATAACATGGAGGCCCAAAATGAAGAAATTCCTCCTCTTTGGACAGACAAATCATTGGAGAAGGACTTGAGTACCTTGGGTAAGGATATCTCTCTTCATTCTCTACTTTGCATGCAGGTTACTGGAAACAAGAAACTCATCAAAATTCTACATGATGATGGTAGTTGACATGACTTCATCTCACATCTATTAGTTCAACAACTTAAATTGAAAACATTTCCTTCTTTGTATAAAGTGAAAACTGCATTTCAAGGTAATCGTTATAATGTAACACGAGAAGTGCAAGATGTTACGATGAGCATAGGCCCATATACTGATTCACGAACATATTTATTTGCACCTTTGCAATCTTACGTTGTTATAGTAGGTATGACTTTTCTTCATCATTATAACCCATGCATTGACTACCATACACATACCTTTAACTCTGAATTTAAAGGTCAAATTATTACTTTGTCTGCATGACATGATTTCCAACCATTTCCATTGATTAGTCATACTCAAGTAAAACCTGCATTTAGGAAAGGATTGAATTCATGCAATGTCTTTGTCAATGTCATGAACGATTATACTCATACACTTTGTGATGCACATAAACCTTTCATGACTTCGTATAAGGATTGTTTTATGTCTAAGTATCCCTTTGAACTACCACCCTCTCGAATATCCTTTGACCATAGCATAGATTTAGTCACTGGTAGTTCTCCTCCTCATAAAGCACCTTATAGACATGACCCACTACACAAAAAGGAAATAGAAAACCAAGTAAAAGACCTACTACAGAAAGAAATTATAAGGCCTAGTTCTTCCCCATTTGGAGCACCAGTTCTCTTAGCAGAGAAGAAGAATAAAACTTATCGAATGTGCATTGATTATAGAGCCCTTAACAAGATCACAATAAAGAATAAATACTCTATTCCTCAAATAGATGATCTTTTAGATAAATTATGAGGAGCTTGTATCTTTAGTAAAAATTGATTTAAAATCACGATACCATCAGATTCGTATGATGCAAAGCGATATTTTTAAGACCGTATTTAGAGCTCAAGTAGGCCATTTTGAATTTATGGTAATGCCCTTTGGACTTACTAATGCCATTACTACATTTGCATGAATGATGAATAACATTTTTCTTGATTACCAAGCTTTTGTTCTTGTATTTTTCGATGATATACTTGTTTACAATAAGAATGATAGTGAGCATGAGAAGCACTTTGAAACAATTTTTCATTTACTATGAGAGAACACACTTTATGCTAATCTTGAAAAGAGTTACTTCTTTCAACGTAAGCTAGAATATCTAGGACATATTATTTCAAGTGAAGGTGTGCATGGATCCAAAAAAGATTAAAGTTATAGTAGAATGCCCTACACCACAATCAGTCAATGATGTTCGTTCTTTTCTTGGGTTGGCTAGTTTCTATAGGAAGTTTGTTCAAAATTTTTCTTATTTAGCATTGCCCCTTACCTTGTTATTGAAAAAGAAAATAAAATTTGCATGGGCACTTACCCAACAACAATCCTTTGAGAAACTCAAACATGCACTTTCACATGCAACTCTTTCACAAATACCTAATTTCTCACAACCCTTTCATGTTATTATTGATGCTAGTGGTTCAGGGATAGGTGTTGTTTTTAAGAATCTTAAGCCCTCACAACAGAATTAAATTACATATGATAAAGAATTATTAGCAATTGTGCATGCTTTGCGAATTTGGAAACACTATCTTATGGGCTCTAAGGTCTTAATCAAAACTGATCAACATGCTATTAAGCATTTATTAAATCAGCCCTTAATCTCAGATCGCCATCTTAAATGGGAATCATTCATTTAAAATTTCCAACCCATGATCCAATATGAGCCTAGTCAAGCTAATATTGTAGCTGATGCTCTTAGCCGATCTCCTTAACATTCTCTTGTTTTGCATAATATTTATGCCATTTAAATACATTCTTTTCAAGAAATTGTTTCCACTTATGCATCTGATTTGTATTTTTCACGTGCATGGCATGACTTCAACAATGGTGCACTTTATCTGATGAACATTATACATTTCATAATGGTTTTCTTTATTTTCAACATAGATTATGCATAACTCAAGATTTTAAAGATTTTGTCATCAAAGAAATGCATAAACCATCTTGCATGGGTCACAGAGGCATAAAAAAGCACCATTTCTACCTGCAAAGATTTCTTCTTTTGCCCACACATGGAAAAGAATATTGCACATTATGTTTCTCAATGCATTGTATGTCAGCGTGTGAAACGGCATCATGGTAAACCATTTGGATTATTGATGCCACTTTCCATTGCAAACGAACCATTGGAAGCTTGGAGCACCATTTGCTCAATCTTTCTTGCTCTTCTTGTGTTGGTTGACCTTTGTTCTTGAAACTTGGCATAAGTTCATCTCAACATATATAACCATAGAAATTCCTACCTTGAAGATAAGCATCAATCCTTAATGACCACGCTAAGTAGTTATCTCTATCCAATTTGTCATTTGATGAAGGAAATCCATCTACCATGTTGTCCAACCTTTCTATGATACCACTGTGAAGAGATGGATTTGAACTTGGAGAAGATGAAGTGTTGCTGCAAAAACTTTGAACTACACCAACCAAATTAACTCCAGGGATGTGTATTGGACCCTTTTAGCTTGCCAAAGAAATTATTAGACACCCTATGTACTGTGGAAGGTCACTCTCAAAGAGATGAATCGAAATAGATAGGTAGAAATTGAACCAAAGGAAAAAAACTTGCTATTTTGGTTCATACACCAATACACTGTTTTAAACAATTCTCTGGACACAACAACAACTGAATTAATTCCTTATGCAGAACTCCAATAAACTTAGTAAGGTAAAAATCATGAGTGATTTCATAAAAAAATGATGGACCATGAAAAGAAAAGAGTTTAACAAGTCACAGCATCATCCCGATTTTCACGGTCTATAGCAGTCCTAAGACCAATGAGCAAAGATATATTAATATCTCAAAATTCCAAGAGGCAATGCTGATCAAACGTTTTAGCCATCTAATAGACCTTATGATCAATCTACCATGATTTAAATCATGGAAAATAACCACTTACACACTGAGAGAAAGCCTTTAGAAAATCACCATGTTGATGTAGTATTAACAAAGAAGTGAATTATGAAAAGATATAGTCAAGATCTAATGAATATACCTCACAATTGAAACACCCAACTGCAATGAAATTTTGTGAATATATAGAAGGATTAAGGAGCTAATTGTACCAACTTAAATCACTGAAAGTGATGGATCATGGTTGGAGAATCATCTCTGCAATCTCAGAAAGAAAAATTGGGAGATATTGCAGTGAACAATACACTCACATAGGCATCAAGACATGAACACAAATGATCATGAAAATGAATGGTATATTGATTGTAAAGTACAATGGACTTAATGGTACCTATGTCTGCCTTGAATCCACACTCTAATATGCCATGAAGCCCTGCTCATAGAGGTACAAAAACCGCAACTAAAAGCCATGTATATATAGTGATGTTTGGAGCTTAATTTTGAATTTGAATCTCTCCTAAAATCACTCTCAAATCTTTTAGTGATTGGTTATCATACTCACTCAATCATGAATTAGTGGTTTTCTCCTTCCTACTCATCAAGTGGACTCAGCCACTTTAGATACTTTCACTTTGACATCAAGTAGAAGCTCAAACATTACAAGAGTGAGTTCACAAGCGACCTCTTAAAGGATTGACATTTCCTGTAAATTTCTATGTCTTTTGATGAGTCAAGCCACCACTTAGACTGGCCATGGGCTTGTTGCAAGAAGTGTGTGTGGCTCACATGCTTTCTAATACTTCAAGTCTGGAATCTAAACATTATGAAAAGTGGTAAATAGATACTTCTAATACTCTTGAAGTTGAAGGAATCCTCATCTTGAACAAATTGGAGTCTAATCTTTCAAAAATGATTTTTACATTATGAGTGTAGTGATACTAATCACTATTTCATGTAAAGTTAGATTCATTGTGAAGCATTGGTTGGGCCTTCTTGCTAAGTTATGATTGACTACTCTATCTCCTTATTTCTTGCTGCTCTTTTCTTTGTTGTTCTCTTTTGAGGCTCTCTTATCTACTCATTGCTAATTGCTGGCCAACACTCCCCCCTCTCACTCCCCACAGAACTTTGTGCTATAGGATGGTCAATGTAATACTAGAGGATATCTATTGCTAGTTCATGTTTGGATAGTCTTAATACTTTTCCCAAATCAAACTACAGTGCATCCCCATTGATGGCACTAGGAGTATCTGAGTGTGAAATCATGTAATATTTAGAATACATTGCTTCTCCCGTGCCAATGATTGAAGCAAGTGTGTTGGTTTAGGAGTGAATACTTTAGAGTGATACTCCTAAAAACTTGTAGTCAACATGGCTTTGAAAGTTTTCTTATGCCAAGCTCGAAGATATGTCATGTAGGCATGCCAAGCATAAGCCAACCAAATGTTGCGGGTCATACTCATGTCGTATACGAGATTGTCGTTGCCATTTATAAATTCTATCTCTACTTTTGTGCTATTTAGAAGAAGATGTACAAGTTCTTCTATCTCTACATTGTATAGAGCTTTGTGATAGCTCAAGGAAGACTGTTCCTGAGCTTTAGAGAAATTGCAGCTTTCTATCTCTACGTTTTTGGCTATTTACAAAAAAATTGTACAAGGTTTAGTCTTCATTCAGCATCCTCCCCCTCCTAAACCTGTTGATGTCATCATCAAATTATTGGAAGTATTGTTGCAACTTTCTTCACTATCCTTGGTTTTACTCCATACCTACTCATGTACAATGCCTCTTTGTAAACCTTGTATAGAAACTTTCCTCATTCCTTCAATTTGTTGCCATTTCCCAATGTCTCCCTCTAGCTTATGTTTTCGGTCTTATAGATCTTTTGCACCTTTGCAAGCATCTCTCATAACCTTCATCAGCTCAAGAAAAGGTAACTTTGTTTTTGTGACAAGTTCTTCTTGCTTTGCCTCTACTCTATCCTCTTTATCTATCATAACTACATCTTCATATTTTTGTTGCTCTTATTAATTATCATCCAAACTAATCAAAATCATCATTTTCTCTTGTTCCTCTTGATCATCCTAAGTAGCTTGTATGCCAAATCCTAGAGAAGCATCAAAAAGGTCATTTATATTTGTTTGCTTTTCGAGTTCTTTCAATTTTTGGATATTAGACTCTTATTATTGATTTGATTTTTGGGATGACAATTCAATGTCCTACAATAACTATAATCCTGTTTTCCTTCAAGAATATCCTCTTCCTCAGGTGGTTGAGGTATACACATTAATTGGTCAAAAAACACCATTTGAATATACCTCACAAAAACCCGAATTGCAATGAAATTTTGTGATTATATAGAAGGATTAAGGAGCTAATCGTACCAACTTAAATCACTGAAAATGATGGATCATGGTCAGAGAATCATCTCTGCAAACTCATAGAAATAAATTGGGAGATATTTTAGTGAACAATACGCTCACATAGGCATCAAGCTATGAACACAAATGATCATGAAAATGAATGTATATTGATTGTAAAGCAAAATGGGCTTAATGGTACATATGTGTTCCTTGAAGCCACATTCTAATATGCCATGAAGCGCTGCTCATAGATGTACAAAAACCGCAACGAAAAGCCATGTATATATCGTGATGTTTGGAGCCTAATTTTGAATTTGAATCTCTCCTAAAATCACTCTCGAATCTTTTAGTGATTGATTCGCATAGTCACTCAATCATGAATTAGTGGCATTCTCCTTCCTACTCTTCAAGTGGACTCAACCACTTTAGATAGTTTCACGTTTACATCAAGTAGAAGCTCAAAAATTCCAAGAGTGAGTTCACAAGTGAACTCTTAAAGGATTGACATTTCCTTTAAATTTCTATGTCTTTTGATGACTCAAGCCGCCACTTAGACTTGCCATGGGCTTGTTCCAACAAGTGTGTATCGCTCAAATGCTTTTTGGCTTATTTGGGTGTTGGTAAGTCTTTTTTCAATGCCATCGTTAGTGACAGTTAAAGTGCATGATCAGTTGTGAGGAACATTAGGATCCATGCTTGCACAAAGCAAATTGAGGTGTATTATCATTATGTCAGAGAGAGGTTCTCTACTAGGGAGGTCAGTTTGGCATATGTTCACACCTACGATAACCTTGCTGATCTTTTCTCAAATGCTCTACCTTGAGAGAATTTTGAAGATTTCCCCAAAGCTTTGGCCTTATTGCCTTTTGTGGATTGATTTCTTTCCACATAGCTTGGCACTTCCTCATACATGAGTGACAACTCATTGTTTGTTGCATCACTCCCAATGGGGATTTGTTTACATATTTTGGTAGTGATATGTGTGAATACATTAGGACCACAGGGGCACTTTTTTCCCTCTTTAGGAGGATGTTAATCTCACAATTTCAGTTGAATCTTGCTTGAAAACGTGTGAGATAGTAGAGATATCTATGGCTCTTATCCATGCAAATGTTTCAATTTATTTTGATAGGATTTTTTATGCATTCATGAAGTGCTCTATTTTTTAAGATTAACACAAATCAAGTGTTGTACCGCATAGTGTCAAGCTAAATACATTGAAGTGCATGAAGAAATCATCAGCTGCTCACTTATGAGAACATCTATGAACTCATCTTTGTGTGTGCATGGATCACCCTAACCTTTTTAATTCACATACATGCATTTTGTAACTTAGGATGGGTAGAACTTTCTCGTTTACCTAGTTCTACGTACTAGGTATCCAAATTTTTGTGTGATAGGTAGCATGCCACCCTAGTTGTGCTATGGGATCTTGCATTACATTTGGTTACATAGGTTGCACCGTAGCCTATGGTCATGGCCGATAGGTGGTACATATACTATGGGCATGAAACTTTATGGTATTTTATCTCATCGTATGCCAATGATGGATGCCTCTATGGGTTGCAAAGATTCTTGTAGTTCTTGTACAATTGAGGGCTATTTTGTATTGATTCTCACTCCTATATCTATGAGAACGTTATATATTTGCACCTTGATTGTTTCCAATCGTACTTGAATATGGGGGCCTCGATCAATGAGTTTATGAGAGGATCATTTACTATTTGTACATGTAACCATAGGGAAGATCTTTGTTTGTTCCCTTGCGCATTTGCATGCAAAGAGATTTTTCTCCATAAGGCTAATCGTGAAGAGATCTATATTATAGACATATTCATCCATGCACTCTTCCATGGTGACAACTTGTTCATCCACACAAACATCACGTGTGGCTAATATCTACATCCAACCTTGGGATTCAGGTGCCTTATTTGGAGACATTTGTGGAATATAGGCGTGGTATTACATAGGTATCTTTTATTTCTTTAGTGGCACTACAACTTTTAGAATCTTCTCTTCTCTCAAAGATGACTAAGGTGTGGAAGGGAGTTCTAATAGAAAGAGGTAAGGGATCAATATGTGGGTTTACCAAAGGTGGAGAACTTGATCATGGTGGAGGTGAATAAATCAAATTATTCGGAGATGCATAAGATTGTGAGGTAGTGATCTATTGTAGCAAGGAAGATGGAAAGGTTGGGAGAGGGTGAGCTTTGAGTTGATGGAGTGAACACATGTGATTTTTGTTATGGCATGGAGAAAGGAAGTGGAATGTTGTGCATCTAGGGATGTAGACTTTTGGATGGAGACATTCAAGAATGGTGATGGTGGAAGATGATCTCATGGAGGGAATGTAGACTAATGGACCAATGTAGAAGATCCCATGTCAAACCTGACGACTCTGCCTTGGTTGTTGCACTTACGACCTCCTTGTAGTAGTAGTCCATAAGAATATGACACTTCTTGCATATAAGAAGGTGGAGGAAAAAAAGAGGTTGTTGTAAGAGCAAGGTAGACTCGTTGGATTTATCGTTTAGTTTATTCAGAAGTTAATGTTACAGTTATGAATTCTTCAAGTATCTTTGATGTGAATCTTCTCCCTATACATGGGTGGTTTTTAATCTAGTGATGGATAGAGGTTTTCTACCCATGTTACCAGATACATGATACACTCATATGTGGTGGTAGTTTGTACTTAGGGATATTATTCACCTCTTACTTAAGCTCTGTTCATCCTTAATAGAGAGATCTATTCCAACCATCTATCTTCTCCATGTCTCTTTTTGCATTTGTTATCCTTGTGTGTGTGCTTCACACACTCACGAATGGTATCATAATAGGTTTAACTCCTTCTAAATTTTTAGTTCAACAGCTAGAAAGCATTTCTACTAGTCGTGCTAGGGCTTTACCCCCAATAGATGATATTATTTCGGATGCATCATTCATCTCTACATTGTTGAATGAATTAATAGAATGTTTTCAAAGCTTTGCCACTACAATCGGTATGGCTCCAAAAGGGAATCCAAATATTATGCATTTGATGAGGTTGTGTCTCTTTTTTTATAAGAAGAGAAATCATGAGTGAATATGAGTGGTTAAGATTTGGGTTCATCAAAACCAAAGCGTCAACCTCCCACTTCCTCATTCCTTTAATGATGCTTATTTGCAAAAGAAGAAGAGATGCAAACATTGTTGGAAGGCTAGTCATACTATTGAAGAGCATAGAAAAATTGCCAAGTAAAATCAAAAGAAGAAGGAATTGCTGAAAATTCATGAAATGCAAAGAATAATGAAGCCAACATGGCTGAGGTGGGTTCCTTTGCCAATGGATTAGAACAAAGGATTTAAGTTTACACACTAACAATTATTTAATGAATATGTCAAATGCATATTCATAGGGATCAAGAAGGTAGTTGAGAGAAAGTTGATAGTGGATATACAAAAGTTAAAGAAGGTAAGTTGATTGTGCAAAACTGGTAGATAAAAACATAAAACCATAATTCAGTAGATGGTAGGTGAAAAAAAGATGGTAGATAAAAAAGCCAAATCATAGTATTTAATAACAAATTGCATGATATTTATAAAACACTTAAAGCCCATTATGATCGCTAGTAGTGGAGATAAATGAATGTTAGTGAAAGAGAACCATTTTTGGTTGTGTGTAGAATTGGGAGAGACACACAAGAAGCGCACATAAAGAGCACAAAAATGCAGAAAGGTACGTAGAGAAGACATATGGCTCGAATAGCTCTCTCTATTGATGATAAAAATAACAAAAGTAAGAGTTGACTAATATCTCTAAGTACAAAGTACCACCACATATTAGTGTAATATGTATGTGGTAACATGAGGAAAAACCTATCGCCAACACTAGATCGAAAAGTACCCATGTATAGGGAAAAGGTTCACATCAAAGCTACTCGAGGAACATATACCCATGAATATGTGTACCATGAATTCTCATGAATATGACTGCCACATTATCTTGTGTAGGCACATATACCAAATCAGTATCTCTTGCATGAAAGCACTCTCTCACATAGCTATAATGCACCTCAATGTGTTTGGTTTGTGCATGACACACTAGATTCTGTGAAATAATTAATGCAATCTGACTATCATTGAGAATATCCATAGTAATGTCAATCTCCATGTGTTAGTGTCAAGCCAATGCATGAATCGACTCAACTAGGAAACTGCATACTATATATCACGCCTTGTGTAGCATGCATATATAAGACATCCCACAACTTGTTGATAAAGCAAAGTGTCAAATGCACCACTCTAATCCTCAAGTGAGAATCAAATACTACATCCACTAGTGTGACACCCAAAAGACCAAGATAAGTGACATCAAAAGTATGCTACAAATCAACCATAAGGATTTCAAGTTTTGCATCTCACGACCCAATCAACAATATGTCATCAACATAAAGAACAAGCATTGTGAGCTCAACCCCATCTTTACGTGCATAGAGTATGCTTTCAATGGGACTACACATGAAGCCAAGAGCAATAAAGTTCTTATGAATTTCTTCATGCCATGCACATGGAGCTTTTTTGAATCCATACAAGGCTTTATGCAAGTGACAAACCATGTAGATTAATGTCATCAGGATGTACAAAATAGTCGACAAAATAGACAATCGGATTCCCCCCATTAAGGTTATATGGGGAAGCTGCATGATGCTATTGGGCCTTTATTTCTACCTTGAATGGCAACCCAATGGCCCGAAAGTTTATGGCCCACCTAACCTAATGGATAGGCTCCCAAAGATCATCTCTGACCATCAATGGTCACACATAGAGCTCATGAAACTTAGAAGTTAGGGTTCCACAAATGTCTGGGCTCTCACAATGGCTTCTCCTCATAATGAAGTTGTCACAACTTAGAACATCATGGATCATTTGTGGTCACTTGAGGGTGGACTATTGAGCATATCTAATGGATTGAACACATAATTTGCACACATGACCGACTCCATCGAAAACTTATCAAGAAGGTGTTTCCTTAACATGCCATTTCGAGGAGTTTTGTTACACTCGTAAACACCATTTTGCTTAGGTGTATATGGAATTTTTCATTGGAGTCAAATTTCTCTCCAAAACATGGAGTCTTGATAGGACCACATACATCACTATGAAAAAGATGCAATTTTCTTCTAGTTTGTGTATGACTATGTTTTGGAAAAGAAGAATGATGCATTTTTCCAAGACATGCCAAATTCCTTCTTCTTTTCATTATGCTTAGGAAGATTTCTACACTCATCTATAGTATGAAAAATCTTCAAACAATATTTGCATCTCTTCTTTTACAAATCAGCATCATTAGAGGAATGAGTGGAAGAGGAAGTTTGAGCCTTTGTTTCTGATGAACCCAAAGCTGAACCATATTTTATTTTTCCTTTTTGTGAGATAGCAATTGCTTGCATTCCCTCAATCAAACCACTCCTATTCACTATAGATTTCTCTTCTTGCAAAAGAAGAGACACAATATCTCAAATACATACATATTTTGATTCCCTTCTGCAACCATAAGGAGCATAGTGGAAATGCTATGAAAAGATTTTGGTAATTCTTTCAAGAATGTGGAGATGAGTGATGCATTCAAAATCTCATCTATGTTTTCCATTTGCTCTTTCAAGTCCTTGATGCATGTTAGATACACATTTGTAGAGTCATTTTTAACTATACAAAAATCCTCAACTTTCTTCGTCATGTATGCTACACATGCTTATTACCAAAGAGAAACAAAGAGGCAAGAGTGTCTCATGCTTATGTTGATGTAGAACATGATCGAATGTGTGGACCTATATAAAATTCATTGAAAATGCAATCAATGCATGAGTTTGAGCATCTTTGCCATCCCATCTAAGTTGCGCCTATGTAGGTTGAGAAGGGTAACCATTGTACTTGAAGAAAGATCTCCAGTAGGTTGTGAAGTAGAAGAACCTAGGGGTCTTTGATCTACATATGCTACTATGTTCCATAGTTGTTTTGAAAAAATAACATGTTTCATCATGTAAGACCACATTGGATAGTTGGGCAAATCAATCTCAGCTTCAGTTCTGCATGTAAAAAAGGCCATTACTACCTACCATTTCAATAAAGAACAAGAATGTGAAAAGATCTTTATTTCAATGAAAGCTGAAATGAATGTTTAAATTTTCGCTCATAATCTATCAGTTTAATGGAAATGTTGACCATAGTAATGGCTTTAATTTGGCAGTAAAACCCCAATCCAGTTGTTGCAAATTCTTTCCCGCTACTCAAAATCATTGTTCTATGCTCTGAAGTGGATTTGCATTATTAAAAGTGTGTGCATGCCATGATGTAAAAAATCAAAACTTGAGAAGGAGCTGAACTTGCTCTGATACAACTACTTGGTGTGTGTGTGTGTGTGTGTGTTTGTGTGTTTGTGTAGGAGTGTGAGAGAGATACGACACGCAACCAGATACGTAGAGAAAATGGACGGATGTGATAACTCTCTCTATTGATGATGAGCATAACAAACCATTACCTCCAGATATGAGTGTAACATGGGAAAAACTCTTTAGCCAACACTAGAGTAAAAAGTGTCCATGTATAGGGAAAAGATTCATATCAAAGACAAGGAACATGTAAGTGTAACCATGATAAATTCATTTTGAAAAGCTTTACTAACTTACTTGGAATTTCTTCCTTGATCTTATCTTGGAACCACACATGCACGGTCCTCATCTCTAGAGCTCAAGAAAATCAAGAAACGACGAGATGTTTTCATAACTCTTGGTGGCATGTTGGCTAGTTCCGAAATCAAGGATGTGAATGATGCCCTTTCCAAAGCGAAAAGATCAAGTTTGGATGCTCTCACTAATGAGTTCTTCAAAGCCTTTGAAGACTCCCTCATGAACCCCCTTTTTTTTTTTGAGGGAGGCTTTTTAATTTTTTGTGCCCTCACAAAGTGCTTTAACAAACGGGTTATAAAGATTATTCAAAGGAAGGACAACAAGAAAATCATACAAAACTAGAGGCCATTCGGAATGCTCTAGATTGGTTTTAAGCTCATTGCCGAAGGTCTTGTGGATTATGCCTCACATCTCTACAATCATTAATCCATGATGATCATTCACTAAAGGAATATGGATCTTAGAAGCAATCATGGATATCTCTAAAGGCCTTGATCTTGTTGCATCAAATCAAAATCTCCTATTTATTGAGATTGATTTTGACGAAGCTTATGATAGATTAGAGTGGAACATCTTGCAATCCCTGCGGCGAATGGGCTTTGGAATGATGTCACCCTCTTTGCGACCACCTCAGCTTAATTAATATCAACTAGTAGGCTTAATCTCTTATTATCCTCAAAAGACCCTGTCTGATCACCCGAATAATTTTTTCCATTTCTACGGATGGTATCGATTCCTTGGCCAAGCACCACACTTAGTAGGGCAACATTAACCCTATTTTCAATTTGTTTGGAAATTTTATGCACTAATTTTGCATCTAATGTGAACCATTATAAGACTAATTTATAAGTCACTCTTAAAATTTCTCCCTTTTATTTTAGCATTGAAAAAGGTTGCAAAGTTTTGGCCTCTACTGAACTATTTTGCCTTCTAGGCATCCTTATGGGATTTACAAACATGATGAATCAGAGATGGGAATGTGTGTTCCACAATGTCACTCTAGCACAATGGTGAGTATCAACATGAGAACATCCACCTCATAATTTTGAATTTGCAGAGATGTGAGGGTGGTATGATGACCATGAGCAAGTAAAGTGCACAAGTGAGTGAGTATGAAGCACACAAGCATGCACACACATACACACACACATGCAAACAAGGCAAGAACAAAGAGGAACAATGGAATGGTTTCAATTACAAAAGATCTCTATTACAAAACAATCAATCTCTAGGAACCCCAACTCAAAAATGAGCTCTCTAGATCTTTTTATAGTTTTTATACTTCTAATACTCTTGAAGTTGAAGGACTCCTCATCTTGAGAAAATTGGAGTCTAATCTACCAAAAATGATATTTACATTATGAGTGTAGTGATACTCATCACTATTTGATGAAAAGTTAGATTCATTGTGAAACATTGGTTGGGCCTTCTTGCTAAGTTATGCTTGACTACTCTATCTCCTTATTTCTTGCTGCTCTTTTCTTTCTTGTTCTCTTTTGAGGCTTATCTACTTATTCCTAATTGCTGGCCAACACTCCCCCCTCTCATTCCTGACACACCTTTGTGCTATAGGATGGTCAATGTAATACTCCAGGATATCTATTGCTAGTTCATGTTTGCATAGTCTTAATCCTTTTTCCAAATCAAACTACAATGCATCCCCATTGATGGCACTAGGAGTGTTCGAGTGTGGAATCATGCAATATTTAGAATATATTGCTTGCTCCCATGCGGATGATTGAAGCAAGTGTGTTGGTTTAGGAGTCAATAGTTTAGAGTGATACTCCTAAAAACTTGTAGTCAACATGGCTTTGAAAGTTTTTTTATATCAACCTCGAAGATATGTCATGTAGGCATGCCAAGATTAAGCCAACTAAATGCTAGGGATCATACTCATGTCGTACATGAGATTGTAGTTGCCATCTATAAATTCTATCTCTACTTTTGGGATATTTACAAAGAAAATGTACAAGTTCTGCTCTTCATTCAACATCCTTCCCCTCCTAAACCTCCTAGTAGGCTCTAAAATTCTAGATTTATAAACTACTATCTCTCATTATTTGAGGGATCTCTATCTTTGTATAGAGCTCTGTGTTAGCGCAAGGAAGACTATTCTTGAGTTTTAGAAAAATTAGAGCTTTCTATCTCTACGTTTTTGGCTATGTACAAAGAAATTGTACAATGTTTAGTCTTCATTCAACATCCTCCCCCTCCTAAACCTGTTGATGTCATCATCAAATTATTGGAAGTATTGTTGCAACTTTCTTCACTATCCTTGGTTTTACTCCATACCTACTCATGTACAATGCCTCTTTGTAAACCTTGTATAGAATCTTTCCTCATTTCTTCAATTTGTTGCCATTTCCCAATGTCTCCCTCCACCTTATGTTTTTGGTCTTATAGATCTTTTGCACCTTTGCAAGAATCTCTCATAACCTTCAAGAGCTCAAGAAAAGGTAACTTTGTTTTTGTGAAAAGTTCTTCTTGCTTTGCCTCTACTCTATCCTCTACATCTATCATAACTACATCTTCCATCTTCATATTTTTGTTTCTCTTATTTATTATGATCCAAACTAGTCAAAATCATCATTTCCTCTTGTTCCTCTTGATCATCCCAAGTAGCTTGTATGCCAAATCCTAGAGAAGCATCAAAAAGGTCATTTATATTTGTTTGCTTTTCTAATTCTTTTAATTTTTGGATATTAGACTCTTATTATTGATTTGATTCTTTGGATGACAATTCAATGTCCTACAATAACTGGTAATCTTCTATATCATCCTGTGTTCCTCAGGTGGTTGAGGTATACACATTAGTTGGTAAAAAAACACCATTTCCTCTAGTTTCTCTTGATCATCTTCGGTAGGTTGTATGCCAAACCCTATAGAAGCAACAAAAAAATCATTTATAGTTGTTTTCTTTTCTATATCTTTAAATTTTTGAATGTCAGACTCTTATGATTGATTTTCTTCTTGGAATGATAATTCTATGTCCCAAAGTAACCGATAATTCTCTCTATCATCCTCGTTTTCTTCAAAATTCTCCTCGTCCTCAGGTAGTTGATGTATACACATTAGTTGGTCCATCTTATGTATTAGGATTTTGCTCCTTGGCATCAAACTCTAAGGTGCTTCTAATAATAGATGTGGTGGCTATTCAAATTACCTTTGCTCATCCTATAGCACTATGGCTTTCTTCTTCTCTTCTTCCTTAGTTTTTTGTTTATGGTTTATTTTTTCGCTTCACCTCTTTAGCTTTTAATACGTTATTTCTCTTCAACCACGCACAATGTATCAAATAAATTCTTTAGTTCCTTTTCTCTTTTCACAAAAAATGTTTTTTGTTTTGGCTCTCATCAAGTTCTCATGTAATTCTCCGTATATCTTCCATTCCTCTCTTGGCACGTTAGTGGCTTTATCTAACAAATCCTATAGCATGTTTTGGTATTTTGTTTTCAAATTTCTTCATATGTGTCCCTCTCTCTCTCTCTCTCTCTCTCTCTCTCTCTCTCTATATATATATATATATATATATATATATATATATATATATATATATATATATATATATATATATATATATATATATATATATATATATATATAATTAGCATTTATGGATATATATTAGTACACGTACATAAACATATTGAGAGTAAGGGTTTGAGGATCTACACACATAAAAGATCAGGAATTAGGGCTCTACATATTTATAGTGTATGTATATAAGGACATTTCAATTTCGGGTTTTTAGGATACATATTAGTTTACATACATGTAGAGTGGCATTCTCACACACACATACACACAGAGTACCACGACGGCAATTTAGTGGGACAACTTCACCCTGAAGTGGAGTTGCAGACCACTCAAGACATGCATAGGTAGACTTTTTTGTACCACATGCAACAACAATAGTCACTCCAAAATGAACTACCCTAACCAAGTTTTCTTGAAGTATTTTGGTGTGTATGTTTATGTCTTTCTGTGTGCCTATGTTTGTAGTTGTATAAAGGTATGCATGTAAGCGTATGTGTATTTATGTAATAAGTATGTGTGACAATATCTATATGTGTATGTATATTACCTATGGTATATCTAAGGATGTGTGCATGTGTATGGTGTATGTGTGTGTTTTGTTATGCATATATTGGTGTGTATGTTCAAATATGTATCCATTTGTATGTGTGCATATCTATCGATATATGTGTGCATAAATGTGTATTGCTGTGTGTATGCATGTGTATGTTGATGTGTTTACATGTGTATGTATACATTTGGATATGAACGATACATTTTCTGTTTATTAGTTGTATTACTCTATCGCTTTTGTTAGAAGTGATTCTTCTTCTAAGAAAAATCAATTATAATAATTATTATTTTAACTAAAATGAAAAATATAACATTTTGATAAAAAATCATAAACAAAAGAAAATTCTCATTTAATTGAAGCTATAGGCGTCTATATCGCCATCAATATACCCCTCTTTTGCAATTTCTGTCTTAAACTTTCTTATGGCACGCAGTGTTAAGCATTGGAAGATAGAATGACTACCAGACCGATATACCGAGCAACATATCATTGAATACATTTATGTTTGTTATTTTCACAAAATTTTGTGTCCATAAGAAAACCAACATTCTGTTCTTGTGGCAACAATTTGTGAGCAGAGATGTTCTTTTCTATGAAGCTTATATAAATTTCCTAGTTCTTGAGCCTCTCACAATTCAGTTTTGGTGGTGGAATCGTTAGATGAGTTTGGGAAATCTCATGCTCATAAGAAAAATACTTGTATCTATGACCTTTTAAGAAATCTAACATGCATAAGTGCTCCCAAAGAATCGAGTTATAACACTCTCCCACCCTGTCTTTACCAGTACATACTAGCAAGTATTGGTTAATCGTATCAGAGGATGATGGCAGCGTAAAACGAGACTGTAGTGAAGGAGGTGTGTGTCGTTGAATTCCTGGATCGTCAAGGGCTAAACCTTTTTCCTCCCGTTGATAATTTATAGTTCCAGATATTTTGTCTGCATTAGATCAATACTTGTGCGACGTTTAACGAATGTAAGTGTCCGGATTACGCAATAGAACGATCTTACGTTCAACGATAGAATTGTTAAAGAAGTTTAACGAAGCTTTTCGATTTTCAAAGACTCTCAAGTATCCATTTATGTCACAAACCCTTAAAACTTACAACAGATAATTTTCGTACAGAATAAGAACGATCTTACGTTCAACGATAGAATTGTTAAAGAAGTTTAACGAAGCTTTTCGATTTTCAAAGACTCTCAAGTATGCATTTATGTCACAAACCCTTAAAACTTACAACAGATAATTTTCGTACAGAATAAGCGATGCAAGACAGAAAATAAGGCGTTGATCATTTACACTTGAAGACTGAATTACATATTGAAAAACTTAACACAACCATCTTCATTACAGGAAAAGCTCTAATAGCTACAGCTACAACGAAACTCAAAAAGAGAACTTCTGACGTTCAAGTGAGATTATCCAGCCACACTGAGCGTTCTGTTGTCATTACAAAGGAGGACATGCCTTACAACAGGACAAAGCTCTGGTATTGAAACCCACAGTGCTCCCTATGCTGAAAGTAGCAGCTGCGATTAGTGCCCAATCTTAGGATCATGCGATGTGTTTGCATGCGCATTTTGGTAATCGGCTCCACGCATTCCCGCATGGTCAAGTCCTATCGGTGGGTCGTGGGATCTATTGGCGTGAGGCTCCTCATAGTCCTCGTACTCTACTCGGCTCTCACTGTGAGAGTGGCGCACACTTAACTCCTCTTGTTTCTGGTTTTCAGAAAACATCTCTGTAACTTCCTGATGTTGAGTTATCTGTTCCCCTTGGTCTGCATCCACGCCCGATCTTTTAATGGTGAAAGCGCCTGCAACCGAAAACCACGTAAGAACGTAAGAATGTTACATTCTCTCTCTCTCTCTCTCAACAACGAAAGACATGAGTTGTATCATTGGCGGCGCAACCTAACGCTGGCTATTGACGTCTTCGTGTATCAAAGAGAACTTAAGCTACGTCAAAGTTCAGCTTAGCTCGATGGTACGCGTGTTCGAGCACCTAAACGCAGTTAAGTTGAAGCCTCCAACAACGGGGAACGCAGAAACTTCCGAAGGCACGCAGAGAGCATTTTGTACATACCTCGTGTTGCCGCGTTACAACAGGGCATCAAGAAGATCGTAAGTAGAGCTGCGGACAAAATAAGCTCGCGTCTATTCATCTTTGCGCCCGAAGATTATCTAGAGAAGGTTATCAATACAAAAGCACCATACACATCCTTCCTTTTATAAATCTAGCGCGTCATCGGAGTCGGTCATGTTTGTGAGGAAAGAATCGAGATGCGGATGCCCAAACAATAAAGAGAGTAAATTTCTTGGTTGGCGAATCTTTTTTTCTATTACCACATGTAATGTTCAACAAATTTTAGCTCACGACTTAAAAGTTCAAGACCCTCATCGAAGTTTGCTCCTTTTGTTCAAGATTTCGGTTTCTCAACGAAAGTGTGATCAAACTATTCACAAAAAGCTAAAATCCAAAACTGTTGGCCTACCTCTAGGCATAGTTTTACCCTCTTTTATGTCAACCTTCTCATCAACGAGTGCATCATGTAAATTTGCATCATAAAAGGAATGATCTTCATTATCATTTATTAGAATGAGTAAAGGCTAAGAAATTGCCTAGTTTGGACTAGCACCCCCTGCAACTCAATTACATAACATGGAGGCCCATAATGAAGAAATTCCTCCTCTTTGGAGAGAGGAATCATTGGAGAAGGACTTGAGTACCTTGGGTAACTATATCTCTCTTCATTCTCTACTTTGCATGCAGGTTACTATAAACAACAAACTCATCGAAATTCTACATGATGATGGTAGTTGACATGACTTCATTTCACATTTATTAGTTCAACAACTTAAAATGAAAACTTTTCCTTCTTTGTATAAAGTAAAAGCTGCATTTCAAGGTAATCGTTATAATGTAACATGAGAAGTGCAAGATGTTATGATTAGCATAGGCCCATATATTGATTCTCGAACATTTTTATTTGCATCTTTGCAATCTTATGATGTTATACTAGGTATGCCTTTTCGTCATCATTATAACCCAGGTATTGACTACCATACACATAACTTTAACTCTGAATTTAAAGGTCAAATTATTACTTTGTCTACATGACATGATTTCCAACCATTTCCATTGATTAGTCATACGCAAGTAAAACGTGCATTTAGGAAAGGATTGAATTCATGCATTGTCTTTGTCAATGTCATCAAGGATTATACTCATACACTTCATGATGCACATAAACCTTTCATGACTACTTATAAGGATTGTTTTATGTCTAAGTATCCCTTTGAACTACCACCCTCTCGAGGATCCTTTGATCATAGCATAGATCTAGTCACTGGTAGTTCTTCTCCTCATAAAGCATCTTATAGACATGACCCACTACACGAAAAGGAAATAGAGAACCAAGTAAAAGACCTACTACAGAAAGAAATTATAAGGCCTAGTTCTTCCCCATTTGGAGCACCAATTCTCTTAGTAGAGAAGAAGAATAATACTTATCGAATGTCCATTGATTATAGAGTCCTTAACAAGATCAAAATGAAGAATAGATACCCTATTCATCGAATAGATGATCTTTTAGATAAATTATGAGGAGCTTGTGTCTTTAGTAAAAGTTGATCTAAAATCAGGATACCATATTTTTAAGACCCCATTTAGAACTCAAGTAGGCCATTATGAATTTATGGTAATGCCCTTTGGACTTACTAATGCACTTGCTACATTTGCATGAATGATGAATAACATTTTTCTTGATTACCAAACTTTTGTTACTGTATTTTTCGACCATGTACTTGTTTACAATAAGAATGATAGTGAGCATGAGAAGCACCTTAAAACAATTTTTCATTTACTATGAGAGAAAACACTTTATGCTAATCTTGAAAAGAGTTACTTCTTTCAATGTAGGCTAAAATATTTAGGACATATTATTTCAAGTGAAGGTGTGCATGTGGATCCAACAAAGATTAAAGTTATAGTAGAATGCCCTACACCACAATCAGTAAATGATGTTCGTTCTTTTCTTGGGTTGGCTAGTTTCTATAGGAAGTTTGTTCAAAATTTTTCTTATTTAGCATTAACCCTTACCTTGTTATTCAAAAAGGAAATAAAATTTGCATGGGCACTTACCCAACAACAATCTTTTGAAAAACTCAAACATGCACTTTCACATGCAACTCTTTCTTAATTACCTAATTTTTCACAACCCTTTCATGTTGTTACTGATGCTAGTGGTTCAGGGATAGGTGATGTTTTAATGCAAAATGGTCATCCTATTGCATTTGAGAGTAAGAAGCTTAAGCCCTCACAACAAAAATAAAGTACATATGATAAAGAATTATTAGCAATTGTGCATGGTTTGCGAATTTGGAAACACTATCTTATGGGCTCTAAGGTCTTCATCAAATCCGATTAACATGCTATTAAGCATTTATTAAATCGGCCCTTAATCTCTGATCACCATCTTAAATGGGAATCATTCATTTAAAATTTCCAACCCATGATCCAATATGAGGCTAGTTAAGCTAATGTTGTAGCTAATTCTCTTAGCCGATTTCCTTCACATTATCTAGTTTTGCATAATATTTATGCCATCCAAATACATTCTTTTCAAGAAATCGTTTCCACTTATGCATGTGAGTTGTATTTTTGACGTGCATTGCATGACTTCAACAATGGTGCACTTTATCTGATAAACAATATATATTTCATAATGGTTTTCTTTATTTTCAACATAGATTATGCATAACTCAAGATTTTTAAGATTTTGTCATCAAAGAAATGCATAAACCATCTTGCATGGGTCATAGAGGCATAAGAAAGCACCATTTCTACCTGCAAAGATTTCTTCTTTTGGCCAGACATGGAAAAGAATATTGCACATTATGTTTCTCAATGCATTGTATGTCAGCGTGTGAAACATCATCATGGTAAACCATTTGGATTATTGATACCACTTCCCATTCGAAACGAACCATCGGAAGCTTGGAGCACCATTTGCTCAATCTTTCTTGCTCTTATTGTGTTGGTTGACCTTTGTTCTTGAAACTTGGCATAACTTCATCTCCACATAGATAACCATATAAATTCCTACCTTGAAGATAAGCCTCAATTCTTAATGACCAGGCTAAGTAGTTATCTCTATCCAATTTGTCATTTGATGAAGGAAATCCACCTACCATGTTGTCCAACCTTGGTCTGATACCACTCTAAAAAGATGGATTTGAACTTGGAGAAGATGAAGTGTTGCTACAAAAATTTTGCACTACACCAACCAAATAAAGTCCAGGGATGTGTAGTGGACCCTTTTAGATTGCCAAAGAATGTATTAGAGACCCTATGTAGTGTGGGAGGTCACTCTCAAAGAGATGAATCAAAATTGATAGGTAGAAGTTGAACCAAAGGAAAAAAGTTACTATATTGGTTCATACACAATTATAGTGTTTTAAACAATTGTATGGACACAACAACAACTGAATTAACTTCTTATGGGGAGCTCCAATTAACTTAGTAAGCTAAAAATCATGAGTGATTTCATAAAAAAGGTTGTACTACATGAAGAGAAAAGAGTTTAACAAGTCACAGCATCATTGCGATTTTCACGGTCTGTAGCAGTCCTAAGACCAATGAGCAAAGATATATTAATATCTAAAAATTCCAAGAGGCAATGCTGATGAACCTTTTTAGCCATATAATAGACCTTATGATGAATGGAAAATGACCACTTACACACTGAGAAAAAGCCTTTAGAAAATCACCATTTTGATGGAGTATTAACAAAGAACTGAATTATGCAAAGATATAGTCAAGATCTAATGAATATACCTCATGAGTGAAAAACCCAATTGCAATGAAATTTTGTGAATATATCGAAGGAGTAAGGAGCTAATTGTACCAACTTAAATGACTGAAAATGATGGATTATGGGGAGAGAATCATCTCTGCAAACTCACAAAAAAAAAATTGGGAGATATTGTAGTGAACAGTACACTCACATAGGCATCAAGACATGAACACAAATGATCATGAAAATAAATCGTATATTGATTGTAAAGTACAATGGACTTAATGGTACGTATGTCTGCCTTGAAGCCACACTCTAATATGCGATGAAGCCCTCCTCATAAAGGTACAAAAACTGGAACTAAAAGCCATGTATATAACGTGATGTTTGGATCCTAATTTTGAATTTGAATCTATCCTAAAATCAATCTCAAATCTTTTAGTGATTGGTTCTTATACTCACTCAATCATGAATTAGTGGTTTTCTCCTTCCTACTCATCAAGTGGACTCAACCACTTTAGATACTTTCACTTTTACATCAAGTAGAAGCTCAAAAATTACAAGAGTGAGTTCACAAGCGAACTCAAAGGATCGACATTTCCTATAAATTTCTATGTCTTTTGATGACTTAGGCCACCACTTAGACTTGCCATGGGCTTGTTCCAAAAAGTGTGTGTGGCTCAGATGCCTTCTAATACTTCAAGTGTGGAATCTAAACATTATGAAAGTTGGTAAATAGATACTTCTAATACTCTTGAAGTTGAAGGAATCCTCATCTTGAACAAATTGGAGTCTAATCTTCCAAAAATGATATTTACATTATGAGTGTAGTGATACTAATCACTATTTGATGTAAAGGTAGATTCATTGTGAAGCATTGGTTGGGCCTTCTTGCCAAGTTATGCTTGACTACTCTATCTCCTTATTTCTTGCTGCTCTTTACTTTGTTGTTCTCTTTTGAGGCTCTCTTATCTACTCATTGCTAATTGCTGGCCAACACTCCCCCCTCTAATTCTTGACAGAACTTTGTGCTATAGGATGGTCAATGTAATACTCGAGGATATCTATTGCTAGTTCATGTTTGCATAGTCTTAATCCTTTTCCCAAATCAAACTACAATGCATCCCCATTGATGGCACTAGGAGTATCCGAGTGTAGAATCATGTAATATTTAGAATACATTGCTTGCTCCGGTGCCAATGATTGAAGCAAGTGTGTTGGTTTAGGAGTGAATAATTTAGAGTGATACTCCTAAAAACCCATAGTAAACATGGCTTTGAAAGTTTTCTTATACCAAACTGAAAGATATGTCGTAAAGGAATGCAAAGTATAAGCCAACCAATTGTTGCGGATCATACTCATGTCATATACGAGATTGTAGTTGCCAATTAAAAATTATATCTCTACTTTTGGGCTATTTACAAAGAAACTGTACAAGTTCTACTCTTCATTCCACATCCTTCCCCTCCTAAATCTCCTAGTAGGCTCTCAACTTCTAGAGTTATAAACTACTATCTCTCATTATATGATGGCTCTCTATCTTTGTATAGAGCTCTGTGATAGCTCAAGGAAGACTGTTCCTGAGTTTTAGAGAAATTCAAGCTTTTTATCTCTACGTTTACGGCTATTTATAAAGAAACTGTACAAGGTTTAGTCTTCATTCAGCATCCTCCCCCTCCTAAACCTGTTGATGTCATCATCAAATTATTGGAAGTATTGTTCCAACTTTCTTCACTATCCCTGGTTTTACTCCATACCTACTCATGTACGATGCCTCTTTGTAAACCTTGTATAGAAACTTTCCTCATTTCTTCAATTTGTTGGCATTTCCCAATGTCTCCCTCTAGCTTATGTTTTTGGTCTTATAGATCTTTTGCACCTTTGCAAGCATCTCTCATAACCTTCACCAGCTCAAGAAAAGGTAACTTTGTTTTTGTGACACGTTCTTCTTGCTTTGCCTCTACTCTATCCTCTATATCTATCATAACTACATCTTCATATTTTTGTTCCTCTTATTCTTTATCATCCAAACTAGTCAAAATCATCATTTCCTCTTGTTCCTCTTGATCATCCTAAGTAGCTTGTATGCCAAATCCTAGAGAAGCATCAAAAAGGTCATTTATATTTGTTTGCTTTTCGAGTTCTTTCAATTTTTGGATATTAGAGTATTATTATTGATTTGATTCTTGGGATGATAATTCAATGTCCTACATTAATTGATAATCCTCTATATAATCCTGTTTTCCTTCAAAAATCTCCTCTTCCTCAGGTGGTTGAGGTATACACATTAGTTGGTTAGAAAACACCATTTGAATATACCTCACGAAAACCCCAACTGCAATGAAATTTTGTGACTATATAGAAGGATTAAGGAGCTAATCATACCAACTTAAATCATTGAAAATGATGGATCATGGTTAAAGAATCATCTCTGCAAACTCATAGAAAAAAATTGGGAGAAGCACATTCTAATATGCCATGAAGCCTTGCTCATAGAGGTACAAAAACCGCAACTAAAAGCCATGTATATATAGTGATGTTTGGAGCCTAATTTTCAATTTGAATCTCTCCTAAAATCACTCTCAAATCTTTTAGTGATTGATTCTCATACTCACTCAATCATGAATAAGTGGCGTTCTCCTTCCTACTCATCAAGTGGACTCGACCACTGTAGATACTTTCACGTTTACATCAAGTAGAAGCTCAAAAATTACAAGAGTGAGTTCACAAGTGAACTCTTAAAGGATTGACATTTCCTTTAATTTTCTATGTCTTTTGATGACTCAAGCCACCACTTAGACTTGCCATGGGCTTGTTCCAACAAGTGTGTATGGCTCAAATGCCTTTTGGCTTATTTGGGTGTTGGTAAGTCTTTTTTCAATGCCATCTTTAGTGACAATTAGAGTGTATGAGCAGTTGTGAGGAACATTAGGTTCCATGCTTGCACAAAGCAAATTGAGGTGCATTATCATTATGTCAGAGAGAGGTTCTCTATTAGGGAGGTCAGTTTGGCATATGTTCACACATACGATAACATTGCTGATCTTTTCTCAAATGCTCTACCTTGAGAGAAGTTTGAAGATTTCCCAAAAGTTTTGGGCTTATTGCCTTTTGTGGATTGATTTCTTTCCACATAGCTTGGCACTTCCTCATACATGAGTGACAACTCATTGTTTGTTGCATCACTCCCAATGGGGATTTGTTGACATATTTTGGTAGTGATATGTGTGAATACATTAGGACCACCGGGGCACTTTTTTCCCTCTTTAGGAGGATGTTAATCTCACAATTTTAGTTGAATATTGCTTGAAAACTTGTGAGATAGTAGAGATATCTATAGCTCTTATCCATGCAAATGTTTCCATTTATTTTTATAGAATTCTTTTTGCATTCATGAAGTGCTCTATTTTTGAAGATTAACACAAAGCAAGTGTTGTACCACATAGTGTCAAGCTAAAGACATTGAAGTGCATGAAGAAATCATCAGTTGCTCACATATGAGAACATCTATGAATTCATCTTTGTGTGTGCATGGATCACCCTAACCTTTTTAATTCACATACATGCATTTTGTAACTTAGGATGGGTATAACTTTCTCGTTTACCTAGTTCTAAGTACTAGGTATCCAAATTTTGGTGTGATAGGTGGCAACCCTAGTTGTGCTATGGGATTTTGCATTACATTTGGTTGCATAGGTTGCACCGTAGCCTATAGTCATGGCCTAATAGGTGGTACATATACTATGGGCATGAAACTTTATGGTATTTCATCTCCTCATATGCCAATGATGTATGCCTCTATGGATTGTAAAGATTCATGTAGTTCATTTACAATTGAGGGCTATTTTGTATTGATTCCCACTCCTATATCTATGAGAACCTTATATATTTGCACCTTGATTGTTTCCAATCCTACTTGAATATAGGGGCCTGGATCAATGATTTTATGAGAGGATCATTTACTATTTGTACATGTAACCATAGGGAAGATCTTTGTTTGTTCCCTTGCGCATTGGCATGGCAAGATATTTTGCTCCACAACGCTAATCGTGAAGAGATCTATATTATAGACATATTCATCCATGCACTCTTCCATGGTGACAACTTGTTCATTCACACAAACATCATGTGTGGCTAATATCTACATCCAACCTTGGGATTCAAGTTGCTCATTTGGAGACATTTGTGGAATATAGGCCTGGTATTCCATAGGTATTTTTTATTTCTTTATGTGTAGAATTGGGATAGACACACAAGAAGCGCACATAAAGAGCACAAAAAATGCAGAAAGGTACATAGAGAAGACATATGGTTCGAATAGCTCTCTCTATTGATGATAAACAGAACAAAAGTAAGAGTTGACTAATATCTCTAAGTACAAAGTACCACCACATATTAGTGTAATATGTATGTGGTCACATGCGGAAACACCTATCGCCAACACTAGATTAGAAAGTACCCATGTATAGGGAAAAGGTTCACATCAAAGCTACTCGAGGAACATATACCCATGAATATGTCTACCGTGAATACCTATGAATATGTTTGCCACATTATCTTGTGTAGGAACATATACCAAATCAGTGTCTCTTGCATGAAAGCACTCTCTCACATAGCTATAATGCACCTCAATGTTTTTGGTTTGTGCATGAAACAATAGATTTTGTGAAATAAGTAATGCAATCTCACTATCATTGAGAATATGCATAACAATGTCAATATCCATGTGTCAGTATCAAGCCAATGCATGAATCGACTCAACTAGGAAACTACATACTATATATATGGCCTTGTGTAGCATGCATATATAAGGCATCCCACAACTTGCTGATAAAGCAAAGTTTCAAATGCACCACTATAATCCTTGAATCAGAATCAAATCCTATCTCCACTAGTGTGACACCCAAAAGACCAAGATAAGTGACATCAAAAGTATGCTACAAATCAGCCATAAGGATTTCAAGTTTTGCATCTCACAACCCAATCAACAATATTTCATCAACATAAAGAACAAGCATTGTGAGCTCAACCCCATCTTTGCGTGCATAGAGTATGCTTTCAATGGGACTACACATGAAGCCAAGAGCAATAAAGTTCTTATGAATTTCTTCATGCCATGCACATGGAGCTATTTTGAAACCATACAAGGCTTTATGCAAGTGACAAACCATATGATACAAACCATGTAGATTAATGTCATCAAGAGATACAAAATAGTCACAAAATAGACAATCGGATTCCCCCCATTAAGGTTATATGGGGAAGCTACATGATGCTAGAGGGCCTTTATTTTTACCTTGAATGGCAACCCGATGGCCCGAAAGTTTATGGCCCACCTAACATAATGGATAGGCTCCCAAAGATCATCTCTGACCATCAATGGTCACACATAGAGCTCATGAAACTTAGAGGTTAGGGTTCCACAAATGTCTGGGCTCTCACAATGGCTTCTCCTCATAATGAAGTTGTCACAACTTAGAACATCATGGATCATTTGCGGTCACTTGAGGGTGGGCTATTGAGCATATCTAATGGATTGAACACATAATTTGCACACATGACCGACTCCATCGAAAACTTATCAAGAAGGTGTTTCCTTAACATGCCATTTCGAGAAGTTTTGTTACACTCGTAAACACCATTTTTCTTAGATGTATATGGAATTTTACATTGGAGTCGAATTCCTCTCCAAAAGATGGAGTCTTGATAGGACCACATACATCACTATGAAAAAGATGCAGTTTTCTTCTAGTGTGTGTGTGACTATGTTTTGGAAAAGAAGAATGATGCATTTTTTCCAAGACATGCCAGATTCCTTCTTCTTTTCATTATGCTTAGGAAGATTTCTACACTCATCTATAGTATGAAAAATATTCAAACAATAGTTGCATCTCTTCTTTTACAAATGAGCATCATTAGAGGAATGAGTGGAAGAGGAAGTTTGAGCCTTTGTTTCTGATGAAGCCAAAGCTGAACCATATTTTATTTTTCCTTTCTGTGAGATAGCAATTGCTTGCATTCCCTCAATCAAACCACTCCTTTTCACTATAGATTTCTCTTCTTGCAAAAGAAGAGACACAATATCTCAAATACATACATATTTTGATTCCCTTCTGCAACCATAAGGAGCATAGTGGAAATGTTTTGAAAAGATTTTAGTAATTCTTTCAACAATGTAGAGATAAGTGATGAATTCAAAATCTCATCTATGTTTTCCATTTGCTCTTTCAAGTCCTTGATGCATGATAGATACACATTTGTAGACTCATTTTTAACTATACAAAAATCCTTAAATTTCTTCGTCATGTATGCTACACATGCTTATTACCAAAGAGAAACAAAGAGGCAAGACTGTGTCATGCTTATGTTGATGTAGAACATGATCGAATGTGTGGAACTATATAAAAATCATTGAAAATGCAATCAATGCATGAGTTTGAGCATCTTTGCCATCCCATCTAACTTTCTCCTATGTAGGTGTAGAAGGGTAACCATTGTACTTGAAGAAGAAGCTCCATCTCTGACAATAGGCTGTGAAGTAGAAGAAATTCTTTAGTTCATTTTCTCTTTCCACAAAAAATGTTTTTTGTTTTGGCTCTCATCAAGTTGTCATGTACTTCTCCATATATCTTCCATTCCTCTCTTGGCACGTTAGTGGCTTTATCTAACAAATCCTATAGCATGTTTTGGTATTTTGTTTTCAAATTTCTTCATATGTGTGTGTGTGTGTCTCTATGTATGTATGTACATATATATATATATATATATATATAATTAGCATTTATGGATATATATTAGTACACGTACATAATAATATTGAGAGTAAGGGTTTGAGGATCTACACACATAAAAGATAAGGAATTAGGCTCTAGGTATTTATAGTGTATACACATAAAGACATTTCAATTTCGGGTTTTTAGGATACATATTAGTTTACATACATGTAGAGTGGCATCCTCACACACACATACACACATACACTACCACGATGGCAATTTAGTGGGACAACCTCACCCTGAAGAGGAGTTGTAGACCACTCAAGACATCCATAGGTATACTTTTTTGTACCACATGCAACAACAATAGTCTCTCCAACATGAACGACCCTAACCAAATTTTCTTGAAGTATTTTGGTGTGTATGTTTATGTCTTTGTGTGTGCCTGTGTTTGTGGTTGTATAAAGGTATGTATGTAAGCGTATGTGTATTTATGTATATATGTAATAAGTATGTGTGACAATAATTATATGTGTATGTATATTAAATATGGTATATCTAAGGATGTGTGCATGTGTATGGTGTATGTGTGTGTGTTTATATGCATATATTGGTGTGTATGTTCAAATATGTATCCATTTTTATGTGTGCATATGTATCTATATATGTGTGCATAAATGTGTATTGTTGTGTGTATGCGTGAGTATGCTGAGGTGTTTACATGTGTATGTATACATGTGGATATGAACGATACATTTTCTATTTATTAGTTGTATTACTCTATCGGTTTTGTTAGACGTGATTCTTTTTTTAAGAAAAATCAATTATAATCATTATTATTTTAATTAAAATGAAAAATAGAACATTTTGATAAAAAATCATTAACAAAAGAAAATTCTCATTTAATTGAAGCTATAGGCATCTATATCGCCATCAATATACCCCTCTTTTGCAATTTTTGTCTTAAACTTTCTTATGGCAGGCAGTGTTAAGCATTGGAAGATAGAATGACTACCCGACCGATATACCGAGCAACATATCATTAAATACATTTATGTTTGTTATTTTCACAAAATTTTGTGTCCATAAGAAAACCAAAATTCTGTTCTAGTGGCAACAATTTGTGAGCAGAGATGTTCTTTTCTATGAAGCTTATATAAATTTCCTAGTTCTTGAGCCTCTCACAATTCAGTTTTGGTGGTGGAATCGTTAGATGAGTTTGGGAAATCTCATGCTCATAAGAAAAATACTTGTATCTATGACTTTTGAAGAAATCTAACCTGCATAAGTGCTCCCAAAGAATCGAGTTATAACACTCTCCCACCTTGTCTTTACCAGTACATACTAACAAGTATGGGTTAATCGTATCGGAGGATGATGGCAGCGTAAAACGAGACTGTAGTGAAGGAGGTGTGTGTCGTTGAATTCCTGGATCGTCAAGGGCTAAACCTTTTTGCTCCCGTTTATCATTTATATTTCCAGATATTTTGTCTGCATTAGATAAATACTTGTGCGACGTTTAACGAATGTAAGTGTCCGGATTACGCAATAGAACGATCTTACGTTTAACGATAGAATTGTTAACGAAGTTTAACGAAGCTTTTCGATTTTCAAAGACTCTTGAGTATGCATTTATATCACAAACCCTTAAAACTTACAACGGATATTTTTCGTACAGAATAAGCAATGCAAGAAGAAAATAAGGCGTTGATCATTTACACTTGAAGACTGAATTACATATTGAAAAACTTAACACAACCATCTTCATTACAGGAAAAGCTCTAATAGCTACAGCCAGAACGAAACTCAAAAAGAGAATTTCTGACGTTCAAGTGAGATTATCCAGCCACACTGAGCGTTCTGTTTTCATTACAAAGAAGGACATGCCTTACAACAGGACAAAGCTTTGCTATTGAAACCCACACTGCTCCCTATACTGAAAGCAGCAGCTGCGATTAGTGCCCAATCTTAGGATCATGGGACGTGTTTGAATGCGCATTTTCGTAATCGGCTGCACACATTCCCGCATGGTCAAGTCCTATCGGTGGGTCGTGGGATCTGTTGGCGTGAGGCTCCTCATAGTCCTCGTAATCTACTCGGCTCTCACTGTGAGAGTGGCACACACTTAACTCCTCTTGTTTCTGGTTTTCAGAAAACATATCTGTCACTTCCTGATGTTGAGTTATCTGTTCCCCTTGGTCTGCATCCACGCCTGATCTTTTAATAGTGAAAGCGCCTGCAACCGAAAACCACGTAAGAATTTTACATTCTCTCTCTCTCTCTCAACAACGAAAGACATGAGCTGTATCATTGGCGGCGCAACCTAACGCAGGCTATTGACGTGTTCGTGTATCAAAGAGAACTTAAGCTACGTGAAAGTTCAGCTTAGCTCGATGGTACGCGCGTTCGAGCACCTAAACGAAGTTAAGCAGAAGCCTCCAACAACGGGGAACGCAGAAACTTCCGAATAAGCTCGCGTCTATCCATCTTTGCGCCAGAAGATTATCTAGAGAAGGTTATCAATACAATAGCACCATACACATCCTTCCTTTATAAATGTAGCGCGTCATCGGAGTCGGTCATGTTTGTGAGGAAAGCATCGAGATGCGGATGCCCAAACAATAAAGAATGTAAATTTCATGGTTGGCCAATCTTTATTTCAATTACCACATGTAATGTTCATCAAATTTTAGCTCACGGCTAAAAAGGTTCAAGACCCTCATCGAAGTTTGCTCCTTTTGTTCAAGATCTCGGTTTCTCAACGAAGGTGTGATCAAACTATTCACAAAAGGCTAAAATTCAAAACGGTTGGCCTACCTCTAGGCAAACTTTTACCCTCTTTTATGTCAACCTTCTCATCAACAAGTGCATCATGTAAATTTGCATCAGAAAAGGAATGATCTTCATTATCATTTATTAGAATGTGTGAAGGCTAAGAAATTGCCTAGTTTGAACTAGCACCCCCTGCACCTCAATTACATAACATGGAGGCCCATAATGAAGAAATTCCTCCTCTTTGGATAGACGAATCATTGGAGAAGGACTTGAGTACCTTGGGTAACGATATCTCTCTTCATTCTCTACTTTGCATGCAGGTTACTAGAAACAACAAACTCATCAAAGTTCTACATGATGATGGTAGTTGCCATGACTTCATCTCACATTTATTAGTTCAACAACTTAAATTGAAAACATTTCCTTCTTTGTATAAAGTGAAAACTGCATTTCAAGGTAATCGTTATAATGTAACACGAGAAGTGCAAGATGTTACGATTAGCATAGGCCCATATATTGATTCACGAACATATTTATTTGCACCTTTGCAATCTTACGATGTTATACTAGGTATGCATTTTCTTCATCATTATAACCCATGCATTGACTACCATACACATACCTTTAACTCTGAGTTTAAAGGTCAAATTATTACTTTGTCTACATGACATCCATTTCCATTGATTAGTCATACTCAAGTAAAACGTGCAGTTTGGAAAGGATTGAATTCATGCCATGTCTTTGTCAATGTCATCAACGATTATACTCATACACTTTGTGATGCACATAAACCTTTCATGACTTCTTATAAGGATTGTTTTATGTCTAAGTATCCCATTGAACTACCACCCTCTCGAATATCCTTTGACCATAGCATAGATTTAGTCACTGGTAGTTCTCCTCCTCATAAAGCACCTTATAGACATGACCCACTACACAAAAAGGAAATAAAAAACCAAGTAAAAGACCTACTACAGAAAAAAATTATAAGGTCTAGTTCTTCCCCATTTGGAGCACCAGTTCTCTTAGTAGAGAAGAAGAATAAAACGTATCAAATGTGCATTGATTATAGAGCCCTTAACAAGATCACAATAAAGAATAAATACCCTATTCCTCAAATAGATGATCTTTTAGATAAATTATGAGGAGCTCGTATCTTTAGTAAAAATTGATCTAAAATCAGGATAGCATCAGATTCGTATGATGCAAAGTGATATTTTTAAGACCGCATTTAGAGCTCAGGTAGGCCATTATGAATTTATGGTAATGCCCTTTGGACTTACTTATGCCATTACTACATTTGCATGAATGATGAATAACATTTTTCTTGATTACCAAGCTTTTGTTCTTGTATTTTTCGACGATATACTTGTTTACAATAAGAATGATAGTGAGCATGAGAAGCACTTTAAAACAATTTTTCATTTACTATGAGAGAACACACTTTATGCTAATCTTGAAAAGAGTTACTTCTTTCAACGTAAGGAAGAATATCTAGGACATATTATTTCAAGTGAATGTGTGCATGTGGATCCAAAAAAGATTAAAGTTATAGTAGAATGCCCTACACCACAATCAGTCAATGATGTTCGTTCTTTTCTTGGGTTTGCTAGTTTCTATAGGAAGTTTGTTCAAAATTTTTCTTATTTAGCATTGCCCCTAACCTTGTTATTGAAAAAGAAAATAAAATTCGCATGGGCACTTACCCAACAACAATCCTTTGAAAAACTCAAACATGCACTTTCACATGCAACTCTTTCACAATTACCTAATTTCTCACAACCCTTTCATGTTATTATTGATGCTAGTGGTTCAGGGATAGGTGTTGTTTTAATGCGAAATGGCCATCCTATTGCATTTGAGAGTAAGAAGCTTAAGCCCTTTGAACAGAATTAAATTACATATGATAAAGAATTATTAGCAATTGTGCATGCTTTGCGAATTTGGAAACACTATCTTATGGGCTCTAAGGTCTTAATCAAAACTGATCAACATGCTATTAAGCATTTATTAAATCAGCCCTTAATCTCTGATCGCCATCTTAAATGGGAATCATTCATTTAAAATTTCCAACCCATGATCGAATATGAGCCTAGTTAAGCTAATGTTGTAGCTGATGCTCTTAGCCGATCTCCTTAACATTCTCTTGTTGTGCATAATATTTATGCCATCCAAATACATTCTTTTCAAGAAATTATTTCCACTTATGCATCTCATTTGTATATTTCACGTGCATGGCATGACTTCAACAATGGTGCACTTTATCTGATGAACATTATACATTTCATAATGGTTTTCTTTATTTTCAACATAGATTATGCATAACTCAAGATTTTAAAGATTTTTTCATCAAAGAGATGCATAAACCATCTTGCATGGGTCATAGAGGCATAAAAAAGCACCATTTCTCCCCGCAAAGATTTCTTCTTTTGGCCACACATGGGAAAAAATATTGCACATTATGTTTCTCAATGCATTGTATGTCAGCGTGTGGAACGTCATCATGGTAAACCATTTGGATTATTGATGTCACTTTCCATTGGAAACGAACCATTGGAAGCTTGGAGCACCATTTGCTCAATCTTTCTTGCTCTTCTTGTGTTGGTTGACCTTTGTTCCTGAAACTTGGCATAACTTCATCTGAACATATATAACCATGTAAATTCCTACCTTGAAGATAAGCATAAATCCTTAATGACCAGGCTAAGTAGTTATCTCTATCCAATTTGTCATTTGATGAAGGAAATGCATCTACCATGTTGTCCAACCTTGCTCTGATACCACTGTCAATAGATGGATTTGAACTTGGAGAAGATGAAGTGTTGCTACAAAAACTTTACACTACAACAACCAAATAAACTCCAGGGATGTGTAGTGGACCCTTTTAGCTTGCCAAAGAATGTATTAGACACCCTATTTACTGTGGAAGGTCACTCTCAAAGAGATGAATTGAAATAGATAGTTAGAAATTGAACGAAAGGAAAAAACTTGCTATTTTGGTTCATACACCAATACAGTGTTTTAAACAATTCTCTGGACACAACAACAACTGAATTAATTCCTTATGGGAAACTCCAATTAACTTAGTAAGGTAAAAATCATGAGTGATTTCATAAAAAATGATGGACTACATGAAGAGAAAAGAGATTAACAAGTCACAGCATCATCCCGATTTTCACGGTCTATAGTAGTCCTAAGACCAATGAGCAAAGATATATTAATATCTCAAAATTCCAAGAGGCAATGCTGATCAAACTTTTTAGTTTGACGGACTCTATCGAAAACTTATCAAGAAGGTGTTTCCTTAACATGCCATTTCGAGGAGTTTTGTTACACTCGTAAACACCATTTTGCTTACGTGTATATGGAATTTTACATTGGAGTCAAATTCCTCTCCAAAAGATGGAGTCTTGATAGGACCACATACATCACTATGAAAAAGATGCAATTTTCTTCTAGTTTGTGTATGACTATGTTTTGGAAAAGAAGAATGATGCATTTTTCCAAGACATGCCAGATTCCTTCTTCTTTTCATTATGCTTAGGAAGATTTCTACACTCATCTATAGTATGAAAAATCTTCAAACAATATTTGCATCTCTTCTTTTACAAATCAACATCATTAGAGGAATGAGTGGAAGAGGAAGTTTGAGCCTTTGTTTCTGATGAACCCAAAGCTGAACCATATTTTATTTCTCCTTTTTGTGAGATAGCAATTGCTTGCATTCCCTCAATCAAACCACTCCTATTCACTATAGATTTCTCTTCTTGCAAAAGAAGAGACACAATATCTCAAATACATACATATTTTGATTCCCTTCTGCAACCATAAGGAGCGTAGTGGAAATGCTATGAAATGATTTTGGTAATTCTTTCAAGAATGTGGAGATGAGTGATGCATTCAGAATCTCATCTATGTTTTCCATTTGCTCTTTCAAGTCCTTGATGCATGTTAGATATACATTTGTAGAGTCATTTTTAACTATACAAAAATCCTCAACTTTCTTCGTCATGTATGCTACACATGCTTATTACCAAAGAGAAACAAAGAGGCAAGAGTGTCTCATGCTTATGTTGATGTAGAACATGATCGAATGTGTGGAACTATATAAAATTCATTGAAAATGCAATCAATGCATGAGTTTGAGCATCTTTGCCATCCCATCTAAGTTGCTCCTATGTAGGTTGAGAAGGGTAACCATTGTACTTAAAAGCTCCAGTAGGTTGTGAAGTAGAAGAACCCCTTGGGGTCTTTGATCTACATATGCTATTATGTTCCATAGTTGTTTTGCAAAAATAACATGTTTCATCATGTAAGACCACATTGGATAGTTGGGCAAATCAATCTCAGCTTCAGTTTGAAGCATGTAAAAAAGGCCATTACTACCTACCATTTCAATAAAGAACAAGAACGTGATTAGAGCTTTAATTCAATGAAAGCTGAAATGAATGTTTAAATTTTCGCTCATAATCTATCACTTTAATGGAAATATTGAGCATAGGAATGGCTTTAATTTGGCAGTAAAACCCCAATCCAGTTGATGCAAATTCTTTCCCGCTACTCAAAATCATTGTTCTATGCTTTGAAGTCGATTTGCATTATTAAAAGTGTGGGCATGCCATGATGTAAAAAATAAAAACTTGAGAAGCAGCTGAACTTTCTCTAATACAACTACTTGGTGTGTGTGTGTGTGTGTTGTGTAGGAGTGTGAGAGAGATACGAAACGCAACCAAATACGTAGAGAAAATGGACGGATGATAACTCTCTCTATTGATGATGACCATAACAAACCATTACCTCCAGATATGAGTGTAACATGGGAAAAACTCTTTAGCCAACACTAGAGTAAAAAGTGTCCATGTATAGGGAAAAGATTCATATCAAAGACAAGGAACATGTAAGTGTAACCATGATAAATTCATTTTGAAAAGCTTTAATAACTTACTTGGAATTTCTTCCTTGATGTTATCTTGGAACCACACATGCACGGTCCTCATCTCTAGAGCTCAAGAAAATCAAGAAACGACAAGATGTTTTCATAACTCTTGGTGGCATGTTGGCTAGTTGCGAAATCAAGGATGTGAATGATGCCCTTTCCAAAGGGAAAAGATCAAGTTTGGATTCTCTCACTAATGAGTTCTTCAAAGCCTTTGAAGACTCCTTCATGAACCCCCTTACTTTTTTTTTCAGGGAGGCTTTTAATTTTTTGTGCCCTCACAAAGTGCTTTAACAAACGGGTTATAAAGATTATTCAAAAGAAGGACAACAAGAAAATCATACAAAACTAGAGGCCATTCACAATGCTCTAGATTGGTTTTAAGCTCATTGCCAAAGGTCTTGTGGATTATGCCTCACATCTCTGCAATCATTAATTCATGATGATCATTCACTAAAGGAATATGGATCTTAGAAGCAATCATGGATATCTTGAAAGGCCTTGATCTTGTTGCATCAAATCAAAATCTCCTATTTATTGAGATTGATTTTGACAAAGCTTATGATAGATTAGAGTGGAACATCTTGCAATCCCTGCGGCGAATGGGCTTTGGAATGATGTTCATTAAAATTATCTTCACCCTCTTTGTGACCACCTCAGCTTAATCAATATCAACTAGTAGCCTTAATCTCTTATTATCCTCAAAAGACCCTGTCTGATCACTCGAATAATTTTTTTCATTTCTACGGATGGTCTCGATTCCTTGGCCAAGCACCACACTTAGTAGGGCAACATTAACCCTCTTTTCAAATTGTTTGGAAATTTTATGCACTAATTTTGCATCTAATGTGAACCATTATAAGACTAATTTATAAGTCACTCTTAAAAGTTCTCCCTTTTATTTTAGCATTGAAAAAGGTTGCAAAGTTTTGGCCTCTACTGAAGTATTTTGCCTTCTAGGCATCCTTATGGGATTTACGAACATGATGAATCAGAGATGGGAATGTGTGTTCCACAATGTCACTCTAGCACAATGGTGAGTATCAACATGAGAACATCCACCTCATAATTTTCAATTTGCAGAGACGTGAGGGTGGTATGATGACCATGAGCAAGTGAAGTGCACAAGTGAGTGAGTATGAAGCACACAAGCATGCACACACATACACACACACACCTGCACACAAGGCAAGAACAAAGAGAGGAACAATGGAATGGTTTCAATTACAAAAGATCTCTATTACAAAACAATCAATCTCTAGGAACCCCACCTCAGAAATGAGCTCTCTAGATCTTTTCATAGTTTTTACACTTCTAATACTCTTGAAGTTGAAAGACTCTTCATCTTGAGCAAATTGGAGTCTAATCTACCAAAAATGATATTTACATTATGAGTGTAGTGATACTAATCAATATTTGATGAAAAGTTAGATTCATTGTGAAACATTGGTTGGGCCTTCTTGCTAAGTTATGCTTGACTACTCTATCTCCTTATTTCTTGATGCTCTTTTCTTTCTTGTTCTCTTTTGAGGCTCTCTTATCTACTCATTCCTAATTGCTGGCCAACACTCCCCCCTCTCATTCCTGACACACCTTTGTTGCTATAGGATGGTCAATGTAATACTCGAGGATATCTATTGCTAGTTCATGTTTGCATAGTCTTAATCCTTCTCCCAAATCAAACTACAATGCATCCCCATTGATGGCACTAGGAGTATTCGAGTATGGAATCATGCAATATTTAGAATATATTGCTTGCTCCCATGCGGATGATTAAAGCAAGTGTGTTGGTTTAGGAGTCAATAGTTTAGAGTGATACTCCTAAAAACTTGTAGTCAACATGGCTTTGAAAGTTTTCTTATACCAAGCTCGAAGATATGTCATGTAGGCATGCCAAGATTAAGCCAACTAAATGCTAGGGATCATACTCATGTTGTACACGAGATTGTAGTTGCCATCTATAAATTCTATCTCTACTTTTGGGATATTTACAAAGAAAATGTACAAGTTCTGCTCTTCATTCAACGTCCTTCCCCCCTAAACCTCCTAGAAGGCTCTCAACTTCTAGATTTATAAACTACTATCTCTCATTATCTGATGGATCTCTATCTTTGTATAGAGCTCTGTGTTAGCTCAAGGAAGACTTTTCTTGAGTTTTAGGAAAATAAGAGGTTTCTATCTCTACGTTTTTTGCTATTTACAAAGAAATTGTACAATGTTTAGTCTTCATTCAGCATCCTCCCCCTCCTAAACGTGTTGATGTCATCATCAAATTATTGGAACTATTGTTGCAACTTTCTTCACTATCCTTGGTTTTACTTCATACCTACTCATGTACAATGCCTCTTTGTAAACCTTGTATAGAATCTTTCCTCATTTCTTCAAGTTGTTGCCATTTCCCAACGTCTCCCTACAGCTTATGTTTTTGGTCTTATAGATCTTTTGCACCTTTGCAAGAATCGCTCATAACCTTCAAGAGCTCAACAAAAGGTAACTTTGTTTTTGTGACAAGTTCTTCTTGCTTTGCCTCTAATCTATCCTCTACATCTATCATAACTACATCTTCATATTTTTGTTGCTCTTATTCATTATCATCCAAACTAGTCAAAATCATCATTTCCTCTTGTTCCTCTTGATCATCCTAAGTAGCTTGTATGCCAAATCCTAGAGAAGCATCAAAAAGTTCATTTATATTTGTTTGCTTTTCCAATTCTTTCAATTTTTGGATATTAGACTCTTATTATTGATTTGATTCTTTGGATGACAATTCAATGTCCTACAATAATTGGTAATCCTCTATATCATCCTGTGTTCCTCAGGTGGTTGAGGTATACACATTAGTTGGTAAAAAAAAACACCATTTCCTCTTGTTTTTCTTGATCATCTTGGTTAGGTTGTATGCCAAACCCTATAGAAGCAACAAAAAAATCGTTTATATTTGTTTTCTTTTCTATATCTTTAAATTGTTGAATGTGAGACTCTTATGATTGATTTTCTTCTTGGGATGATAATTCTATGTCCCAAAATAACCGATCATTCTCTATATCATCCTCGTTTTCTTCAAAAATCTCGTCGTCCTCAGGTAGTTGATGTATACACATTAGTTGGTCCATCTTATGTATTAGGATTTTGCTCCTTGGCATCAAACTCTAAGGTGCTTCTAATAATAGAGGTGGTGGCTATTCAAATTACCTTTGCTCATCCTATAGCACTATGGCTTTCTTCTTCTCTTCTTCCTTAATTTTTTGTTTATGGTTTATTGTTTCGCTTCACCTCTTTAGCTTTTAATACGTTATTTCTCTTCAACCATGCACAATGTATCAAAGAAATTCTTTAGTTCCTTCTCTCTTTTCACAAAAAATGTTTTTTGTTTTGGCTCTCATCAAGTTCTCATGTAATTCTCCGTATATCTTCCATTCCTCTCTTGGCACGTTAGTGGCTTTATCTAACAAATCCTATAGCATGTCTTGGTATTTTGTTTTCAAATTTCTTCATATATATATATATCTCTCTCTCTCTCTCTCTATATATATATATATATATATATATATATATATATATATATATATATATATATATATATATATATATATATATATAATTAGCATTTATGGATATATATTAGTACACATATATAAACATATTGAGAGTAAGGGTTTCAGGATCTACACATATAAAAGATCAGGAATTAGGCTCTACGTATTTATAGTGTATGTAGATAAGGACATTTCAATTTTGGGTTTTTAGCATACATATTAGTTTACATACATGTAGAGTGGCATCCTCACACACACATACACACACACACACTACCACGACGGCAATTTAGTGGGACAACTTCACCCTTAACTGGAGTTGCAGACCACTCAAGACATCCATAGGTAGACTTTTTTGTACCACATGCAACAAGAGTAGTCACTCCAACATGAACTACCCTAGCCAAGTTTTCTTGAAGTATTTTGCTGTGTATGTTTCTGTCTTTCTGTGTGCCTATGTTTGTGGTTGTATAAAGGTATGTATGTAAGCGTATGTGTATTTATGTAATAAGTATGTGTGACAATATTTATATGTGTATGTATATTACCTATGGTATATCTAAGGATGTGTGCATGTGTATGGTGTATGTGTGTGTTTTTTTATGCATATATTGGTGTGTATGTTCAAATATGTATCCATTTGTATGTGTGCATATGTATCTATATATGTGTGCATAAATGTGTATTGCTGTGTGTATGCATGTGTATGCTGATGTGTTTACATGTGTATGTATACATTTGGATATGAACGATACATTTTCTATTTATTAGTTGTATTACTCTATCGCTTTTGTTAGAAGTGATTCTTCTTCTAAGAAAAATCAATTATAATAATTATTATTTTAACAAAAATGAAAAATAGAACATTTTGATAAAAAATCATAAACAAAAGAAAATTTTCATTTAATTGAAGCTATAGGCGTCTATATCGCCATCAATACACCCCTCTTTTGCAATTTCTATCTTAAACTTTCTTATGGCAGGCAGTGTTAAGCATTGGAAGATGGAATGACTACCAGACCGATATACCGAGCAACATATCATTGAATACATTTATGTTTGTTATTTTCACAAAATTTTACCAGGACATACTAGCAAGTATTGGTTAATCGTATCAGAGGATGATGGCAGCGTAAAACGAGACTGTAGTGAAGGAGGTGTGTGTCGTTGAATTCCTGGATCGTCAAGGGCTAAACCTTTTTGCTCCCGTTGATCATTTATATTTCCAGATATTTTGTCTGCATTAGATCAATACTTGTGCAACGTTTAACGAATGTAAGTGTCCGGATTACGCAATAGAACGATCTTACGTTCAACGATAGATTTGTTAAAGAAGTTTAACGAAGCTTTTCGATTTTCAATGACTCTCGAGTATGCATTTATGTCACAAACCCTTAAAACTTACAGCAGATAATTTTCGTACAGAATAAGCAATGCAAGACAGAAAATAAGGCGTTGATCATTTACACTTGAAGACTGAATTACATATTGAAAAACTGAACACAACCATCTTCATTACAGGAAAAGGTCTAATAGCTACAGCCACAACGAAACTCAAAAAGAGAACTTCTGACGTTCAAGTGAGATTATCCAGCCACACTGAGCGTTCTGTTTTCATTAGAAAGGAGGACATGCCTTACAACAGGACAAAGCTTTGCTATTGAAACCCACAGTGCTCCCTATGCTGAAAGCAGCAGCTGCGATTAGTGCCCAATCTTAGGATCATGCGATGTGTTTGCATGCGCATTTTGGTAATCGGCTCCACGCATTCCCGCATGGTCAAGCCCTATCGGTGGGTCGTGGGATCTATTGGCGTGAGGCTCCTCATAGTCCTCGTACTCTACTCGGCTCTCACTGTGAGAGTGGCACACACTTAACTCCTCTTGTTTCTGGTTTTCAGAAAACATCTCTGTAACTTCCTGATGTTGACTTATCTGTTCCCCTTGGTCTGCATCTACGCCCGATCTTTTAATGGTGAAAGCGCCTGCAACCGAAAACCACGTAAGAATTTTACATTCTCTCTCTCTCTCTCAACAACGAAAGACATGAGCTGTATCATTGGGGGCGCGACCTAACGCTGGCTATTGACGTCTTCGTGTATCAAAGAGAACTTAAGCTACGTGAAAGTTCAGCTTAGCTCGATGGTACGCGTGTTCGAGCACCTAAACGCAGTTAAGTTGAAGCCTCCAACAACGGGGAACGCAGAAACTTCCGAAGGCACGCAGAGAGCATTTTGTACATACCTCGTGTTGCCGCGTTACAACAGGGCATCAAGAAGATCGTAAGTAGAGCTGCGGACAAAATAAGCTCGCGTCTATTCATCTTTGCGCCCGAAGATTATTTAGAGAAGGTTATCAATACAATAGCACCATACACATCCTTCCTTTATAAATCTAGCTCGTCATCGGAGTCCGTCATGTTTGTGAGGAAAGCATCGAGATGCCGATGCCCAAACAATAAAGAATGTAAATTTCTTGGTTGGCGAATCTTTTTTTCAATTACCACATGTAATGTTCAACAAATTTTAGCTCACGACTTAAAAGTTCAAGACCCTCATCGAAGTTTGCTCCTTTTGTTCAAGATTTCGGTTTCTCAACGAAGGTGTGATCAAACTATTCACAAAAAGCTAAAATCCAAAACTGTTGGCCTACCTCTAGGCATAGTTTTACCCTCTTTTATGTCAACCTTCTCATCAATGAGTGCATCATGTAAATTTGCATCAGAAAAGGAATGATCTTCATTATCATTTATTGGAATGAGTAAAGGCTAAGAAATTGCCTAGTTTGTACTAGCACCCCCTGCAACTCAATTACATAACATGGAGGGCCATAATGAAGAAATTCCTCCTCTTTGGAGAGAGGAATCTTTGGAGAAGGACTTGAGTACCTTGGGTAACGATATCTCTCTTAATTCTCTACTTTGCATGCAGGTTACTATAAACAACAAACTCATCAAAATTGTACATGATGATGGTAGTTGACATGACTTCATTTCACATTTATTAGTTCATGCAACTTAAATTGAAAACGTTTCCTTCTTTGTATAACGTAAAAGCTGCATTTCAAGGTAATCATTATAATGTAACATGAGAACTGCAAGATTTTATGATTAGCATAGGCCCATATATTGATTCTCGAACATTTTTATTTGCATCTATGCAATCTTACGATGTTATACTAGGTATGCCTTTTCGTCATCATTATAACCCACGCATTGACTACCATACACATACCTTTAACTCTGAATTTAAAGGTCAAACTATTACTTTGTCTACATGACATGATTTCCAACCATTTCCATTGATTAGTCATACGCAAGTAAAATGTGCATTTAGGAAAGGATTCAATTCATGCATTGTCTTTGTCAATGTTATCAAGGATTATACTCATACACTTCATGATGCACATAAACCTTTAATGACTACTTATAAGGATTGTTTTATGTCTAAGTATCCCTTTGAACTACCACCCTCTCGAGGATCCTTTGACCATAGCATAGATTTAGTCACAGGTAGTTCTTCTCCTCATAAAGCATCTTATAGACATGACGCACTACACAAAAAGGAAATAGAAAACCAAGTAAAAGACCTACTACAGAAAGAAATTATAAGGCCTAGTTCTTCCCTATTTGGAGCACCAGTTCTCTTAGTAGAGAAGAAGAATAAAACTTATCGAATGTGCATTGATTATAGAGCCCTTAACAAGATCACAATAAAGAATAGATACCCTATTCCTCGAATAGATGATCTTTTAGATAAATTATGAGGAGCTTGTGTCTTTAGTAAAAGTTGATCTAAAATCAGGATACCATATTTTTAAGACCCCATTTAGAACTCAAGTAGGCCATTATGAATTTATGGTAATGCCCTTTGGACTTACTAATGCCCCTACTACATTTGGATGAATGATGAATAACATTTTTCTTGATTACCAAGCTTTTGTTATTGTATTTTTTGACGATGTACTTGTTTACAATAAGAATGATAGTGAGCATGAGAAGCACCTTAAAACAATTTTTCATTTACTATGAGAGAAAACACATTATGATAATCTTGAAAAGATTTACTTCTTTCAATGTAAGCTAGAATATCTAGGACATATTATTTCAAGTGAAGGTGGGCATGTGGATCCAAAAAAGATTAAAGTTATAGTAGAATGCCCTACACCACAATCAGTAAATGATGTTCGTTATTTTATTGGGTTAGCTAGTTTCTATAGGAAGTTTGTTCAAAATTTTTCTTATTTAGCATTAACCCTTACCTTGTTATCGAAAAAGGAAATCAAATTTGCATGGGCACTTACCCAACAACAATCTTTTGAAAAACTCAAACTTGAACTTCCACATGCAACTCTTTCTTAATTACCTAATTTTTCACAACCCTTTCATGTTGTTACTCATGCTAGTGGTTCAGGGATAGGTAATGTTTTAATGCAAAATGGTCATCCTATTGCATCCTAATTTTGTTACACTCGTAAACACCATTTTTCTTAGATGTATATGGAATTTTACATTGGAGTCGAATTCCTCTCCAAAAGATGGAGTCTTGATAGGACCACATACATCACTATGAAAAAGATGCAGTTTTCTTCTAGTGTGTGTGTGACTATGTTTTGGAAAAGAAGAATGATGCATTTTTTCCGAGACATGCCAGATTCCTTCTTCTTTTCATTATGCTTAGGAAGATTTCTACACTCATCTATAGTATGAAAAATATTCAAACAATAGTTGCATCTCTTCTTTTACAAATGAGCATCATTAGAGGAATGAGTGGAAGAGGAAGTTTGAGCCTTTGTTTCTGATGAAGCCAAAGCTGAACCATATTTTATTTTTCCTTTCTGTGAGATAGCAATTGCTTGCATTCCCTCAATCAAACCACTCCTTTTCACTATAGATTTCTCTTCTTGCAAAAGAAGAGACACAATATCTCAAATACATACATATTTTGATTCCCTTCTGCAACCATAAGGAGCATAGTGGAAATGTTTTGAAAAGATTTTAGTAATTCTTTCAACAATGTAGAGATAAGTGATGAATTCAAAATCTCATCTATGTTTTCCATTTGCTCTTTCAAGTCCTTGATGCATGATAGATACACATTTGTAGACTCATTTTTAACTATACAAAAATCCTTAAATTTCTTCGTCATGTATGCTACACATGCTTATTACCAAAGAGAAACAAAGAGGCAAGACTGTGTCATGCTTATGTTGATGTAGAACATGATCGAATGTGTGGAACTATATAAAAATCATTGAAAATGCAATCAATGCATGAGTTTGAGCATCTTTGCCATCCCATCTAACTTTCTCCTATGTAGGTGTAGAAGGGTAACCATTGTACTTGAAGAAGAAGCTCCATCTCTGACAATAGGCTGTGAAGTAGAAGAAATTCTTTAGTTCATTTTCTCTTTCCACAAAAAATGTTTTTTGTTTTGGCTCTCATCAAGTTGTCATGTACTTCTCCATATATCTTCCATTCCTCTCTTGGCACGTTAGTGGCTTTATCTAACAAATCCTATAGCATGTTTTGGTATTTTGTTTTCAAATTTCTTCATATGTGTGTGTGTGTGTCTCTATGTATGTATGTACATATATATATATATATATAATTAGCATTTATGGATATATATTAGTACACGTACATAATAATATTGAGAGTAAGGGTTTGAGGATCTACACACATAAAAGATAAGGAATTAGGCTCTAGGTATTTATAGTGTATACACATAAAGACATTTCAATTTCGGGTTTTTAGGATACATATTAGTTTACATACATGTAGAGTGGCATCCTCACACACACATACACACATACACTACCACGATGGCAATTTAGTGGGACAACTTCACCCTGAAGAGGAGTTGTAGACCACTCAAGACATCCATAGGTATACTTTTTTGTACCACATGCAACAACAATAGTCTCTCCAACATGAACGACCCTAACCAAATTTTCTTGAAGTATTTTGGTGTGTATGTTTATGTCTTTGTGTGTGCCTGTGTTTGTGGTTGTATAAAGGTATGTATGTAAGCGTATGTGTATTTATGTATATATGTAATAAGTATGTGTGACAATATTTATATGTGTATGTATATTAAATATGGTATATCTAAGGATGTGTGCATGTGTATGGTGTATGTGTGTGTGTTTATATGCATATATTGGTGTGTATGTTCAAATATGTATCCATTTTTATGTGTGCATATGTATCTATATATGTGTGCATAAATGTGTATTGTTGTGTGTATGCGTGAGTATGCTGAGGTGTTTACATGTGTATGTATACATGTGGATATGAACGATACATTTTCTATTTATTAGTTGTATTACTCTATCGGTTTTGTTAGACGTGATTCTTTTTTTAAGAAAAATCAATTATAATCATTATTATTTTAATTAAAATGAAAAATAGAACATTTTGATAAAAAATCATTAACAAAAGAAAATTCTCATTTAATTGAAGCTATAGGCATCTATATCGCCATCAATATACCCCTCTTTTGCAATTTTTGTCTTAAACTTTCTTATGGCAGGCAGTGTTAAGCATTGGAAGATAGAATGACTACCCGACCGATATACCGAGCAACATATCATTAAATACATTTATGTTTGTTATTTTCACAAAATTTTGTGCCCATAAGAAAACCAAAATTCTGTTCTAGTGGCAACAATTTGTGAGCAGAGATGTTCTTTTCTATGAAGCTTATATAAATTTCCTAGTTCTTGAGCCTCTCACAATTCAGTTTTGGTGGTGGAATCGTTAGATGAGTTTGGGAAATCTCATGCTCATAAGAAAAATACTTGTATCTATGACTTTTGAAGAAATCTAACCTGCATAAGTGCTCCCAAAGAATCGAGTTATAACACTCTCCCACCTTGTCTTTACCAGTACATACTAACAAGTATGGGTTAATCGTATCGGAGGATGATGGCAGCGTAAAACGAGACTGTAGTGAAGGAGGTGTGTGTCGTTGAATTCCTGGATCGTCAAGGGCTAAACCTTTTTGCTCCCGTTTATCATTTATATTTCCAGATATTTTGTCTGCATTAGATAAATACTTGTGCGACGTTTAACGAATGTAAGTGTCCGGATTACGCAATAGAACGATCTTACGTTTAACGATAGAATTGTTAACGAAGTTTAACGAAGCTTTTCGATTTTCAAAGACTCTTGAGTATGCATTTATATCACAAACCCTTAAAACTTAGAACGGATATTTTTCGTACAGAATAAGCAATGCAAGAAGAAAATAAGGCGTTGATCATTTACACTTGAAGACTGAATTACATATTGAAAAACTTAACACAACCATCTTCATTACAGGAAAAGCTCTAATAGCTACAGCCAGAACGAAACTCAAAAAGAGAATTTCTGACGTTCAAGTGAGATTATCCAGCCACACTGAGCGTTCTGTTTTCATTACAAAGAAGGACATGCCTTACAACAGGACAAAGCTTTGCTATTGAAACCCACACTGCTCCCTATACTGAAAGCAGCAGCTGCGATTAGTGCCCAATCTTAGGATCATGGGACGTGTTTGAATGCGCATTTTCGTAATCGGCTGCACACATTCCCGCATGGTCAAGTCCTATCGGTGGGTCGTGGGATCTGTTGGCGTGAGGCTCCTCATAGTCCTCGTAATCTACTCGGCTCTCACTGTGAGAGTGGCACACACTTAACTCCTCTTGTTTCTGGTTTTCAGAAAACATATCTGTCACTTCCTGATGTTGAGTTATCTGTTCCCCTTGGTCTGCATCCACGCCTGATCTTTTAATAGTGAAAGCGCCTGCAACCGAAAACCACGTAAGAATTTTACATTCTCTCTCTCTCTCTCAACAACGAAAGACATGAGCTGTATCATTGGCGGCGCAACCTAACGCAGGCTATTGACGTGTTCGTGTATCAAAGAGAACTTAAGCTACGTGAAAGTTCAGCTTAGCTCGATGGTACGCGCGTTCGAGCACCTAAACGAAGTTAAGCAGAAGCCTCCAACAACGGGGAACGCAGAAACTTCCGAATAAGCTCGCGTCTATCCATCTTTGCGCCAGAAGATTATCTAGAGAAGGTTATCAATACAATAGCACCATACACATCCTTCCTTTATAAATGTAGCGCGTCATCGGAGTCGGTCATGTTTGTGAGGAAAGCATCGAGATGCGGATGCCCAAACAATAAAGAATGTAAATTTCATGGTTGGCCAATCTTTATTTCAATTACCACATGTAATGTTCATCAAATTTTAGCTCACGACTAAAAAGGTTCAAGACCCTCATCGAAGTTTGCTCGTTTTGTTCAAGATCTCGGTTTCTCAACGAAGGTGTGATCAAACTATTCACAAAAAGCTAAAATTCAAAACGGTTGGCCTACCTCTAGGCAAACTTTTACCCTCTTTTATGTCAACCTTCTCATCAACAAGTGCATCATGTAAATTTGCATCAGAAAAGGAATGATCTTCATTATCATTTATTAGAATGTGTGAAGGCTAAGAAATTGCCTAGTTTGAACTAGCACCCCCTGCACCTCAATTACATAACATGGAGGCCCATAATGAAGAAATTCCTCCTCTTTGGATAGACGAATCATTGGAGAAGGACTTGAGTACCTTGGGTAACGATATCTCTCTTCATTCTCTACTTTGCATGCAGGTTACTAGAAACAACAAACTCATCAAAGTTCTACATGATGATGGTAGTTGCCATGACTTCATCTCACATTTATTAGTTCAACAACTTAAATTGAAAACATTTCCTTCTTTGTATAAAGTGAAAACTGCATTTCAAGGTAATCGTTATAATGTAACACGAGAAGTGCAAGATGTTACGATTAGCATAGGCCCATATATTGATTCACGAACATATTTATTTGCACCTTTGCAATCTTACGATGTTATACTAGGTATGCATTTTCTTCATCATTATAACCCATGCATTGACTACCATACACATACCTTTAACTCTGAGTTTAAAGGTCAAATTATTACTTTGTCTACATGACATCCATTTCCATTGATTAGTCATACTCAAGTAAAACGTGCAGTTTGGAAAGGATTGAATTCATGCCATGTCTTTGTCAATGTCATCAACGATTATACTCATACACTTTGTGATGCACATAAACCTTTCATGACTTCTTATAAGGATTGTTTTATGTCTAAGTATCCCATTGAACTACCACCCTCTCGAATATCCTTTGACCATAGCATAGATTTAGTCACTGGTAGTTCTCCTCCTCATAAAGCACCTTATAGACATGACCCACTACACAAAAAGGAAATAAAAAACCAAGTAAAAGACCTACTACAGAAAAAAATTATAAGGTCTAGTTCTTCCCCATTTGGAGCACCAGTTCTCTTAGTAGAGAAGAAGAATAAAACGTATCAAATGTGCATTGATTATAGAGCCCTTAACAAGATCACAATAAAGAATAAATACCCTATTCCTCAAATAGATGATCTTTTAGATAAATTATGAGGAGCTCGTATCTTTAGTAAAAATTGATCTAAAATCAGGATAGCATCAGATTCGTATGATGCAAAGTGATATTTTTAAGACCGCATTTAGAGCTCAGGTAGGCCATTATGAATTTATGGTAATGCCCTTTGGACTTACTTATGCCATTACTACATTTGCATGAATGATGAATAACATTTTTCTTGATTACCAAGCTTTTGTTCTTGTATTTTTCGACGATATACTTGTTTACAATAAGAATGATAGTGAGCATGAGAAGCACTTTAAAACAATTTTTCATTTACTATGAGAGAACACACTTTATGCTAATCTTGAAAAGAGATACTTCTTTCAACGTAAGGAAGAATATCTAGGACATATTATTTCAAGTGAATGTGTGCATGTGGATCCAAAAAAGATTAAAGTTATAGTAGAATGCCCTACACCACAATCAGTCAATGATGTTCGTTCTTTTCTTGGGTTTGCTAGTTTCTATAGGAAGTTTGTTCAAAATTTTTCTTATTTAGCATTGCCCCTAACCTTGTTATTGAAAAAGAAAATAAAATTCGCATGGGCACTTACCCAACAACAATCCTTTGAAAAACTCAAACATGCACTTTCACATGCAACTCTTTCACAATTACCTAATTTCTCACAACCCTTTCATGTTATTATTGATGCTAGTGGTTCAGGGATAGGTGTTGTTTTAATGCGAAATGGCCATCCTATTGCATTTGAGAGTAAGAAGCTTAAGCCCTTTGAACATAATTAAATTACATATGATAAAGAATTATTAGCAATTGTGCATGCTTTGCGAATTTGGAAACACTATCTTATGGGCTCTAAGGTCTTAATCAAAACTGATCAACATGCTATTAAGCATTTATTAAATCAGCCCTTAATCTCTGATCGCCATCTTAAATGGGAATCATTCATTTAAAATTTCCAACCCATGATCGAATATGAGCCTAGTTAAGCTAATGTTGTAGCTGATGCTCTTAGCCGATCTCCTTAACATTCTCTTGTTGTGCATAATATTTATGCCATCCAAATACATTCTTTTCAAGAAATTATTTCCACTTATGCATCTCATTTGTATATTTCACGTGCATGGCATGACTTCAACAATGGTGCACTTTATCTGATGAACATTATACATTTCATAATGGTTTTCTTTATTTTCAACATAGATTATGCATAACTCAAGATTTTAAAGATTTTTTCATCAAAGAGATGCATAAACCATCTTGCATGGGTCATAGAGGCATAAAAAAGCACCATTTCTCCCCGCAAAGATTTCTTCTTTTGGCCACACATGGGAAAAAATATTGCACATTATGTTTCTCAATGCATTGTATGTCAGCGTGTGAAACGTCATCATGGTAAACCATTTGGATTATTGATGTCACTTTCCATTGCAAACGAACCATTGGAAGCTTGGAGCACCATTTGCTCAATCTTTCTTGCTCTTCTTGTGTTGGTTGACCTTTGTTCCTGAAACTTGGCATAACTTCATCTGAACATATATAACCATGTAAATTCCTACCTTGAAGATAAGCATAAATCCTTAATGACCAGGCTAAGTAGTTATCTCTATCCAATTTGTCATTTGATGAAGGAAATGCATCTACCATGTTGTCCAACCTTGCTCTGATACCACTGTCAATAGATGGATTTGAACTTGGAGAAGATGAAGTGTTGCTACAAAAACTTTGCACTACAACAACCAAATAAACTCCAGGGATGTGTAGTGGACCCTTTTAGCTTGCCAAAGAATGTATTAGACACCCTATTTACTGTGGAAGGTCACTCTCAAAGAGATGAATTGAAATAGATAGTTAGAAATTGAACGAAAGGAAAAAACTTGCTATTTTGGTTCATACACCAATACAGTGTTTTAAACAATTCTCTGGACACAACAACAACTGAATTAATTCCTTATGGGAAACTCCAATTAACTTAGTAAGGTAAAAATCATGAGTGATTTCATAAAAAATGATGGACTACATGAAGAGAAAAGAGATTAAGAAGTCACAGCATCATCCCGATTTTCACGGTCTATAGTAGTCCTAAGACCAATGAGCAAAGATATATTAATATCTCAAAATTCCAAGAGGCAATGCTGATCAAACTTTTTAGTTTGACGGACTCTATCGAAAACTTATCAAGAAGGTGTTTCCTTAACATGCCATTTCGAGGAGTTTTGTTACACTCGTAAACACCATTTTGCTTACGTGTATATGGAATTTTACATTGGAGTCAAATTCCTCTCCAAAAGATGGAGTCTTGATAGGACCACATACATCACTATGAAAAAGATGCAATTTTCTTCTAGTTTGTGTATGACTATGTTTTGGAAAAGAAGAATGATGCATTTTTCCAAGACATGCCAGATTCCTTCTTCTTTTCATTATGCTTAGGAAGATTTCTACACTCATCTATAGTATGAAAAATCTTCAAACAATATTTGCATCTCTTCTTTTACAAATCAACATCATTAGAGGAATGAGTGGAAGAGGAAGTTTGAGCCTTTGTTTCTGATGAACCCAAAGCTGAACCATATTTTATTTTTCCTTTTTGTGAGATAGCAATTGCTTGCATTCCCTCAATCAAACCACTCCTATTCACTATAGATTTCTCTTCTTGCAAAAGAAGAGACACAATATCTCAAATACATACATATTTTGATTCCCTTCTGCAACCATAAGGAGCGTAGTGGAAATGCTATGAAATGATTTTGGTAATTCTTTCAAGAATGTGGAGATGAGTGATGCATTCAGAATCTCATCTATGTTTTCCATTTGCTCTTTCAAGTCCTTGATGCATGTTAGATACACATTTGTAGAGTCATTTTTAACTATACAAAAATCCTCAACTTTCTTCGTCATGTATGCTACACATGCTTATTACCAAAGAGAAACAAAGAGGCAAGAGTGTCTCATGCTTATGTTGATGTAGAACATGATCGAATGTGTGGAACTATATAAAATTCATTGAAAATGCAATCAATGCATGAGTTTGAGCATCTTTGCCATCCCATCTAAGTTGCTCCTATGTAGGTTGAGAAGGGTAACCATTGTACTTAAAAGCTCCAGTAGGTTGTGAAGTAGAAGAACCCCTTGGGGTCTTTGATCTACATATGCTATTATGTTCCATAGTTGTTTTGCAAAAATAACATGTTTCATCATGTAAGACCACATTGGATAGTTGGGCAAATCAATCTCAGCTTCAGTTTGAAGCATGTAAAAAAGGCCATTACTACCTACCATTTCAATAAAGAACAAGAACGTGATTAGATCTTTAATTCAATGAAAGCTGAAATGAATGTTTAAATTTTCGCTCATAATCTATCACTTTAATGGAAATATTGAGCATAGGAATGGCTTTAATTTGGCACTAAAACCCCAATCCAGTTGATGCAAATTCTTTCCCGCTACTCAAAATCATTGTTCTATGCTTTGAAGTCGATTTGCATTATTAAAAGTGTGGGCATGCCATGATGTAAAAAATAAAAACTTGAGAAGCAGCTGAACTTTCTCTAATACAACTACTTGGTGTGTGTGTGTGTGTGTTGTGTAGGAGTGTGAGAGAGATACGAAACGCAACCAAATACGTAGAGAAAATGGACGGATGATAACTCTCTCTATTGATGATGACCATAACAAACCATTACCTCCAGATATGAGTGTAACATGGGAAAAACTCTTTAGCCAACACTAGAGTAAAAAGTGTCCATGTATAGGGAAAAGATTCATATCAAAGACAAGGAACATGTAAGTGTAACCATGATAAATTCATTTTGAAAAGCTTTAATAACTTACTTGGAATTTCTTCCTTGATGTTATCTTGGAACCACACATGCACGGTCCTCATCTCTAGAGCTCAAGAAAATCAAGAAACGACAAGATGTTTTCATAACTCTTGGTGGCATGTTGGCTAGTTGCGAAATCAAGGATGTGAATGATGCCCTTTCCAAAGGGAAAAGATCAAGTTTGGATTCTCTCACTAATGAGTTCTTCAAAGCCTTTGAAGACTCCTTCATGAACCCCCTTACTTTTTTTTTCAGGGAGGCTTTTAATTTTTTGTGCCCTCACAAAGTGCTTTAACAAACGGGTTATAAAGATTATTCAAAAGAAGGACAACAAGAAAATCATACAAAACTAGAGGCCATTCACAATGCTCTAGATTGGTTTTAAGCTCATTGCCAAAGGTCTTGTGGATTATGCCTCACATCTCTGCAATCATTAATTCATGATGATCATTCACTAAAGGAATATGGATCTTAGAAGCAATCATGGATATCTTGAAAGGCCTTGATCTTGTTGCATCAAATCAAAATCTCCTATTTATTGAGATTGATTTTGACAAAGCTTATGATAGATTAGAGTGGAACATCTTGCAATCCCTGCGGCGAATGGGCTTTGGAATGATGTTCATTAAAATTATCTTCACCCTCTTTGTGACCACCTCAGCTTAATCAATATCAACTAGTAGCCTTAATCTCTTATTATCCTCAAAAGACCCTGTCTGATCACTCGAATAATTTTTTTCATTTCTACGGATGGTCTCGATTCCTTGGCCAAGCACCACACTTAGTAGGGCAACATTAACCCTCTTTTCAAATTGTTTGGAAATTTTATGCACTAATTTTGCATCTAATGTGAACCATTATAAGACTAATTTATAAGTCACTCTTAAAAGTTCTCCCTTTTATTTTAGCATTGAAAAAGGTTGCAAAGTTTTGGCCTCTACGGAAGTATTTTGCCTTCTAGGCATCCTTATGGGATTTACGAACATGATGAATCAGAGATGGGAATGTGTGTTCCACAATGTCACTCTAGCACAATGGTGAGTATCAACATGAGAACATCCACCTCATAATTTTCAATTTGCAGAGACGTGAGGGTGGTATGATGACCATGAGCAAGTGAAGTGCACAAGTGAGTGAGTATGAAGCACACAAGCATGCACACACATACACACACACACCTGCACACAAGGCAAGAACAAAGAGAGGAACAATGGAATGGTTTCAATTACAAAAGATCTCTATTACAAAACAATCAATCTCTAGGAACCCAACCTCAGAAATGAGCTCTCTAGATCTTTTCATAGTTTTTACACTTCTAATACTCTTGAAGTTGAAAGACTCTTCATCTTGAGCAAATTGGAGTCTAATCTACCAAAAATGATATTTACATTATGAGTGTAGTGATACTAATCAATATTTGATGAAAAGTTAGATTCATTGTGAAACATTGGTTGGGCCTTCTTGCTAAGTTATGCTTGACTACTCTATCTCCTTATTTCTTGATGCTCTTTTCTTTCTTGTTCTCTTTTGAGGCTCTCTTATCTACTCATTCCTAATTGCTGGCCAACACTCCCCCCTCTCATTCCTGACACACCTTTGTTGCTATAGGATGGTCAATGTAATACTCGAGGATATCTATTGCTAGTTCATGTTTGCATAGTCTTAATCCTTCTCCCAAATCAAACTACAATGCATCCCCATTGATGGCACTAGGAGTATTCGAGTATGGAATCATGCAATATTTAGAATATATTGCTTGCTCCCATGCGGATGATTAAAGCAAGTGTGTTGGTTTAGGAGTCAATAGTTTAGAGTGATACTCCTAAAAACTTGTAGTCAACATGGCTTTGAAAGTTTTCTTATACCAAGCTCGAAGATATGTCATGTAGGCATGCCAAGATTAAGCCAACTAAATGCTAGGGATCATACTCATGTTGTACACGAGATTGTAGTTGCCATCTATAAATTCTATCTCTACTTTTGGGATATTTACAAAGAAAATGTACAAGTTCTGCTCTTCATTCAACGTCCTTCCCCCCTAAACCTCCTAGAAGGCTCTCAACTTCTAGATTTATAAACTACTATCTCTCATTATCTGATGGATCTCTATCTTTGTATAGAGCTCTGTGTTAGCTCAAGGAAGACTTTTCTTGAGTTTTAGGAAAATAAGAGGTTTCTATCTCTACGTTTTTTGCTATTTACAAAGAAATTGTACAATGTTTAGTCTTCATTCAGCATCCTCCCCCTCCTAAACGTGTTGATGTCATCATCAAATTATTGGAACTATTGTTGCAACTTTCTTCACTATCCTTGGTTTTACTTCATACCTACTCATGTACAATGCCTCTTTGTAAACCTTGTATAGAATCTTTCCTCATTTCTTCAAGTTGTTGCCATTTCCCAACGTCTCCCTACAGCTTATGTTTTTGGTCTTATAGATCTTTTGCACCTTTGCAAGAATCGCTCATAACCTTCAAGAGCTCAACAAAAGGTAACTTTGTTTTTGTGACAAGTTCTTCTTGCTTTGCCTCTAATCTATCCTCTACATCTATCATAACTACATCTTCATATTTTTGTTGCTCTTATTCATTATCATCCAAACTAGTCAAAATCATCATTTCCTCTTGTTCCTCTTGATCATCCTAAGTAGCTTGTATGCCAAATCCTAGAGAAGCATCAAAAAGTTCATTTATATTTGTTTGCTTTTCCAATTCTTTCAATTTTTGGATATTAGACTCTTATTATTGATTTGATTCTTTGGATGACAATTCAATGTCCTACAATAATTGGTAATCCTCTATATCATCCTGTGTTCCTCAGGTGGTTGAGGTATACACATTAGTTGGTAAAAAAAAACACCATTTCCTCTTGTTTTTCTTGATCATCTTGGTTAGGTTGTATGCCAAACCCTATAGAAGCAACAAAAAAATCGTTTATATTTGTTTTCTTTTCTATATCTTTAAATTGTTGAATGTGAGACTCTTATGATTGATTTTCTTCTTCGGATGATAATTCTATGTCCCAAAATAACCGATAATTCTCTATATCATCCTTGTTTTCTTCAAAAATCTCGTCGTCCTCAGGTAGTTGATGTATACACATTAGTTGGTCCATCTTATGTATTAGGATTTTGATCCTTGGCATCAAACTCTAAGGTGCTTCTAATAATAGAGGTGGTGGCTATTCAAATTACCTTTGCTCATCCTATAGCACTATGGCTTTCTTCTTCTCTTCTTCCTTAATTTTTTGTTTATGGTTTATTGTTTCGCTTCACCTCTTTAGCTTTTAATACGTTATTTCTCTTCAACCATGCACAATGTATCAAAGAAATTCTTTAGTTCCTTCTCTCTTTTCACAAAAAATGTTTTTTGTTTTGGCTCTCATCAAGTTCTCATGTAATTCTCCGTATATCTTCCATTCCTCTCTTGGCACGTTAGTGGCTTTATCTAACAAATCCTATAGCATGTCTTGGTATTTTGTTTTCAAATTTCTTCATATATATATCTCTCTCTCTCTCTCTCTCTCTCTCTCTCTCTCTCTCTCTCTCTCTCTCTCTCTCTATATATATATATATATATATATATATATATATATATATATATATATATATATATATATATATATATATATATATATATATATATATATATATATATATATATATATATATATATATATATATATAATTAGCATTTATGGATATATATTAGTACACATATATAAACATATTGAGAGTAAGGGTTTCAGGATCTACACATATAAAAGATCAGGAATTAGGCTCTACGTATTTATAGTGTATGTAGATAAGGACATTTCAATTTTGGGTTTTTAGCATACATATTAGTTTACATACATGTAGAGTGGCATCCTCACACACACATACACACACACACACTACCACGACGGCAATTTAGTGGGACAACTTCACCCTTAACTGGAGTTGCAGACCACTCAAGACATCCATAGGTAGACTTTTTTGTACCACATGCAACAAGAGTAGTCACTCCAACATGAACTACCCTAGCCAAGTTTTCTTGAAGTATTTTGCTGTGTATGTTTCTGTCTTTCTGTGTGCCTATGTTTGTGGTTGTATAAAGGTATGTATGTAAGCGTATGTGTATTTATGTAATAAGTATGTGTGACAATATTTATATGTGTATGTATATTACCTATGGTATATCTAAGGATGTGTGCATGTGTATGGTGTATGTGTGTGTTTTTTTATGCATATATTGGTGTGTATGTTCAAATATGTATCCATTTGTATGTGTGCATATGTATCTATATATGTGTGCATAAATGTGTATTGCTGTGTGTATGCATGTGTATGCTGATGTGTTTACATGTGTATGTATACATTTGGATATGAACGATACATTTTCTATTTATTAGTTGTATTACTCTATCGCTTTTGTTAGAAGTGATTCTTCTTCTAAGAAAAATCAATTATAATAATTATTATTTTAACAAAAATGAAAAAATAGAACATTTTGATAAAAAATCATAAACAAAAGAAAATTTTCATTTAATTGAAGCTATAGGCGTCTATATCGCCATCAATACACCCCTCTTTTGCAATTTCTATCTTAAACTTTCTTATGGCAGGCAGTGTTAAGCATTGGAAGATGGAATGACTACCAGACCGATATACCGAGCAACATATCATTGAATACATTTATGTTTGTTATTTTCACAAAATTTTACCAGGACATACTAGCAAGTATTGGTTAATCGTATCAGAGGATGATGGCAGCGTAAAACGAGACTGTAGTGAAGGAGGTGTGTGTCGTTGAATTCCTGGATCGTCAAGGGCTAAACCTTTTTGCTCCCGTTGATCATTTATATTTCCAGATATTTTGTCTGCATTAGATCAATACTTGTGCAACGTTTAACGAATGTAAGTGTCCGGATTACGCAATAGAACGATCTTACGTTCAACGATAGATTTGTTAAAGAAGTTTAACGAAGCTTTTCGATTTTCAATGACTCTCGAGTATGCATTTATGTCACAAACCCTTAAAACTTACAGCAGATAATTTTCGTACAGAATAAGCAATGCAAGACAGAAAATAAGGCGTTGATCATTTACACTTGAAGACTGAATTACATATTGAAAAACTGAACACAACCATCTTCATTACAGGAAAAGGTCTAATAGCTACAGCCACAACGAAACTCAAAAAGAGAACTTCTGACGTTCAAGTGAGATTATCCAGCCACACTGAGCGTTCTGTTTTCATTAGAAAGGAGGACATGCCTTACAACAGGACAAAGCTTTGCTATTGAAACCCACAGTGCTCCCTATGCTGAAAGCAGCAGCTGCGATTAGTGCCCAATCTTAGGATCATGCGATGTGTTTGCATGCGCATTTTGGTAATCGGCTCCACGCATTCCCGCATGGTCAAGCCCTATCGGTGGGTCGTGGGATCTATTGGCGTGAGGCTCCTCATAGTCCTCGTACTCTACTCGGCTCTCACTGTGAGAGTGGCACACACTTAACTCCTCTTGTTTCTGGTTTTCAGAAAACATCTCTGTAACTTCCTGATGTTGACTTATCTGTTCCCCTTGGTCTGCATCTACGCCCGATCTTTTAATGGTGAAAGCGCCTGCAACCGAAAACCACGTAAGAATTTTACATTCTCTCTCTCTCTCTCAACAACGAAAGACATGAGCTGTATCATTGGGGGCGCGACCTAACGCTGGCTATTGACGTCTTCGTGTATCAAAGAGAACTTAAGCTACGTGAAAGTTCAGCTTAGCTCGATGGTACGCGTGTTCGAGCACCTAAACGCAGTTAAGTTGAAGCCTCCAACAACGGGGAACGCAGAAACTTCCGAAGGCACGCAGAGAGCATTTTGTACATACCTCGTGTTGCCGCGTTACAACAGGGCATCAAGAAGATCGTAAGTAGAGCTGCGGACAAAATAAGCTCGCGTCTATTCATCTTTGCGCCCGAAGATTATTTAGAGAAGGTTATCAATACAATAGCACCATACACATCCTTCCTTTATAAATCTAGCTCGTCATCGGAGTCCGTCATGTTTGTGAGGAAAGCATCGAGATGCCGATGCCCAAACAATAAAGAATGTAAATTTCTTGGTTGGCGAATCTTTTTTTCAATTACCACATGTAATGTTCAACAAATTTTAGCTCACGACTTAAAAGTTCAAGACCCTCATCGAAGTTTGCTCCTTTTGTTCAAGATTTCGGTTTCTCAACGAAGGTGTGATCAAACTATTCACAAAAAGCTAAAATCCAAAACTGTTGGCCTACCTCTAGGCATAGTTTTACCCTCTTTTATGTCAACCTTCTCATCAATGAGTGCATCATGTAAATTTGCATCAGAAAAGGAATGATCTTCATTATCATTTATTGGAATGAGTAAAGGCTAAGAAATTGCCTAGTTTGTACTAGCACCCCCTGCAACTCAATTACATAACATGGAGGGCCATAATGAAGAAATTCCTCCTCTTTGGAGAGAGGAATCTTTGGAGAAGGACTTGAGTACCTTGGGTAACGATATCTCTCTTCATTCTCTACTTTGCATGCAGGTTACTATAAACAACAAACTCATCAAAATTGTACATGATGATGGTAGTTGACATGACTTCATTTCACATTTATTAGTTCATGCAACTTAAATTGAAAACGTTTCCTTCTTTGTATAACGTAAAAGCTGCATTTCAAGGTAATCATTATAATGTAACATGAGAACTGCAAGATTTTATGATTAGCATAGGCCCATATATTGATTCTCGAACATTTTTATTTGCATCTATGCAATCTTACGATGTTATACTAGGTATGCCTTTTCGTCATCATTATAACCCACGCATTGACTACCATACACATACCTTTAACTCTGAATTTAAAGGTCAAACTATTACTTTGTCTACATGACATGATTTCCAACCATTTCCATTGATTAGTCATACGCAAGTAAAATGTGCATTTAGGAAAGGATTCAATTCATGCATTGTCTTTGTCAATGTTATCAAGGATTATACTCATACACTTCATGATGCACATAAACCTTTAATGACTACTTATAAGGATTGTTTTATGTCTAAGTATCCCTTTGAACTACCACCCTCTCGAGGATCCTTTGACCATAGCATAGATTTAGTCACAGGTAGTTCTTCTCCTCATAAAGCATCTTATAGACATGACGCACTACACAAAAAGGAAATAGAAAACCAAGTAAAAGACCTACTACAGAAAGAAATTATAAGGCCTAGTTCTTCCCTATTTGGAGCACCAGTTCTCTTAGTAGAGAAGAAGAATAAAACTTATCGAATGTGCATTGATTATAGAGCCCTTAACAAGATCACAATAAAGAATAGATACCCTATTCCTCGAATAGATGATCTTTTAGATAAATTATGAGGAGCTTGTGTCTTTAGTAAAAGTTGATCTAAAATCAGGATACCATATTTTTAAGACCCCATTTAGAACTCAAGTAGGCCATTATGAATTTATGGTAATGCCCTTTGGACTTACTAATGCCCCTACTACATTTGGATGAATGATGAATAACATTTTTCTTGATTACCAAGCTTTTGTTATTGTATTTTTTGACGATGTACTTGTTTACAATAAGAATGATAGTGAGCATGAGAAGCACCTTAAAACAATTTTTCATTTACTATGAGAGAAAACACGTTATGATAATCTTGAAAAGATTTACTTCTTTCAATGTAAGCTAGAATATCTAGGACATATTATTTCAAGTGAAGGTGGGCATGTGGATCCAAAAAAGATTAAAGTTATAGTAGAATGCCCTACACCACAATCAGTAAATGATGTTCGTTATTTTATTGGGTTAGCTAGTTTCTATAGGAAGTTTGTTCAAAATTTTTCTTATTTAGCATTAACCCTTACCTTGTTATCGAAAAAGGAAATCAAATTTGCATGGGCACTTACCCAACAACAATCTTTTGAAAAACTCAAACTTGAACTTCCACATGCAACTCTTTCTTAATTACCTAATTTTTCACAACCCTTTCATGTTGTTACTCATGCTAGTGGTTCAGGGATAGGTAATGTTTTAATGCAAAATGGTCATCCTATTGCATTTGAGAGTAAGAAGTTTAAGCCCTCAGAACAAAATTAAAGTACATATGATAAAGAATTATTAGCAATTGTGCATGCTTTACGAATTTGGAAACACTATCTTATGGTCTCTAAGGTCTTAATCAAAACCAATCAACATGCTATTAAGCATTTATTAAATCAGCGCTTAATCTCTGAATCACCATCTTAACTGGGAATCATTCATTTAAAATTTCCAACCCATGATCCAATATGAGGCTAGTTAAGCTAATGTTGTAGCTAATGCTCTTAGCCGATTTCCTTCACATTATCTTGTTTTGCATAATATTTATGCCATCCAAATACATTCTTTTCAAGAAACTGTTTCCACTTATGCATCTGATTTGTATTTTTCACGTGCATTGCATGACTTCAACAATGGTGCACTTTATCTCATAAACATTATACTTTTCATAATGGTTTTCTTTATTTTCAACATAGATTATGCATAACTCAAGATTTTAAAGATTTTGTCATCAAATAAATGCATAAACCATCTTGCATGGGTCATAGAGGCATAAAAAAGCACCATTTCTACCTACAAAGATTTCTTCTTTTGGCCACACATAGAAAAGAATATTGCCCATTATGTTTTTCAATGCATTGTATGTCAGCGTGTGAAACATCATCATGGTAAACCATTTGGATTATTGATACCACTGCCCATTCCAAACGAACCATCAGAAGCTTGGAGCACCATTTGCTCAATCTTTCTTGCTCTTATTGTGTTGGTTGAGCTTTGTTCTTGAAACTTGGCATAACTTCATCTCCACATACATAACCATATAAATTCCTACCTTGAAGATAAGCCTCAATTCTTAATGACCAGGCTAAGTAGTTATCTCTATCCAATTTGTCATTTGATGAAGGAAATCCATCTACCATGTTGTCCAACCTTGGGATGATACCACTGTGAAGATATGGATTTGAACTTGGAGAAGATGAAGTGTTGCTACAAAAACTTTGCACTACACCAACAAAATAAACTCTAGGGATGTGTAATGGATCCTTTTAGATTGCGAAAGAATGTATTAGACACCCTATGTACTGTGGAAGGTCACTCTCAAAGAGATGAATCAAAATAGATAGGTAGAAGTTGAACCAAAGGAAAAAAGTTGCTATTTTGGTTCATACACAATTATAGTGTTTTAAACAATTCTATGGACACAACAACAACTGAATTAACTTCTTATGGGGAACTCCAATTAACTTAGTAAGATAAAAATCATGAGTGATTTCATAAAAAAGGTTGTACTACATGAAGAGAAAAGAGTTTAACAAGTCACAACATCATTGCGATTTTCACGGTCTGTAGCAGTCCTAAGACCAATGAGCAAAGATATATTAATATCTTAAAATTCCAAGAGGCAATGTTGATGAAACTTTTTAGCCATATAATAGACCTTATGATGAATCTAACATGATTTAAATCATGGAAAATGACCACTTACACACTGAGAAAAAGGCTTTAGAAAATCACCATTTTGATGGAGTATTAACAAAGAACTGAATTATGCAAAGATATAGTCAAGATCTAATGAATATACCTCACAAGTGAAAAACCCAATTGCACTGAAATTTTGTGAATATATTGAAGGATTAAGGAGCTAATTGTACCAACTTAAATGACTGAAAACGATGGATCATGGGGAGAGAATCATCTCTGCAAACTCACAAAAAAAAATTGGGAGATATTGTAGTGAACAGTACACTCACATAGGCATCAAGACATGAACACAAATGATCATGAAAAAAATCGTATATTGATTGTAAAGTACAATGGACTTAATGGTACGTATGTTTGCCTTGAAGCCACACTCTAATATGCGATGAAGCCCTGCTCATAAAGGTACAAAAACCGCAACTAAAAGCCATGTATATAACGTGATGTTTGGAGCCTAATTTTGAGTTTGAGTCTATCCTAAAATCACTCTCAAATGTTTTAGTGATTGGTTCTTATACTCACTCAATCATGAATTTTTGGGTTTCTCCTTCCTACTCATCAACCGGACTCAACCACTTTAGATACTTTCACTTTTACATCAAGTAGAAGCTAAAAAATTACAAGAGTGAGTTCACAAGCGAACTCTTAAAGGATCGACATTTCCTATAAATTTCTATGTCTTTTGATGACTCAAGCCACCACTTAGACTTGCCATGGGCTTGTTCCAACAAGTGTGTGTGGCTCAAATGCCTGCTAATACTTCAAGTGTGGAATCTAAACATTATGAAAATTGGTAAATAGATACTTCTAATACTCTTGAAGTTGAAGGAATCCTCATCTTAAACAAATTGGAGTCTAATCTTCCAAAAATGATATTTACATTATGAGTGTAGTGATACGAATCACTATTTGATGTAAAGTTAGATTCATTGTGAAGAATTGGTTGGGCCTTCTTGCTAAGTTATGCTTGACCACTCTATCTCCTTATTTCTTGCTGCTCTTTACTTTGTTGTTCTCTTTTGAGGCTCTTTTATCTACTCATTGCTAATTGCTGGCCAACACTCCCCCCTCTAATTCCTGATAGAACTTTGTGCTATAGGATGGTCAATGTAATACTCGAGGATATCTATTGCTAGTTCATGTTTGCATAGTCTTAATCCTTTTCGCAAATCAAACTACAATGCATCCCCATTGGTGGCACTAGGAGTATTCGAGTGTGGAATCATGTAATATTTAGAATACATTGCTTGCTCCGGTGCCAATGATTGAAGCAAGTGTGTTGGTTTAGGAGTGAATAATTTAGAGTGATACTCCTAAAAACTTGTAGTAAACATGGCTTTGAAAGTTTTCTTATACCAAGCTAAAAGATATGTCATATAGGCATGCCAAGTATAAGCCAACCAAATCTTGTGGATCATACTCATGTCGTATACGAGATTGTAGTTGCCAATTATAAATTATATCCCTACTTTTGGGCTATTTACAAAGAAAATGTACAAGTTCTGCTCTTCATTCCACGTCCTCCCCCTCCTAAATCTCCTAGTAGGCTCTCAACTTCTAGAGTTATAAACTACTATCTCTCATTATATTATGGCTCTGTATGTTTGTATAGAGCTCTGTGATAGCTCAAGGAAGACTGTTCCTGAGTTTTAGAGAAATTCAAGATTTTTATCTCTACGTTTATGGCTATTTATAAAGAAACTGTACAAGGTTTAGTCTTCATTCAGCATCCTCCCCCTCCTAAACCTGTTGCTGTCATCATCAAATTATTGGAAGTATTGTTGCAACTTTCTTCACTATCCTTGGTTTTACTCCATACCTAGTCATGTACGATGCCTCTTTGTAAACCTTGTATAGATCTTTTGCACCTTTGCAAGCATCTCTCATAACCTTCATCAGCTCAAGAAAAGGTAACTTTGTTTTTGTGACAAGTTCTTCTTGCTTTGCCTCTACTCTATCCTCTACATCTATCATAACTACATCTTCATATTTTTGTTCCTCTTATTCGTTATCATCCAAACTAGTCAAAATCATCATTTCCTCTTGTTCCTCTTGATCATCCTAAGTAGCTTGTATGCCAAATCCTAGAGAAGCATCAAAAAGGTCATTTATATTTGTTTGCTTTTCGAGTTCTTTCAATTTTTGGATATTAGAGTATTATTATTGATTTGATTCTTGGGATGATAATTTAATGTCCTACATTAACTGATAATCCTCTATATAATCCTGTTTTCCTTCAAAAATCTCCTCTTCCTCAGGTGGTTGAGGTATACACATTAGTTGGTCAAAAAACACCATTTGAATATACCTCACGAAAACCCCAATTGCAATGAAATTTTGTGACTATATAGAAGGATTAAGGAGCTAATGGTACCAACTTAAATCATTGAAAATGATGGATCATGGTCAAATAATCATCTCTGCAAACTCATAGAAAAAAATTGGGAGATATTGTAGTGAACAATACACTCACATAGGCATCACGATATGAACACAAATTATCATGAAAATGAATGTATATTGATTTCAAAGTACAATGGACTTAATGGTACATATGTGTGCTTTGTTCATAGAGGTACAACAACCGCAACTAAAATCCATGTATATATAGTGATGTTTGGAGCCTAATTTTCAATTTGAATCTCTCCTAAAATTACTCTCAAATCTTTTAGTGATTGATTCTCATACTCACTCAATCATGAATAAGTGGCATTCTCCTTCCCACTCATCAAGTGGACTCGACCACTTTAGATACTTTCACGTTTACATCAAGTAGAAGCTCAAAAATTACAAGAGTGAGTTCACAAGTGAACTCTTAAAGGATTGACATTTCCTTTAATTTTCTTTGTCTTTTGATGACTCAAGCCACCACTTAGACTTGCCATGGGCTTGTTCCAACAAAAGTGTATGGCTCAAATGCCTTTTGGCTTATTTGGGTTTTTTTCAATGCCATCTTTAGTGACAATTAGAGTGTAAGGGTTTGAGGATCTACACACACAAAGGATAAGGAATTAGGCTCTAGGTATTTATAGTGTATGTACATAAAGACATTTCAATTTCGGGTTTTTAAGATACATATTAGTTTACATACAGGTAGAGTGGCATCCTCACACACACATGCACACACACACACACTACCACGACAGAAATTTAGTGGGACAACCTCACCCTCAAGTGGAGTTGCAGACCACTCAAGACATCCATAGGTAGACTTTTTTGTACCACATGCAACAACAGAAGTCACTCCAACATGAACTACCCTAACCAAGTTTTCTTCAAGTATTTTGGTGTGTATGTTTATGTCTTTGTGTGTGCCTGTGTTTGTGGTTGTATAAAGGTATGTATGTAAGCGTATCTGTATTTATGTATATATGTAATAAGTATGTGTGACAATATTCATATGTGTATGTATGTTACGTATGGTACATCTAAGGATGTGTGCATGTGTATGGTGTATGTGTGTGTGTGTGTGTGTGTGTTTATATGCATATATTGGTGTGTATGTTCAAATATGTATCCATTTTTATGTGTGCATATGTATCTATATATGTGTGCATAAATGTGTATTGTTGTGTGTATCCATGTGTATGCTGATGTGTTTACATGTGTATGTATACATGTGGATATGAACGATACATTTTCTATTTATTACTTGTATTACTCTATCGCTTTTGTTAGAAGTGATTCTTCTTCTAAGAAAAATCAATTATAATAGTTATCATTTTAACTAAAATGAAAAATAGAACATTTCGATAAAAAATCATAAACAAAAGAAAATTCTCATTTAACTGAAGCTATAGGCATCTATATCGCCATGAATATACCCCTCTTTTGCAATTTTTGTCTTAAACTTTCTTATGGCAGGCAATGTTAAGCATTGGAAGAAAGAATGACTACCCGACAGATATACCGAGCAACATATCATTGAATACATTTATGTTTGTTATTTTCACAAAAATTTGTGTCCATAAGAAAACCAAAATTCTGTTCTAGTGGCAACAATTTGTGAGCAAGATGTTCTTTTCTATGAAGCTTATATAAATTTCCTAGTTCTTGACCCTCTCACAATTCAGTTTTGGTGGTGGAATCGTTAGATGAGTTTGGGTTAATCGTATCAGAGGATGTTGGTAGCGTAAAACGAGACTGTACTGAAGGAGGTGTGTGTCGTTGAATTCCTGGATCGTCAAGGGCAAAACCTTTTTGCTCCCGTTGATCATTTATATTTCCAGATATTTTGTCTCCATTAGATCAATACTTGTGCGACGTTTAACGAATGTAAGTGTCCGGATTACGCAATAGAAGGATCTTACGTTTAACGATAGAATTGTTAAGGAAGATTAACGAAGCTTTTCGATTTTCAAAGACTCTCGAGTATGCATTTATGTCACAAACCCTTAAAACTTACAACAGATAATTTTCGTACAGAATAAGCAAAGCGAGACAGAAAATAAGGCCTTGATCATTTACACTTGAAGACCGAATTACATATTGAAGAACTTAACACAACCATCTTCATTACAGGAAAAGCTCTAATAGCTACAGCCACAACGAAACTCAAAAAGAGAATTTCTGACGTTCAAGTGAGATTATCCAGCCACACTGAGCGTTCTGTTTTCATTACAAAGAAGGACATGCCTTACAACAGGACAGAGCTTAGCTATTGAAACCCACAGTGCTCCCTATGCTGAAAGCAGCAGCTGCGATTAGTGTCCAATCTTAGGATCATGCGATGTGTTTGCATACGCGTTTTCGTAATCGGCTGCACGCATTCCCGCATGGTCAAGTCCTATCGGTGCGTCGTGGGATCTATTGGCGTGAGGCTCCTCATAGTCCTTGTACTCTACTCGGCTCCTCACTGTGAGAGTGGCGCACACTTAACTCCTCTTGTTTCTGGTTTTCAGAAAACATCCCTGTCAGTTCCTGATGTTGAGTTATCTGTTCCCCTTGGTCTGCATCCACGCCCGATCTTTTAATGGTGAAAGCGCCTGCAACCGAAAACCACGTAAGAATTTTACATTCTCTCTCTCTCTCTCTCTCTCTCTCTCTCTCTCTCTCTCTCTCAACAACGAAAGACATGAGCTGTATCATTGGCGGCGCAACCTAACAAAGGCTATTGACGTCTTCGTGTATCAAAGAGAACTTAAGCTACGTGAAAGTTCAGTTCAGCTCGATGGTACGCGTGTTCGAGCACCTAAACGCAGTTAAGCAGAAGCTCCCAACAACAGGGAACGCAGAAACTTCCGAAGGCACACAGAGAGCATTTTGTACATACCTCGTCCTGCCGCGTTACAACAGGGCATCAAGAAGATCGTCAGTAGAGCTGCGGACAAAATAAGCTCGCGTCTATTCATCTTTGCGCCCGAAGATTATCTAGAGAAGGTTATCAATACAATAGCACCATACACATCCTTCCTTCATAAATCTAGCGCGTCATCGGAGTCGGTCATGTTTGTGAGGAAAGCATCGAGATGCGGATGCCCAAACAATAAAGAATGTAAATTTCTTGGTTGGCGAATCTTTTTTTCAATTACCACATGTAATGTTCAACAGATTTTAGCTGACGACTTAAAAGTTCAAGACCCTCATTGAAGGTGTGATTAAACTATTCAAAAAAAGCTAAAATCCAAAACTATTGGCCTACCTTTAGGCATAGTTTTACCCTCTTTTATGTCAACCTTCTCATCAACAACTGCATCTTGTAAATTTGCATTAGAAAAGGAATGATCTTCATTATCATTTATTGGAATGAGTAAAGGCTAAGAAATTGCCTAGTTTGGACTAGCACCCCCTGCAGCTCAATTACATAACATGGAGGCCCATAATGAAGAAATTCCTCCTCTTTGGAAAGAGGAATCATTGGAGAAGGACTTGAATACCTTGGGTAACGATATCTCTCTTCATTCTCTACTTTGCATAGAGGTTACTATAAACAACAAACAAATAAAAATTCTACATGATGATGGTAGTTGACATGACTTCATTTCACATTTATTAGTTCAACAATTTAAATTGACAAGATTTCCTTCTTTGTATAAAGTAAAAGCTGCATTTCAAGGTAATCGTTATAATGTAACACGAGAAGTGCAAGATGTTACGATTAGCATAGGCGCATATATTGATTCACGAACATTTTTATTTGCACCTTTGCAATCTTACGATGTTATACTAGGTATGCCTTTTCGTCATCATTATAACCCACACATTGACTACCATACACATACCTTTATCTCTGAATTTAAAGGTCAAATTATTACTTTGTCTGCATGACATGATTACCAACCATTTCCATTGATTAGTCATACTCAAGTAAAACGTGCTTTTAGGAAAGGATTCAATCATGCATTGTCTTTGTCAATGTCATCAACGATTATACTCATACACTTTGTGATGCACATAAACCTTTCATGACTACTTATAAGGATTGTTTTATGTCTAGGTATCCCTTTGAACTACCACCCTCTCGAGGATCCTTTGACCATAGCATAGATTTAGTCACTGGTAGTTCTCCTCCTCATAAAGCACCTTATAGACATGACCCACTACACAAAAAGAAAATAGAAAACAAAGTAAAAGACCTACTATAGAAAGAAATTATAAGGCCTAGTTCTTCCCCATTTGGAGTGCCAGTTCTCTTAGTAGAGAAGAAGAATAAAACTTATTGAATGTGCAGTGATTACAGAGCCCTTAACAACATCACAATAAAGAATAAATACCCTATTCCTCCAATAGATGATCTTTTAGATAAATTATGAGGAGCTCGTACCTTTATTAAAAATTGATCTTAAATCAAGATACCATCAGATTCGTATGATGCAAAGTGATATTTTTAAGACCGCATTTAGAACTCAAGTAGGCCATTATGAATTTATGGTAATTCCCTTTGGACTTACTAATGCCCCTGCTACATTTGCATGAATGATGAATAACATTTCTCTTGATTACCAAGCTTTTGTTCTTGTATTTTTCGATGATAGTTTACAATAAGAATGATAGTGAGCATGAGAAGCACCTTAAAACAATTTTTCATTTACTATGAGAGAACACACTTTATGCTAATCTTGAAAAGAGTTACTTCTTTCAACGTAAGCTAGAATATCTAGGACATATTATTTGAAGTGAAGGTGTGCATGTGGATCCAAAAAAGATTAATGTTATAGTAGAATGCACTACACCACAATCAGTCAATGATGTTCGTTCTTTTCTTGGGTTCGCTAGTTTCTATAGGAAATTTGTTCAAAATTTTTCTTATTTAGCGTTGCCCCTTACCTTGTCATTGAAAAAGAAAGTAAAATTTCCATGGGCACTTACCCAACAACAATCCTTTGAAAAACTCAAACATGCACTTTCACATGCAACTCTTTCACAATTACCTAATTTTTCACAACCCTTTCATGTTGTTACTGATGATAGTGGTTCAGGGATAGGTGTTGTTTTAATGCAAAATGGTCATCATATTGCATTTGAGAGTAAGGAGCTTAAGCCCTCAGAACAAAATTAAAGTACATATGATAAAGAATTATTAGCAATTATGCATGCTTTGCAAATTTGGAAACACTATCTTATGGGCTCTAAGGTCTTAATCAAAACCGATAAACATGCTATTAAACATTTATCAATTCAGCCCTTAATCTCTGATCGCCATCTTAAATGGAAAATTTCCAAACCATGATCCAATATGAGCCTAGTTATGCTAATGTTGTAGCTGATGCTCTTAGCCGATTTCCTTCACATTCTCTTGTTTTGCATAATATTTCTGCCATCCAAATACATTCTTTTCAAGAAATTGTTTCCACGTATGCATCTGATTTGTATTTCTCTCATGCATGGCATGACTTCAACAATGGTGCACTTTATTTGATGAACATTATACATTTCATAATGGTTTTCTTTATTTTCAACATAGATTATGCATAACTCAAGATTTTAAAGATTTTTTCATCAAAGAAATGCATAAACCATCTTGCATGGGTCATAGAGGCATAAAAAAGCACCATTTCTACTTGCAAAGATTTCTTCTTTTGGCCCCACATGGAAAAAATTATTGCACATTATGTTTCTCAATGCATTGTATGTCAGCGTGTGAAACGTCATCATGGTAAACCATTTCGATTATTGATGCCACTTCCCATTCCAAACGAACCATCGAAAGCTTGGAGCACTATTTGCTCAATCTTTCTTGCTCTTATTGTGTTGGTTGACCTTTGTTCGTGAAACTTGGAAAAACTTCATCTCCACATATATAACCATATAAATTCCTACCTTGAAGATAAGCATCAATCCTTAATGACCAGGCTAAGTAGTTGTCTCTATCCAATTTATGATTTGATGAAGGAAATCCATCTACCATGTTGTCCAACCTTGCTCTGATACCACTGTGAAGAGATGGATTTGAACTTCGAGAAGATGAAGTGTTGCTGCAAAAACTTTTCACTACACCAACCAAAGAAACTCCAAGGATGTGTAGTGGAACCTTTTAGCTTTCAAAAGAATGTATTAGACACCCTATGTACTGTGAAAGGTCACTCTCAAAAAGATGAATCAAAATAGATAGGTAGAAGTTGAACCAAAGGAAAAAAACTTGCTATTTTGGTTCATACACCACTACAATGTTTTAAACAATTCTCTGGACACAACAACAACTGAATTAATTCCTTAACATGTCATTTCGAGTAGTTTTGTTAAACTCGAAAACACCATTTTGCTTAGGTCTATATGGAATTTTACATTGGAGTCAAATTCCTCTCTAAAACATGGATTCTTGATAGGACCACATACATCACTATGAAAAAGATGCAATTTTCTTTTAGTGTGTGTATGACTATGTTTTGGAAAAGAAGAATGATGCATTTTTCCAAGACATGCCAGATTCTTTTCTTTTAGTGTGTGTATGAATATGTTTTGGAAAAGAAGAATGATGCATTCTTCCATAACATACCAGATTCCTTCTTCTTTTCATTATGCTTAGGAAGATTTCTACACTCATCTATAGTATGAAAAATCTTCAAACAATATTTGCATCTCTTCTTTTACAAATCAGCATCATTAGAGGAATGAGTGGAAGAGGAAGTTTGAGCCTTTGTTTCTGATGAACCCAAAGCTGAACCATATTTTATTTTTCCTTTTTGTGAGATAGCAATTGCTTGCATTCCCTCAGTCAAACCAGTCCTATTCACTATAGATTTCTCTTCTTGCAAAAGAAGAGACACAATATCTCAAATACATACATATTTTGATTCCGTTCTGCAACCATAAGGAGCGTAGTGGAAATGCTGTGAAAAGATTTTGGTAATTCTTTCAACAATGTAGAGATGAGTGATGCATTCAGAATCTCATCTATGTTTTCCATTTGCTCTTTCAAGTCCTTGATGCATGTTAGATACACATTTGTAGACTCATTTTTAACTATACAAAAATCCTCAAGTTTCTTCCTAGTGTATGCTATACATGCTTATTACCAAAGAGAAACAAAGACGCAAGAGTGTCTCATGCTTATGTTGATGTAGAACATGATCGAATGTGTGGAACTATATAAAACTCATTGAAAATGCAATCAATGCATGACTTTGATCATCTTTGCCATCCCATCTAACTTGCTCCTATGTAGGTTGAGAAGAGTAACCATTGTACTTGAAGAAGAAGCTCCATCTGTGATAGTAGGCTGTGAAGTAGAAGAACCTAGGGGTCTTCGATCTACATATGCTACTATGTTCCATAGTTGTTTTGCAAAAATAACATGTTTCATCATGTAAGACCACATTGAATAGTTGGGCAAATCAATCTTAGCTTCAGTTTGAAGCATGTAAAAAAGGCCATTAATACCTACCTTTTCAATCAAGAACAAGAATGTGATAAGATCTTTAATTCAATGAAAGCTGAAATGAATGTTTAAATTTTCGCTCATAATCTATCACTTTGATGGAAATGTTGACCATAGGAATGGCTTTGAATTGGCAGTAAAACCCCAATGCAATTGATGAAAATTCTTTCCCGCTACTTAAAATCATTGTTCTATGCTCTGAAGTCGATTTGCATTATTAAAAGTGTGTGCATGCGATGATCTAAAAAATCAAATTCTTTCCCGCTACTTAAAATCATTGTTCTATGCTCTGAAGTCGATTTGCATTATTAAAAGTGTGTGCATGCGATGATCTAAAAAATCAAAACTTGAGAAGGAGTTGAACCTACTCTGATACCACTACTTGGTGTGTGTGTGTGTGTGTGTTTGTCCAGAAGTGTGAGAGATACGACACACAACCAAATACGTAGAGAAAAGGGACGGATGTGATAACTCTCTCTATTGATGATGAGCATAGCAGAAGTAAGAGTTGAATAATATCCTCCTAAGTATAGATTACTTCCACATATTAGTTTAACATGGGAAAAACACTTTAGCCAACACTAGAGTAAAAAGTCTCCATGTATAGGGAAAAGATTCATATCAAAGACAAGGCACATGTAAGTGTAACCATGATAAATTCATTTTGAAAAGCTTTACTAACTTACTTGGGATTTCTTCCTTGATCTTATCATGGAACCACACTTGCAGGGTCCTCATCTTTAGAGCTCAAGGAAATCAAGAAATGACAAGATTCATAAGTCTTGGTGGCATGTTGGCTAGTTGCGAAATCAAGGATATGAATGATGCCCTTTCCAAAGGAAAAGATCAAGTTTGGATGCTCTCACTAATGAGTTCTTCAAAGCCTTTGAAGACTCCCTCATGAACCCCCTTATTTTTTTTTGAGGGAGGCTTTTATTTTTTTGTGCCCTCACAAAGTGCTTTAACAAACGGGTTATAAAGATTATTCAAAAGAAGGACAACAAGAAAATCATACAAAACTAGAGGCCATTCACAATGCTCTACATTGGTTTTAAGCTCATTGCCAAAGGTCTTGTGGACCATGCCTTACATCTCCTGCAATCATTAATTCATGATGATCATTCACTAAGAAATATGGATCTTAGAAGCAATCATGGATATCTTGAAAGGCCTTGATCTTGTTGCATCAAATCAAAATCTTCTATTTATTGAGATTGATTTTGATAAAGCTTATGATATATTAGAGTGGAAGTTTATCTTGCGATCCATGGGGGGAATGGGCTTTGGAATGATGTTCATTAAAATTATCTTCACCCTCTTTGTGACCGCCTCAGCTTGATCAATATCAACTAGTAGCCTTAATCTCTTATTATCCTCAAAAGACCCTGTCTGATCACCCGAATATTTTTTTTTCATTTCTATGGATGGTCTCGATTCCTTGGCCAAGCACCACACTTAGTAGGGCAACATTAAGATCCTTTCTTTTATGCAATAACCATATCAGATAGTGCTAATGCGTTTTAAAAATCATCAAAACATCTTTCTCCATAATGCGATTAATTGTGTCTCCCTATTTTCAAATTGTTTGCAAATTTTATGCACTAATTTTGCATCTAATGTGAAGCATTATAAGACTAATTTATAAGTCCCTCTTAAAATTTCTCCCTTTATTTTAGCATTGAAAAAGGTTGCAAAGATTTGGCCTCTACTGAAGTATTTTGCCTTCTAGGCATCCTTATGCGATTTACAAACATTATGAATCAGAGATGGGAATGTGTGTTCCACAATGTCACTCTAGCACAACGGTGAGTACCAACATGAGAACATCCACCTCATAATTTTCAATCTACAGAGGTGTGAGGGTGGTATGACGACCATGAGCAAGTGAAGTGCACAAGTGAGTGAGTATGAAGCACACAAGCATGCACACACACACACGTGCACACAAGGCAAGAACAAAGAGAGGAACAATGGAATGGTTTCAATTACAAAAGATCTCTATTACAAAAAAATCAATCTCTAGGAACCCCACCTCAAAAGAGAGCTCTCTAGATCTTTTTATAGTTTCTCACTAGTTTTGCCTCTACTCAAACATAGTGTCCGACCTAGTCAGAAATTAGGTTCTAGGGATTATTTGAAGGCTCAAACGGAATCTAAAGATTATAAAAATTGGTAAATACATACTTATAATACTCTTGAAGTTGAAGGACTCCTCATCTTGAGCAAATTGGAGTCTAATCTACCAAAAATGATATTTACATTATGAGTGTAGTGATACTAATCACTATTTGATGTAGAGTTAGATTCATTGTGAAACATTGGTTGGGCCTTCTTGCTAAGTTATGCTTAACTACTCTATCTCCTTATTTCTTGCTGCTCTTTTCTTTGTTGTTCTCTTTTGAGGCTCTCTTATCTACTCATTCCTATTTGCTGGCCAACACTCCCCACTCTCATTACTGACAGACCTTTGTGCTATAGGATGGTCAATGTAATACTCGAGGATATCTATTGCTAGTTCATATTCCCATAGTCTTAATCCTTTTCCCAAATCAATCTACAATGCATCCCCATTGATGGCACTAGGAGTATCCGAGTGTGGAATCATGTAATATTTAGAATACATTGCTTGCTCCCATGCGGATGATTGAAGCAGGTGTGTTGGTTTAGGAGTCAATAGTTTAGAGTGATACTCCTAAAAACTTGTAGTAAACATGGCTTTGAAAGTTTTCTTATACCAAGCTCGAAGATATGTCATGTAGGCATGCCAAGCATAAGCCAACTAAACTCTAGGGATCATACTCATGTCGTACATGAGATTGTAGTTGCCATCTGTAAATTCTATCTCCACTTTTGGGATATTTACAAAGAAAATGTACACGTTCTGCTCTTCATTCAACATCCTTCCCCTCCTAAATCTCCTAGTAGGCTCTCAACTTCTAGATTTATTAACTACTATCTCTCATTATCTGATGGATCTCTATCTTTGTATAGAGCTCTGTGTTAGCTCAAGGAAGACTATTCTTAAGTTTTAGAAAAATTAGAGCTTTCTATCTCTACGTTTTTGGCAATTTACAAAGAAATTGTACAAGGTTTAGTCTTCATTCAGCATCCCCCCCCTCCTAAACCTGTTGATGTCATCATCGAATTATTGGAAGTATTGTTGCAACTTTCTTCACTATCCTTGGTTTTACTCCATACCTACTCATGTACAATGCCTCTTTGTAAACCTTGTATATAATGTTCCCTCATTTCTTCAATTTGTTGCCATTTGCCAATGTCACCCTCTAGCTTATGTTTTCGGTCTTATAGATCTCTTGCACCTTTGCAAGCATCTCCAATAACCTTCAAGAGCTCAAGAAAATGTAACTTTTCTTTTGTAACAAGTTCTTCTTGCTTTGGCTCTACTCTATCCTCTACATCTATCATGACTACATCTTCATATTTTTGTTGCTCTTATTCATTATCACCCAAACTAGTCAAAATCATCATTTCCTCTTGTTCCTCTTGATCATCCTAAGTAGCTTGTATGCCAAATCCTAGAGAAGCATCAAAAAGGTATTTTATATTTGTTTCCTTTTCCAATTCTTTCAATTTTTGGATATTAGACTCTTATTATTGATTTGATTCTTTGGATGACAATTCAATGTCCTACAATAACTGATAATCCTCTATATCATCCTGTTTTCCTTCAAAAATCTCATGTTTCTCAGGTGGTTGAGGTATACACATTAGCTGGTAAAAAAAACACCATTTCCTCTTGTTTCTCTTGATCATCTTCGGTAGGTTGTATGCCAAACCCTATAGAAGCAACAAAAAAATCATTTATATTTGTTTTCTTTTCTACTTCTTTAAATTTTTGAATGTCAGACTCTTATGATTCATTTGCTTCTTGGGATGATAATTCTATGTCCCAAAACCACCGATAATTCTCTATATCATCCTCGTTTTCTTCAAAAATCTCCTCGTCCTCAGGTAGTTGATGTATACACATTTGTTGGGCCATCCTATGTATTATGATTTTGCTCCTTGGCATCAAACTCTGAGGTCCTTCTAATAATAGAGGTGGTGGCTATTCAAATTACCTTTGCTCATCCTATAGCACTATGGCTTTCTTCTTCTCTTCTTCCTTAATTTTTTGTTTATGGTTTTTTTTTTCGCTTCACCTCTTTAGCTTTTACTACTATATTTCTCATCAACCATGCACAATGTATCAATCAAATCCTTTAGTTCCTTTTCTCTTTTCACAAAAAATATATATATTTTTTTTGGCTCTCATCAAGTTGTCATGTAATTATCCATATATCTTCCATTCCTCTCTTGGCACGTTAGTGGCTTTATCTAACAAATCCTATAGCATGTTTTGGTATTTTGTTTTCAAATTTCTTCATATGTCTCTCTCTCTCTCTCTCTCTCTCTCTCTCTCTCTCTCTCTATATATATATATATATATATATATATATATATATATATATATATATATATATATATATATATATATATATATATATATATATATATATGTATATATATATATATATATATATATATATATATAATTAGCATTTATGGATATATATTAGTACACGTACATAAACATATTGAGAGTAAGGGTTTGAGGATCTACACACATAAAAGATAAGGAATTAGGCTCTAGGTATTTATAGTGTATGTACACAAAGACATTTCAATTTCGGATTTTCAGGATTCATATTAGTTTACATACATGTAGAGTGGCATCCCCATACACACTACCACGACGGCGATTTTAGAGGGACAACTTCACCCTGAAGTGGAGTTGCAGACCACTCAACACATCCATAGGTAGACTTTTTTGTACCACATGCAACAACAGTAGTCACTCCAACATGAACTACCCTAACCAAGTTTTCTTCAGGTATTTTGGTGTGTATGTTTATGTCTTTGTGTGTGCCTTTGTTTGTGGTTGTGTAAAGGTATGTATGTAAGCGTATGTGTATTTATGTATATATGTAATAAGTATGTGTGACAATATTTATATGCGTATGTATGTTTTACGTTTGGTATATCTAAGGATGTGTGCATGAATATGGTGTATGTGTGTGTGTTTATATGCATATATTGGTGTGTATGTTCAAATATGTATCCATTTTTATGTGTGCATATGTATCTATATATGTGTGCATAAATGTGTATTGTTGTGTGTATGCATGTGTATGCTGATGTGTTTACATGTGTATGTATACATGTGGATATGAATGATACGTTTTCTATTTATTAGTTGTATTACTCTATCGCTTTTGTTAGAAGTGATTCTTCTTCTAAGAAAAATCAATTATAATAATCAGTATTTTAAGTAAAATGAAAAATAGAACATTTTGATAAAAAATCATAAACAAAAGAAAATTCTCATTTAATTGAAGCTATAGGCATCTATATCGCCATCAATATACCCCTGTTTTGCAATTTTTGTCTTAAACTTTCTGATGCGAGGCAGTGTTAAGCATTGGAAGATAGAATGACTACCCGACCGATATACCAAGCAACATATCATTGAATACATTTATGTTTGTTATTTTCACAAAATTTTGTGTCCATAAGAAAACCAAAATTCTGTTCTAGTGGCAACAATTTGTGAGCAGAGATGTTCTCTTCTATGAAGCTTATATAAATTTCCTAGTTCTTGAGCCTCTAACAATTCAGTTTTGGTGGTGGAATCGTTAGTTCACTTTGGGAAATCTCATGCTCATAAGAAAACTACTTGTATCTATGACCTTTCAAGAAATCGAACCTGCATAAGTGCTCCCAAAGAATCGAGTTATAACACTCTCCCACCCTGTCTTTACCAGTACATACTAATAAGTATGGGTTAATCGTATCAGAGGATGATGGCAGCGTAAAACGAGACTGTAGTGAAGGAGGTGTGTGTCGTTGAATTCCTGAATCGTCAAGGGCTAAACCTTTTTGCTCCCGTTGATCATTTATATCTCCAGATATTTTGTCTGCATTAGATCAATACTTGTGCGACGTTTAACGAATGTAAGTGTCCGGATTACGCAATAGAACGATCTTACGTTTAACGATAGAATTGTTACGGAAGTTTAACGAAGCTTTTCGATTTTCAAAGACTCTCGAGTATGCATTTATGTCACAAACCCTTAAAACTTACAGCAGATAATTCTCGAACAGAGTAAGCAATGCGAGATAGAAAATAAGGCGTTGATCATTTACACTTGAGGACTGAATTACATATTGAAAAACTTAACACAACCATCTTCATTACAGGAAAACCTCTAATAGCTACAGCCACAACGAAACTCAAAAAGAGAATTTCTGACGTTCAAGTGAGTTTATCCAGCCACACTGAGCGTTCTGTTTTCATTACAAAGAAGGACAGCCTTACAGCAGGACAAAGCTTTGCTATTGAAACCCACAGTGCTCCCTATGCTGAAAGCAGCAGCTGCGATTACTGCCCAATCTTAAGATCATGCGATGTTTTTGCATGCGCATTTTCGTAATCGGCTCCACGCATTCCCGCATGGTCAAGTCCAATCGGTGGGTCGTGGGATCTATTGGCGTGAGGCTCCTCATAGTCCTCGTACTCTACTCGGCTCTCACTCTGAGAGTGGCGCACACTTAACTCCTCTTGTTTCTGGTTTTCAGAAAACATCTCTGTCACTTCCTGATGTTGAGTTATCTGTTCCCCTTGGTCTGCATCCACGCCCGATCTTTTAATGGTGAAAGCGCCTGCAACCGAAAATTTGCGCCCGAAGATTATCTAGAGAAGGTTATCAATACAATAGCACCATACACATCTTTCCTTTATAAATGTAGCGCGTCATCGGAGTCGGTCATGTTTGTGAGGAAAGCATCGAGATGCGGATGCCCAAACAATAAAGAATGTAAATTTCTTGGTTGGCGAATCTTTTTTTCAATTACCACATGTAATGTTCAACAAACTTTAGCTCACGACTTAAAAGTTCAAGACCCTCATCGAAGTTTGATCCTTTTGTTCAAGATTTCGGTTTCTCAACGAAGGTGTGATCAAAGTATTCACAAAAAGCTAAAATCCAAAACTGTTGGCCTACCTCTAGGCATAGTTTTACCCTCTTTTATGTCAACCTTCTCATCAAAAAGTGCATCATGTAAATTTGCATCAGAAAAGGAATTCATTATCATTTATTGGAATGAGTAAAGGCTAAGGAATTGCCTAGTTTGGACTAGCACCTCCTGCAACTCAATTACATAACATGGAGGCCCATAATGAAGAAATTCCTCCTCTTTGGACAGAGGAATCATTGGAGAAGGACTTGAGTACCTTGGGTAACGATATCTCTCTTCATTCTTTACTTTGCATGTCAGTTACTATAAATAACAAACTCATCAAATTTCTACATGATGATGGTAGTTCACATGACTTCATTTCCTATTTATAAGTTCAACAGCTTAAATTGAAAACGTTTCCTTCTTTGTATAAAGTAAAAGCTGCATTTCAAGGTAATGGTTATAATGTAACACGAGAAGTGTAAGATGTTACGATTAGCATAGGCCCATATATTGATTCACGAACATTTTTATTTGCACCTTTGCAATCTTACGATGTTATACTAGGTATGCCTTTTCGTCATCATTATAACCAACGCATTGACTAGCATACATATACCTTTAACTCTGAATTTAGAGGTCAAATTATTACTTCCTCTGCATGACATAATTTCCAACCATTTCCATTGATTAGTCATACTCAAGTAAAATGTGCATTTAGGAAAGGATTCAATTCATGCATTGTCTTTGTCAATGTCATCAACGATTATACTCATACGCTTCTTTATGCACATAAACCTTTCATGACTACTTATAAGGATTGTTTTATGTCTAAGTATCCCTTTCAACTACCACCCTCTCGAGGATCCCTTTGACCATAGCATAGATTTAGTCACTGGTCGTTCTCCTCCTCCTAAAGCACCTTATAGACATGACCCACTACACAAAAAGGAAATATCAAACCAAGTAAAAGACCTACTACAGAAAGAAATTATAAGGCCTAGTTCTTACCCATTTGGAGCACCAGTTCTCTTACTAGAGAAGAAGAATAAAACTTATCGAATTTGCATTGATTATAGAGCCCTTAACAAGATCACAATAAAGAATAGATACCCTATTCCTCGAATAAATGATCATTTCGATAAATTATGAGGAGCTCGTGTCTTTAGTAAAAATTGATCTAAAATCACGATACCATATTTTTAAGACCGCATTTAGAACTCAAGTAGGCCATTATAAATTTATGGTAATGCCCTTTGGACTTACTAATGCCCCTCCTACATTTGCATGAATGATGCATAAGATTTTTCTTGATTACCAACCTTTTCTTGTTGTATTTTTCGACAATATACTTGTTTACAATAAGAATGATAGTGAGCATGAGAAGCACCTTAAAACAATTTTTCATTTACAATGAGAGAACACACTTTATGCTAATCTTGAAAAGAGTTACTTCTTTCAACGTAAGCTAGAATATCTAGGACACATTATTTCAAGTGAAGGTGTGCATTTGGATCCAAAAAAGATTAAAGTTATAGTGGAATGCCCTACACCACAAACAGTCAATGATGTTGTTTTCTTGGGTTGGCTAGTTTCTATAGGAAGTTTGTTCAAAATTTTTCTTATTTAGCATTGCCCCTTACCTTGTTATTGAAAAAATAAATAAAATTTGCATGGGCACTTACCCAACAACAATCCTTTGAAAAACTGAAACATGCACTTTCACATGCAACTCTTTCACAATTACCTAATTTTTCACAACCCTTTCATGTTGTTAGTGATGCTAGTGGTTCAGGGATAGGTGCTGTTTTAATGAAAAATCATCATGCTATTGCATTTGAGAGTAAAAAGCTTAATCCCTCATAACAAAGTTAAGGTACATATGATAAAGAATTATTAGCAATTGTGCATGCTTTGCGAATTTGGAAACACTATCTTATGGGCTCTAAGGTCTTAATCAGAATTGATCAACATGCTATTAAGCATTTATTAAATCAGCCCTCAATCTCTGATCGCCATCTTAAATTGGAATCATTCATTTAAAATTTCCAACCCATGATCCAATATAAGCCTAGTTAAGCTAATGTTGTAGCTGATGCTCTTAGTCGATTTCCTTCACATTCTCTTGTTTTGCATAATATTTATGCCATCCAAATACATTCTTTTCAAGAAATTGTTTCCACTTATGCATCTGATTTGTATTTTTCACGTTCATGGCATGACTTCAATAATGGTGCACTTTATCTAATGAACATTATACATTTCATAATGGTTTTCTTTTTTTTCAACATAGATTATGCATAACTCAAAATTTTAAATATTTTGTCATCAAAGAAATGCATAAACCATCTTGCATGGGTCATAGAGGCATAGAATAGCACCATTTCTACCTGCAAAGATTTCTTCTTTTGGCCACACATGGAAAGAAATATTTCACATTATGTTTCTCAATGCATTGTATGTCAGCGTGTGAAACGTCATCATGGTAAACCATTTGGATTATTGATGCCACTTCCCATTCCAAACAAACCATCGGAAGCTTGGAGCACCATTTGCTCAATCTATCTTGCTCTTCTTGTGTTGGTTGACCTTTGTTCCTGAAACTTGGCATAACTTCATCTGCACATATATAACCATATAACTTCCAAACTTGAAGATAAGCCTCAATCCTTAATGACCAGGCTAAGTAGTAATCTCTATCCAATTTATCATTTGATGAAGGAAATCCATCTACCATGTTGTCCAACCTTGCTCTCATACCACTGTGAAGAGATGGATTTTAACTTGGAGAAGATGAAGTGTTCCTGCAAAAACTTTGCACTACACCAACCAAATAAACTCCAGGGATGTGTAATGGACCCTTTTAGCTTGCCAATGAATGTATTAGACACCCTATGTACTGTGGAAGGTCACTCTCAAAGAGATGAATCAAAATAGATAGGTAGATGTTGAACCAAAGAAAAAAAACTTGCTGTTTTGGTTCATATACCAGTACGGTGTTTTAAACAATTCTCTACACACAACAACAATTGAATTAATTCCTTATGGGGAACTCGAATTAACTTAGTAAGGTAAAAATCATGAGTGATTTCATAAAAAATGTTGGACTACTTGAAGCGAAAAGAATTTAACAAGTCACAGCATCATCCCAATTTTCACAGTCTGTAGCAGTCCTAATACCAATGAGCAAAGATAAATTAATATCTCAAAATTCCAAGAGGCAATGCTGATGAAACTTTTTAGCCATATAAAAGACCCTATGATGAATCTAACATGATTTAGTCATTGAAAATGACCACTTACACACTGAGAGAAAGCCTTTAGAAAAATCACCATTTTGATGGAGTATTAACAAAGAAGTGAATTATGCAAAGATATAGTCAAGATCTAATGAATATACCTCACGATTGAAAAAACCCAATTGCAATGAAATTTTGTGAATACATAGAAGGATTAAGGGGCTAACTGTAGGGACTTAAATCACACAAAAAAAATTGGGAGATATTGCAGTGAATAGTGCACTCACATAGGCATCAAGACATGAACACAAATGATCATGAAAATGAATGGTATATTTATTGTACAGTGCAATGGACTTAATGGCACGTATGTCTTCCTTGAAGCCACACTCTAATATGCGATGAAGCCCTGCTCATAGAGGTACAAAAGCCACAACTAAAAGTTATGTATATAAAGTGATGTTTGGAGCCTAATTTTGAATTTGAATCTCTCCTAAAATCACTCTCAAATCTTTTAGTGATTGGTTCTCATACTCACTCAATCATGAATTAGTGGTTTTCACCTTCCTACTCATCAAGTGGACTCAACCACTTAAGATACTTTCACTTTTACATCAAGTAGAAGCTCAAAAATTACAAGAGTGAGTTCACAAGCGAACTCTTAAAGGATTGACATTTCGTGTAAATTTCTATGTCTTTTGATGACTCAAGCCACCACATAGACTTGCTATGGGCTTGTTCCAACAAGTGTGTGTGGCTCAGATGTCTTCTAATACTTCAAGTGTGGAATCTAAACATTATGAAAATTGGTAAATAGATACTTCTAATACTCTTGAAGTGGAAGGAATCCTCATCTTGAACAAATTGGAGTCCAATCTTCCAAAAATTATATTCACATTACGAGTGTAGTGATACTAATCACTGTTTGATGTAAAGTTAGATTCATTGTGAAGCATTGGTTGGGCCTTCTTGCTAAGTTATGCTTGACTACTCTATCTCCTTATTTCTTGTTGCTCTTTTCTTTGTTGTTCTCTTTTGAGGCTCACTTATCTACTCATTGCTAATTGCTGGCCAACACTCCCCCCTCTCATTCCTGACAGAACTTTGTGCTATAGGATGGTCAATGTAATACTCGAGGATATCTATTGCTAGCTCATGTGTGCATAGTCTTAATCCTTTTCCCAAATCAAACTACAATGCATCCCCATTGATTGCACTAGGAGTATCCGAGTGTGGAATCATGTAATATTTAGAATACATTGCTTGCTCCCGTGCCAATGATTGAAGCAAGTGTGTTGGTTTAGGAGTGAATACTTTAGAGTGATACTCCTAAAAACCTGTAGTTAACATGGCTTTGAAACTTTTCTTATACCAAGCTCGAAGATATGTCATGTAGGCATGCCAAGCATAAGCCAACCAAACGTTGGGGATCATACTCAAGTCGTATACGAGATTGTAGTTGCCATTTATAAATTTTATCTCTACTTTTGGGCTGTTTACACAAAAAATGTACAAGTTCTGCTCTTCATTCCACATACTTCCCCTCCAAAATCTCCTAGTAGGCTCTCAACTTCTAGAGTTATAAACTACTATCTCTCATTATTTGATGGCTCTCTATCTTTGTATAGAGCTCTCGGAGAGCTAAAGGAAGAGTGTTCCTGAGTTTTAGAGCAATTCAATATTTCTATCTCTATGTTTTCGGCTATTTACAAAGAAATTGTACAAGCTTTAGTCTTCATTCAGCATCCTCCCCCTCCTAAACCTGCTGATGTCATCATCAAATTCTTGGAAGTATTGTTGCAACTTCATTCACTATCCTTGGTTTTACTCCATACCTACTCATGTGCAATGCCTCTTTGTAAACCTTGTATAGAAACTTTTCTCATTTCTTCAATTTGTTGCCATTTCCCAATGTCTCCCTCTAGCTTATGTTTTCGGTCTTATAGATCTTTTGCACCTTTGCAAGTATCTCTCATAACCTTCATCAGCTCAAGAAAAGGTAACTTTGTTTTTCTCACAAGTTCTTCTTGCTTTGCCTCTACTCTATCCTCTACATCTATCATAACTACATCTTCATATTTTTGTTGCTCTTATTCATTATCATCCAAACTAGTCAATATCATCATTTGGTCTTGTTCCTCTTGATCATCCTAAGTAGTTTGTATGCCAAATCCTAGAGAAGCAACAAAAAGGTCATTTTAAATATTTGTTTGCTTTTTGAGTTCTTTTAATTTTTGGATATTAGACTCTTAATATTGATTTGATTCTTGGGATGACAATTCAATGTCCTACAATAGCTTATAATCCTCTATATAATCCTCTTTTCCTTCAAAAATCCTCTATATAATCCTCTTTTCCTTCTCCTCTTCCTAAGGTGGTTGAGGTATATACATTAGGTGGTCAAAAAACACCATTTGAATATACCTCACAAAAACCCCGATTGCAATGAAATTTTGTGACTATATAGAAGGATTAAGGAGCTAATCGTACCAACTTAAATCACTGAAAATGATGGATCATGGCTAGAGAATCATCTCTACAAACTCATAGAAAAAAATTTGGAGATATTGTAGTGAACAATACACTCACATAGGCATCAAGATATGAACACTAATGATCATGAAAATGAATGTATATTGATTGTAAAGTACAACGGACTTAATGGTACATATGTGTGCCTTGAAGCCACATTCTTCTATGCCATGAAGCCCTACTCATAGAGGTACAAAAACCACAACTTAAAGCCATGTATATATAGTGATGTTTGGAGCCTAATTTTCAATTTGAATCTCTCCTAAAATCACTCTCAAATCTTTTTGTGATTGATTCTCATACTCACTCAATCATGAATTAGTGGCGTTCTCCTTTCTACTCATGAAGTGGAATCAACCATTTTAGATACTTTCACGTTTACATCAAGTAGAAGCTCAAAAATTACAAGAGTGAGTTCACAAGTGAACTCTTAAAGGATTGACATTTCCTTTAATTTTCTATGTCTTTTGATGACTCAAGCTGCCACTTAGACTTGCCATGGGCTTGTTCCAACAAGTGTGTATGGTTCAAATGCCTTTTAGCTTATTTCGGTGTTGGTAAGTCTTTTTTCAATGCCATCATTAGTGACAATTAGAGTGCATGAGCAGTTGTGAGGAACATTAGGTTTCATGATTGCACAAAGCAAATTGAGGTGCATTATCATTATGTCAGAGAGAGGTCCTCTACTAGGGAGGTCAGTTTGGCATATGTTCACACATACGATAACATTGCTGATCTTTTCTCAATTGCTGTACGTTGAGAGAAGTTTGAAGATTTCCCCAAAGCTTTGGGCTTATTGCCTTTTGTGGATTGATTTCTTTCCACATAGCTTGGCACTTCCTCATACATGAGTGACAACTCATTGTTTGTCGCATCACTCCCAATGGGGATTTGTTGACATATTTTGGTAGTGATATGTGTGAATACATTAGGACCACCGGGGAACTTTTTTTCCTCTTTAGGAGGATGTTAATCTCACAATTTCAGTTGAATCTTGCTTGAAAACTTGTGAGATAGTAGAGATATCTATAGCTCTTATGCATGAAAATGATTCAATTTATTTTAATAGGATTTTTCTTTTGCATTCATGAAGTGGTCTATTCCTCTGTGCTCGCGTGCCCGGTTTTCTCTTTCTGCATGGCACCGTTTGAATCCCTAAGAAATGGGATGTCGTGTCCGGGTGAAGGACAAAAGGACTGCATGCTACAGCCCAGGACGATAGAGCTAGAAGGGAGCTCTTCTGCAGAGTTCGTTGCTGGTTCGAGTAACTTCCCTGTGTCTCTTCAGCAGAGCAGCGCAGAGATTCATTCTTTGAAGAAAACCTATGCGGACTTGGCCAAGGCAAGAGCCAAGATTGATGAAGCCTTCTTCGACATGCAACACTTTACTGGTAACAACAATCCTGCTCCCTCTCCCAATAAGGGTAAAGGTAAGCTCTCTGACAGTCCTCATGAAATTATTTGTGATAGCTTGCCCTCCGAAGAGGAAGAGGCTGCTTTGGTCATTGATAAGTCTTCACTAGACAACTGGCATGAGCACCTCACAGACAGAGTGGTCATTGGGTTGTGTCACGGTCCTAGGCCTGCCCAAGATTCTCTGAAAAATTGGATTAAGCATCATTGGGAAGCCAGAGGTCTAACGGTTAAACACATTCAATACTGTCCGAATAATTATTTCCTTTTTTTTTTTTGAAAATGCTAATAGTGCCCTACAAGTCATTAGTGAAGGACAGTGGCTAATCAAAAATGTCCCAGTGTCTTTCTTTAAATGGTATATAGGGTTTGATCCGAAGGGCCCTAAGCCTACAAAAATCCCTGTTTGGGTAGAGTTCCCTGAACTACCCATAGATTTCTATCCTTGGGTGGAGAGCTTAGGGAAGATGGTTGGCAAGGTCCTCGGTCAAAAAAGTAAAAATAGCATAATCAATCCGAGATGGGACCCCCAAGTGTTAATAGAAGTGGACATAGCCTCTGAAATCAGGCCCTTCATTGTGATCAAAGACTCAAATGGGAAAAAACTCCACACCCAAAAGGTGCTGTACAGAAACATCCCAAATGCTTGCTATAACTGCTACAAGCAAGGTCATATCATAAAAGATTGTCCTTTACTACAGGTTCAGAAAATTTCGGTGAATGAAGACTCAAATAAGAATATTGGCAATGTTGTGACCAAGAATAGTGCTCCTCCTGCTAGGAAAACTCTAAATAAAGGAAAAAAAAAGTGACTAGTAATGATAATATGTTTGGAGTTCTTTTAGAAGAGGTGCACAACCCCTTTGAGGATAGCCCAGCTGACAACCTTCACCACTCAAGTCCCAAAGAGAACATCTTAAATGTTGAAGAATCAACCAAAGTAAATGCTAGTAATTCTAAGGACAATCAGGATAAGTTAGTAAACGGTTGGTCCCTGGTAGGAAAAAAAAAAACAAAGTAATCGACTTGTATACCCAAAAAGACCTCGAAAGGAAGCTTTCGATTGATCCCATCCCTTTGCTGGAAAATCTTGAGAAGTCTAATCTTTCTGTTGAGATTTCAGACATGAACTTGATGCTCTGGATCATAACAAACTGGAAACTATGGAAAATGAAATGTTTAATGAGGAAGCTATGCCTCTTATGCAGGACACAAACATGTCAACCCAGCTGGCATCTTCAAGTAAATCAAGAAAGAAAGACTCGGTGAGATCTTCTACGGTAAAGTCTGCTAAGAATAGTAAGAAATGAATCTTTTAATTGTTACGATGTTTAACCTTTCCATTCTTTCCATAAACGTGAAGGGGCTTACAGATCCTGTAAGACCTAAGATGATCAACAGTTGGATTATGTCTCTGCATAGAATTCCTGAAGTTATTTGCCTGCAGGAGGTTAAAACTGGTGGGAAATCCTTGGAAATCAAGCTCAATATTCTATCTAATAAATTCATCTGGTTTTCCACGAATCATCAGGATAATAAGGGTGGTGTAGTGATTGGCCTCAGCAAATCCCTGTCCCCCTTCTTGGTTGATAAGTCTTCTAGCTGCACCAATCAATGGTGCTGCTTCAGGCTGGGTAAGCCCTATAACCTTTCTATCATTTCTGTTCATGCTGCCAATAAATGTATGATTAGAAAATCATGTTGGGAAGAGATCTGTCAAATTCAAGGTCCCTCCATCATGATTGGGGATTTTAACATGGTCACCTATATCAAAGACAGATGGGAGTGTAAAGGTAATATTATTTTTGGTTCTGAAAAAAATGCTTGGAAAAACCTATGTAACCTGCATGAATTTGTGGATGCTTCTAAAAATTCTGGTTTTACCTGGTCCAATAAACAGTCTGGTGCTTCCTACATGGCTGCTAGACTAGACAGATGCTATGTCAACAATAATATTTTGCAAAAATGTTGGGAGGTTAGTGCTCATATTGATCATTCCCTCCTGATGACTGACCATAAACCCCTTATTGCCAACATTAGAACAGGTAACCCCTCCTTTAAGTCTGGTTGGCCTCATCTTGATGTTAACCTTCTCAAGCTCCCTTGCATTAGAGCTGAGTCTAAAAGGATTTTTTCCCACCATTTTAAAAACACTAGTTCTCCAGGTAAGGCCTGGGAAAAAGCGGTTAAAGATGTGCAGGTGATTTTTACCCACTTTAAGCAAAAAGCCAAAGAGTGTAGAGCTATAAGATATAGAGCCATTGTGGATAAGCTTAAAGCTATAGATGTTACTTCTCAAGAGTTTAAAAGGTTACATTTGAGATTGTGCAAGGAAAGTTATCTTGAAGCTAGTTACTCCCTTGCCTCATCAAAAGAATTTTGGAGTGAGAAAATGGACAGGAACAACAACCATATGTTCTCTCTTTTAAAAAAAAATATAGTCAGGGACTTCATTCCCAATTTGAAAAAGAAAGAAGGTGGTCACACTCTAAATATTGAAGAGACTCTACAAGAGGCTAAAAGCTTCTTTATGGATGTTTTCTCTGGTACTCCCAAGTGGGGGGAGGACATCCAGAGGGCCAGAGCTACTATTGCTCTAAAAAGGAAAAAAATGATTCCTGAAAGCCTGGTTCCCATCTTGGACCTGCCCCTCACTGCCGGTGAGATCAAAGAAACCATTTATAAATTGAAACCCTGTAAGTCTCCGGGTTTTGATGGATTGCCAAATGAATTCTTCATACTTCTATGTGATTTTCTTACTCCTTATATTCTCTTGGTGTGGGAAGAGGCTTCTAGCAAAGGATTTCTCCCTTGTCACATAAACACTGGTGTGATCAGACTCATTCACAAAAGGGGAAATAAAGATGACCTCAATAATTGGAGACCTATCACTTGCCTCAACACCATCTACAAGATTATAGCTTCCACCATAGCCAGAAGACTCAGTCCCATGATGAAACACTTTATCCTCCCTGAGCAAAAAGGATTCATCAAAGGTAGGTACATCCTTGATGCTATCATTTCTCTTTGGGAAGGCATAGACAATGCTAAAGACCTGGGCCAAAATTCTTATTTCTTCAAGATTGACTTTGACAAGGCTTATGATAGAATTGAATGGGATTTTATTCTCCAATCTCTTCAAGACTTGGGAGCTGGCAGAAGACTCATCAGAAATATTAGCACTCTCTTTGGCAATGCTTGTTCTAGAGTTGCCATCAATGGCCACATATCTGATCCCTTTACTCTTAGGAGATCCATACGTCAAGGTTGTCCTCTTGCTCCCTTGCTCTTTGCTATTGCTAGTGATGCTTTAGGTTGGCTTGTTAAAGATGCTTTGAACAATGGTACTATAAAAGGGATCAATGTGATTAACTCCCCTTCCCCTCTTGGGCTTCAAATGTTTGCTGATGATACTAATGTTATGCTAAATGCTGATGATCTTTCTGTGAACAAATTCCTCGAATGTTTAGAGATTTTTTGTCTTGCTAGTGGTTCCAAAGTTAACCATTCCAAAACTGGTTTTAAAGCTTCTAATGATTATACTCCTGAATGTGTTTCTAGACTTGGATGCAGCATTATCAAAGATGGAGAGATTTTTAGATTGTTGGGGATTCCCATGGGTTTCCAGATTTCTTTTGCTCAAAGGTGGGATTGGGTGGTTGAAAGGTTTAAAAAACACTTGATATACTGGTATGATACTAATAGCTCCCCCCCTCATAGAACTTTTGTTCTAAATCATTACATTCTTCCAAAATTGGTCTATTTCCTGGCTTGTTGGTCTCCTTCTAATAAGCAACTTGGACAGGTTATCAGTCTAGCCAGGAACTTCCTATGGGGAAGCAAGCCTGATAAAAAAAAAGTCCCCAAAGTGGCCTGGAAAGTGTGCTGTCTCCCTAAACATCAAGGTGGATTGGGCATTATTAATCCTGTGAAAATGGCAGACAACTTGGCTTCTAAATGGATTCTGAGATGTATTGACTGTAATGATGTTTGGGCCTGTCTTCTGAAAAGAAATACTGCTAGATTCTGTCTTTCTGACTACATGGCCTGGAAAAATCTCAACCTTTAGGACATTATAACTTCCCCTCATCCCATCACCCCTTTTGGTAGTCCCTTAGTTTGCAGAATGTGGAGGGCCTGGTTCAAAGCTAAAAACTCTTTTAAACTCACCAATGAACTTGCATGTTCTCTTCAATTTTATTTGCAGGAGTCTCCATGGCTGGGTTGGCTTGCTTACTGTGAAAAAAACAGCCTGTCAATCAAGCAACACAAATGCCACAAAGCTGGAATTACTACTTGGAACAACTACATGTGTGGAGCTAGGGTAAGGACTGCACAAGAAATCCTTTCTAGCACTATTCTGTCTATGTCTTGCTTGCAGGTAATTCAAAAGCACAGAATCTTGCTGATGGAAAAGAAGGACAGGTGGCATAGGAAAACAGTTGATCTGGTGGATGTTGCTAATGTCATCTTCAAACAGTTCAAACATGACAGAGGTTGTGCTGATCAAATCCTGAAGAAGCTCAACTCTAGATGGCAGGTGAATTGGTCTACACACCAGTGGTCTTACAGATTCAAAGCCCTGTGGGCCTTTCCAGATTGCAGCAAACATTCTTTTCTTCAATGGAGGATGTTACACCATGGCCTCTGGACTGGTAATAAAATCAAGAAAATTCATAATAGTGGTGGATCCTGTATATTTTGTGGCCTTGTGGAGGATGTTTCACACCTCTTCCTTGAATGTCACCATGCTAAAAACTTCTGGTCTGCTGTGGAGAAGTATCTGCTAGTGAATGGTCTCCCCAAACTTAGTAAAAATGGAAGTTATTCTGGGCTGCTGTAATCACTTGGATATTTTGCTGTGGAATATTTGGAGGGGCTACATTCTTTGGTACATTTGGCTCAGTAGGAATGAGGCTACATTTGGTAGCAGAAAAAGGAACTACCTTATCACTTTGCCTGTTATTCTGAAAAATGCTTCTCTCTCCTATATTAGGAGAATCAGAGATGCTTCTTGTAATAACTATGATGCCTTCAAGATTTTGTCTGAAAATTCTCCCTCTAGATGGAAAAAACTGTTAGCTGAACAGTACTCTTGTAAAAGGCTAGACATGTACTACTACTTGTAAATTATCCTCTCGGACAGGTGTCTCCTGCCCAAGGCACTTTGTATATGGCCACCATTAATTTAAATTTTCCTTGTTTCTTCAAAAAAAAAAAACTGTTGTACCGCATAGTGTCAAGCTAAAGACCTTGAAGTGCATGAAGAAATCATCAGTTGCTCACTTATGAGAACATGTAAGAATTCATCTTTGTGTGTGCATGGATCACCCTAACCTTTTTAATTCACATACATGCATTTTGTAACTTAGGATGGGTAGAACTTTATCGTTTACCTAGTTCTAAGTATTAGGTATCCAATTTTTTGTGTGATAGGTGGCAACCCTAGTTGTGATATGGGAAACTTTATGGTATTTCATCTCCTTGTATGCCAATGATGTATGCCTCTATTGGTTGCAAAGATTCTTGTAGTTCTTGTACAATTGAGGGCTATTTTGTAATGATTCTCACTCCTATATCTATGAGAACCTTATATATTTGCACCTTGATTGTTTCCAATCCTACTTGAATATAGGGGCCTTGATCAATGAGTTTACTAGAGGATCATTTACTATTTGTACATGTAACCATAGGGAAGATCTTTGTTTGTTCCCTTGCGCATTGGCATGCAAAGACATTTTGCTCCATAAGGCTAATTGTGAAGAGATCTATATTATAGACATATTCATCCTTGCACTCTTCCATGGTGACAACTTGTTCATTCACACAAACATCACGTGTGGCTAATATCTACATTCAACCTTGGGATTCAAGTTGCTCATTTGGAGACATTTGTGGAATATAGGCATGGTATTCCATAGGTAGTTTTTATTTCTTTAGTGGCACTACAACTTTAAGCATCTTCTCTTCTCTCAAAGATGACTAAGGTGGGGAAGGGAGTTCTGATAGAAAGAGGTAAGGGATCAATATGTGGGTTTACCAAAGGTGGAGAACTTGATCATGGTGGACGTGAATAAATCAAATTATTGGGAGATGCATAAGATTGTGAGGTATTGATCTATTGTAGCAAGGAAGATGGAAAGGTTGGGAGAGGGTGAGCTTTGAGTTGATGGAGTGAACGAATGTGATTTTTGTTATGGCATGGAGAAGGAAGTGGAATGTTGTGCTTCTAGGGCTGTAGACTTATGGATGGAGACATTCAAGAATGATTATGGTGGAAGATGATCTCATGGAGGGAATGTAGACTAATGGACCAATGTAGAAGGAAAATCCTACACAACAACCATTATTGAAATGGGAGTTTTTTCTTTTGGATCCATAAGACATTAAAAAAAATATGTAGAAGATCCCATGTCAAAGTTGACGAATCTGCCTTGGTTGTTGCACTTACGGCCTCCTTGTAATAGTAGTCCATAAGAATATGACACTTCTTCCATATGAGAAGGTGGAGGAAAAAAAGAGGTTGTTGTAAGAGCAAGGTAGACTAGTGGATTTGTCACTTGGTTTTTGAGAAGTTTATGTTACACATGCATTCTTCAAGTAGCTTTGATGTGAATCTTCTCCCTATACATGGGTGGTTTTTAATCTAGTGACGGATAGAGGTTTTCTCCCCATGTTACCACATACATGATACACTCATATGTGGTGGTAGTTTGTACTTAGGGATATTATTCAGCTCTTACTTAAGCTTGGTTCATCCTTAATAGAGAGATCTATTCCAACCATCTACCTTCTCCATGTCTCTTTCTGCATTTGTCCTCCTTGTGTGTGTGTTTCTTGTGTCTCTCTTGCACTTCTACACACACCCAAGAATGGTATCATAATGGTTCAACTCCTTCTAAATTTCTAGTTCAACAGCTAGAAAGCATTTCTACTAGTCATGCTAGGGCTTTACCCCCCCTAGATAATATTATTTTGGATGCATCATTCATCTCTACTGTAATCCAGCAGAATCCCCTCTCTGAACAAGAGACGGAAGGTCGCGCCCTTTTAAAGGAAATGGTTGCAGCCAAGTACCGAAACACGACTGGAATTCTAGAAGAAGTTCGGGTTCTTTTGTTGAAGAAGTACTCAAGATTGTGAAGGATGGCGAGGGTTCCATCAACTAAAGTACAAATAAGAAAAGAGAAACGCGGAAGAAGTTCCCAAACACGGTGCCTTTTCGGTAGAATTTTGGTAACTTTTTGATGAGCACTTTGGTGACAGGACGGAGTTTTGGTCAACTAGTTGACTGAAATCACCGAAAACAGAATTACTAAATGAAACTCAAAATTCGGAAGAAGATCACAAATTGGACACCTTTTCGACAGAATTTCGGTGACTTTACAGGAAGCGCTTTGGGACAAGGCGGAATTTTGGTCAACTGGTGGACCGAAATCTCCAGAGTCATAACTACTAATTGAACTCTCGTGATGACAAACACCCTGAAGCATTGCGATGTCACAATTACTGAACCTACGGACATTCCAACTCTACCCATTGCCATAAGCACTCCTAGGGCCAAACGAAACACCTTAAGAAATACATTGAACAGATATTAATCCCAGATTAGGCGAATCTTTCCCGCAGATGATGCCTATCTTGGCAGGCGAAACTACGGTGATGCCCATCTTGGCAGGCGAAATAGACGGCAGTTGATGTATTAGCGATTGCGGAATCAAAGGACAATTAGATCGAGTGCATATTCAGAATCAAGGTTCTCCCGTTTTTGGAGTATATAAGCGGCAGAGTTCCACGACTAAAAAAGGGGGAGAAGAAGGGAGAGAGAAGTTTGGAGGAGGCCGCTGCTGTGCAGCAGTGAGAAGAAAGGGAATAGAGGGAGGAAGTCAGAGAAGAGAAAGATAAAGAAGGAAAAAGATGCCGAATCAGAAGGGAAGGAAAACATTCAATCAGAGAGTGATAAGGAAGGAGTGAATAGTGGCACTAGTAAGAGACTCGTCTCTGTGCACCAGTGTTGCGAGCTCAATGTTGGAAATTGTTCTGTGGTGAGGACATAGAGCCGTATTTCTTAGTGACGGCCGTTGACATTACGGTGTGATTGAGGGTCTGAAAGTGTAGTCTATGTCCAAGTCATCAGGCAATCAGAAATACCATTTGTTATTCGCTGTTCTATAGGACCTTGAGACTCCGACGATTCAATATTGCTGATTGTAATTTCTCTCACATTACGAGTATACTACGTATTTACAGGACAGCGGCATTCTCTATTTTGTTGTGTCGTATTTCATATCTTGTATGGGCCTATATGCAGAAATGTTACAGGGTATGCTTCCCTAAGGAAGAACCCCCTTGAATAGACAGAGGCTTGATTTCCTGCGCACGATAGATCACCGAACGAACCAGAAAGAAACGAAAACCGAGTCTCGAGAGTCCCGTCTATAGTTTGGCACTCCCGGTGGGACCTTGCATTTCTGTGAGAGGCCCTGAGGATAATAAATAGTCTCTTGTTCGATATTTTTTCCCTACTGCATTCGCAAGTAGGTACATGACCCATACGCGAGCAGATAAGGAGTCTCTTCGTGTACGGGGGAGCCTTGATAAGCTAGCTATAACATCGACTAGTGAGTCTACCTCCCATCTACCCTCTTTGAATTTATCTATTGATTTGGTTGCAACACCATTGTCAAAGGAGAAGCATAGGAGAATCTTAGACTTCTCCTTAGATACGTCAAAAGGAACACCAGAACAAATGGAGGACCTTTCTCATTTACTCTCTAGACTCAACATCAAGTTCCCTACCTTTAAGGGACAAGCATATGAGGATGCTGATGATCATGTGAGGAGGTTCATCTCCTTATGCCGTGGACGAGGTGTGCAGAATAGAGAGGATGCAATGCTAGTACTCTTTCCATCCACATTAGAAGGTCTTGCGGATAAATGGTATAGCCAATATGCAGATGGTCATTTTGCTGCATGGGAGGCTCTGATATCTCATTTAAGTTGGGCTAGTTATTTTTGGGTTTTCACACATTAGGTCTTTATGTTCATAACAACGTAATGTTGGCTTTTGGAACTCCAGAAAAACAAATTTTAATCGAACCCGTCTTTGCTCAATGGATTCAATCTGCTCATGGTAAAACATTGTATGGTTTTGACGTACTTTTATCTTCGATAGATAGCCCAGCAAGTAATGCCGGTCAGACGGTGTTCTCATAGACATTTCGACCTAGTGATTCTTCAGAAAGAGCTTTGGATCAGCTAGAGAACTTAAGGCTGAGACAAGGTGAATCCTTTCTACATGAGTGTTTTGTTTCAATAAATTTAAACGTACTAATGATTTATCCCAAACCCCATGGTCTTTCTTGTGGAACCTTCCTACAGGTTGGGCAGATTGATGATTTTGGAGGCTTATATGAGATAAAGAAAATATTTGAAGACCGAAGTAAAGAATACCCCTCCTCGTGGATCTTCTTGGTGCATCTATTCTCCAGGTTACTATGAGATGGGAGGCTACTCTGGATATATGAAGTAAAGAGAAGACCTAAAGTAAAACGTGGACCAAAGTTTGGAAGAAAAGACCTATCTGCAAAGGTTCTGAAGACCAACGGGCCACGAGGGCGACTTCCTGCACTGTAGCAGGAGGCCTAGTTTATATCCAGCTGATCCGCACTGTAGCGGCAGAATTTATTCGTATTTACCTGTTTTGCACTGTAGCGGATTTTTGTATCACGGACCGCACTGTAGGGGGCATCACTGTATTATCCAGATTTGATTGGACAACTTCGTTTATATTTCCATTATATCATTGAGCTTGTTTGCACACCAATCCGGCACATTCTGTGTATTACTGCTGTATCCGATCGTCTTGTCTCCGACGCCTACGGTCTCATGCAAACGCATGCACGTCCCATCACTTCCGAGAGGCGGGGGCCCTACGAGGATCACACACACTCCAGAGAGTTTAGGCGAGGCGCCCCGCGCGCAGACGCCGCTCACAAGACAGCGGGAACGGCGCACACCAGAGAGGGGCCTGAACCAACCCCAACACCGGCTTCCTGCCCGACCTCCTTCTTCTCCGACACCACATTTAGAACTCAAGTAGGCCATTATGAATTTATGGTAATGCGCTTTGGACTTACTAATGCCCCTGCTACATTTGCATGAATGATGAATAATATTTTTCTTGATTACCAAGCTTTTGTTCTTGTATTTTTTGACGATATACTTGTTTACAATAAGAATGATAGTGAGGATGAGAAGCACCTTAAAACAATTTTTCATTTACTATGAGAGAACACACTTATGCTAGTCTTGAAAATAGTTACTTCTTTCAACGTAAGCTAGAATATCTAGGACATATTATTTCAAGTGAAGGTATGCATGTGGATCCAAAAAGATTAAAGTTATAGTAGAATGCCCTACACCACAATCAGTCAATGATGTTCTTTCTTTTCTTGGGTTGGCTAGTTTCTATAGGAAGTTTGTTCAAAATTTTTCTTATTTAGCATTTCCCCTTACCTTGTTATTGAGAAAGAAAATAAAATTTGCATGGGCACTTACCCAACAAAAATCCTTTGAAAAACTCAAACATGCACTTTCACATGCAACTCTTTCACAATGACCTAATTTTTCACAACCCTTTCATGTTGTTACTGATGCTAGTGGTTCAGCGATAGGTGTTGTTTTAATGCAAAATGGTCATCCTATTGCATTTGAGAGGAAGAAGCTTAAGCCCTCAGAAGAAAATTAAAGTACATATGATAAACAATTATTAGCAATTGTGCATGCTTTGCGAATTTGGAAACACTATCTTGTGGGCTCTAAGGTCTTAATCAAAACCGATCAACAGGCTATTAAACATTTATTAAATCAGCCTTTAATCTCTGATCGCCATCTTAAATGGGAATGATTCATTTAAAATTTCCAAACCATGATCCAATATGAGCCTAGTTAAGCTAATGTTGTAGCTGATGCTCTTAGCCGATTTCCTTCACATTCTCTTGTTTTTCATAATATTTATGCCATCCAAATACATTCTTTTAAAGAAATTGTTTCCACTTATGCATCTGATTTGTATTTTTCACGTGCATGGTATGACTTCAACAATGGTGCACTTTATGTGATGAACATTATACATTTCATAATGGTTTACTTTATTTTCAACATAGATTATGCATAAAACAAGATTTTACAAACTTTATCATCAAAGAAATGCATAAACCATCTTGCATGGGTCATAGAGGCATAAAAAAGCACCATTTCTACGTGCAAAGATTTCTTCTTTTGGCCACACATGGAAAAAAATATTGCACATTATGTTTCTCAATGCATTGTATGTCAACATGTGAAACTTCATCATGGTAAACCATTTGGATTCTTGATGCCACTTCCCATTCCAAACAAACCATCGGAAGCTTGGAGCACCATTTGCTCAATGTTTCTTTCTCTTATTGTGTTGGTTGAACTTTGTTCCTGAAACTTTGCGTAACTTCATCTCCACATATATAACCATATAAATTCCTACCTTGAAGATAAGCATCAATCCTTAATGACCAGGCTAAGTAGTTATCTCTATCCAATTTGTCATTTGATGAAGGAAATCCATCCATCATGTTGTCCAACCTTGCTCTCATACCACTGTGAAGAGATGGATTTGAACTTGGAGAAGATGAAGTGTTGCTGCAAAAACTTTGCACTACACCAACCAAATAAACTCCAGGGATGTGTAGTGGACCCTTTTAGCTTGCCAAAGAATGTATTAGACACCCTATGTACTGTGGAAGGTCATTTTCAAAGAGATGAATCACAATAGATAGGTAGAAGTTGAACCAAAGGAAAAAAACTTGCTATTTTGGTTCATATACCACTACAGTGTTTTAAACAATTCTCTAGATACAACATCAACTGAATTAATTCCTTATGGGGAATTTCAATTTACTCAGTAAGGTAAAAATCATGAGTGATTTCATAAAAAGTGATGGACTACGTGAAGAGAAAAGAGTTTAACAAGTCACAGCGTCATCCGGATTTTCACGGTCTGTAGGAGTCCTAAGACGAATGAGCAAAGATATATTAATCTCTCAAAATTCCAAGAGCCAATGCTGATGAAACTTTTTAGCCATATAATAGACCTTATGATGAATCTAACATGATTTAAATCATGGAAAATGACCACTTACACACTGAGAAAAAGCCTTTAGAAAATCACCATTTTGATGGAGTATTAACAAAAAAGTGAATTATGCAAAGATATAGTCAAGATCTACTCACGATTGAAAAACCGAATTGCAATGAAATTTTGTGAATATATAGAAGGATGAAGGAGCTAATTGTACGGACTTAAATCACTGAAAATGATGGATCATGGTGAGAGAATCATCGCTGCAAACTCACAAAGAAAAATTGGGAGATATTGCAGTGAACAGTACACTCACATAGGCATCAAGACATGAACACAAATGATCATGAAAATGAATGGTATATTTATTGTAAAGTACAATGGACTTAATGGTACGTATGTGTGCCTTGAAGCCACACTCTAATATGTGATGAAGCCCTGCTCAAAGAGGTACAAAAAGTGCAACTAAAAGCCATGTATATATAGTGATGTTTGGAGCCTAATTTTGAATTTAAATCTCTCCTAAAATCACTCTAAAATCTTTTAGTGATTGGTTTTCATACTCACTCAATCATGAATTAGTGGTTTTCTCCTTCCTACTCATCAAGTGGACTCAACCACTTTAGATACTTTCCCTTTTACATCAAGTAGAAGCTCAAATATTACAAGAGTGAGTTCACAAGCGAACTCTTAAAGGATTGACATTTCCTGTAAATTTCTATGTCTTTTGATGACTCAAGCCACCACTTAGACTTGCCATGGGCTTGTTCCAACAAGTGTGCGTGACTTAGATGCTTTCTAATATTTCCACTGTGGAATCTAAGCATTATGAAAATTGGTAAATAGATATTTCTAATACTCTTGAAGTTGAAGGAATCCTCATCTTGAACAAATTGGATTCTAATCTTCCAAAAATGATATTTACATTATAAGTGTAGTGATACTAATCACTATTTAATGTAAAGTTAGATTCATTTTGAAGCATTGGCTGGGCCTTCTTGCTAAGTTATGCTTGACTATTCTATCTCCTTATTTCTTGCTGCTCTTTTCTTTGTTGTTCTCTTTTGAGGCTCTCTTATCTACTCATTGCTAATTGCTGGCCAACACTCCCCCCCTCTAATTCCTGATAGAACTTTGTGCTATAGGATGGTCAATGTAATACTCGAGGATATCTATTGCTAATTCATGTTTGCATAGTCTTAATCCTTTCCCAAATCAAACTACAATGCATCCCCATTGATGGCACTAGGAGTATCTGAATGTAGAATGATGTAATATTTAGAATACATTGCTTGATCCTGTGCCAATGATTGAAGCAAGTGTGTTGGTTTAGGAGTGAATATTTTAGAGTCATACTCGTAAAACCTGTAGTAAACATGGCTTTGAAAGTTTTCTTATACCAAGCTCGAAGATATGTCATGTAGGCATGCCAAGCAGAAGCCAACCAAATCTTGGGGATCATACTCATGTCGTATATGAGGTTGTAGTTGCCATTTATAATTTCTATCTCTACTTTTGGGCTATTTAAAACGAAACTCTACAAGTCTTGCTCTTCATTCGAGATCCTTCCCCTCCTAAATCTCCTAGTAGGCTGTCAACTTCGAGAGTTATAAGCTAGTATCTCTCAATATCTGATGGCTCTCTATCTTTGTATAGAGCTCTGTGATAGCTCAAGGAAGACTGTTCCTAAGTTTTAGAGAAATTGGATCTTTCTATCTCTACGTTTTTGGCTATTTACAAGGAAGTTGTACAAGGTTTAGTCTTCATTCAGCATCCTCCCCCTCCTAAACTTCTTGATTTCATCATCAAATTATTGGAAGTATTGTTGCATCTTTCTTCACTATCCTTGGTTTTACTCCATACCTACTCATGTACAATGCCTCTTTGTAAACCTTGTATAGAAACTTTCCTCATTTCTTCAATTTGTTGCCATTTCCCAATGTCTCCCTCTAGCTTATGTTTTTGGTCTTATAGATCTTTTGCACCTTTGCAAGCATCTCTCATAACCTTCATCAGCTCAAGAAAAGGAAACTTTGTTTTTTTGACAAGTTCTTCTTGCTTTGCCTCTACTCTATCGTCTACATCTATCATAACTACATCTTCATATTTTTGTTGCTCTTATTCATTATCATCCAAACTAGTCAAAATCAATTGCTAGGACACATGCTAACTTTTGAGCAGGACATTAATGGAGATAATGATAGGAGTGCAAGTCAAGCTATGTACTCCAAGGACAAGAAAAAGAATGGCAAAGGGAAGCAGTCAACTGATGATGAATGGACTTCAAGTCAAGCTAGCTTTACAAAAGGAAAGATGAATTTCGGAGGTAAAGGAAGAGGAGGTAAGAACAAAGATAATACTAAAGCTTGTTGGATTTGTGGCAGAACCAATCATTTGGCAAATGATTGTGGGTATAACAATCAAAATGGAGGAAATAATAATCAGAGTTTTAATCAAAGAGGTAGAGGAGGAAGAAACCAAAGAGGCAACTTCAGAGGAAGTGGTGGTAGGACATCATATGCTAGAGGAGGTTGAAGAAGTTTTTAATCTCAGTCCTACAACAACAATTATTATAATTATGCATCAGATCAAAAGGATGACATGACTCTCATCTTGAATGCAACTCATGAAGTAGTAGGAGAAGACCAAAGGGTGTTTTATATTGACTCAGGATGTAGCAATCATCTGAGTGGCAATACATCACTAATGACTGATATGGAAGCAAAGGTGAATGGACATACAGTTCAAACAGGTGACAATACTAAGCATAAGGTTGAAAGCATTGGATTAGTGAAGACAGAGAATGGAAGTACACTCTTGAGTAAGGTACTTTATGTTCCTACTATTCCTAAAAACTTGATAAGTGTAGGGCGAATTGTGGAGAAAGGATATGAAGTCAAATTCACAAATGATGGTGTCTATGTGCAAGATCCAAGTTAGGGATATAGAAACATTATTGCAGGTAAAAAGGAAGGAAGTCTGTTTACTCTGAAAGTTCAAGGTAATGTGGGACATGCTCTATTTACTTATGGAAGTCAAAAGATGTCTGAGTTAGACCTATGGCATAAAAGGCTAGGTCATTTCAATGAGAGAGCCATAAAGGAAATATCAAGGAATGATGTAGTGCTTGGTTTTCCAAATGTTGAAGGGCAACACATGGTGTACAAGTGTGAAGCTTGTCAATTAGGTAAAGCACACAAAAATTCATACAATAAATCAAGATATAAGTATTCAAATATGCTCAAATTGATTCACACAGATGTGTGGGGTCCTTCAAGGGACTATAGCATAAATGGATCTAGATATTATGTGTTGTTTGTTGATGATGCAACCAGATGTATTACTTTGTATGTAATCAAGGACAAATCTGAAGTGTTGAAGACATTCAAGCATTATCATGCTTATGTAGAAAGGATTACAGGACAAAATCTCAAGAGGTTGAGATCAGATGGAGGGGGAGAGTATTTTTCTAAAGAGTTTGATGATTATTTGTGGAATGCAGGTATAAAAAGAGAAGTAACTTGCAGGTACTCCCCTCAACAAAATGGAGTTGCAAAAAGAAGAAATAGAACTGTTGTAGAGTTTGGAAGAGCAATGATGAAGGAAAAGAATTGTCCAAATTACTTATGGGCAGAAGCTATCAACACTGCAACATACCTTGTGAATAGGTTACCTTGTAAAGCATTGGAGGAAAAAACTCCTTATGAAGCATTGTGGGGTAAGAAACCTACTCTTGATCATTGTAAGGTATTTGGATGTTTAGCATATGCTTATGTTCCTTCACAATTGAGACATAACTTAGAAGCCAAAGCAGAGAAGTATGTGCTTATTGGGTATGATGATAGACAGATGGGTTACAGGTTGTGGAGTCCATCCACAAAACAATTTCTTGTTACCAAAGATGTTACATTTGATGAGCAAAGCACATGGTATACAGGGTCAACAAATGATTATGCAGATGACAAAGAAATACAAAGGAAAGGGAAGGCAAAATTGAATGTGTATGAAGAAGATATTGATGATGTTGAATATAAAAGTAAATTGCAGGATAATGTTGAAGATGGGCCAAGATTTGATCCAGAATCAAATGTGACTGAGACTTCAAGAAGTGCAGAGGTCAAAAGATCCTCAAGGGAAAGGAAAGAGCCTATGAGGTATAGCTATGATACATCTTTTCTAACAACAAAAGATTATGCTTATATTGTGAAGACAAAAGAGGATCCAATTACATATGAAGTAGCTAAAGGTAAACAAAATTGGGAGAAGGCAATGCAAGAAGAGTATGATGCTCTACTTGAAAATGAAACATGGGAATTGGTGCCAAGATCAAAGAATCAGAAAGTCATTCGATGTAAGTGGGTATATAAAACAAAAAGATTTGCAAATGGTAAGTTGTCTAGATATAAGGCTAGACTTGTGGTCAAAGGTTATGCCCAAACTTATGGGGTAGATTGTGATGAAACCTTTAGTCCTGTTGCTAAGATGTCTACAATTAGATCATTGATTGCTATTACTGCTTGTAAAGGATGGAAGTTATCACAATTAGATGTGAAGAATGCATTTCTGAATGGATACATTGCAGATGAAGTGTATATGGAGCAACCAAAAGGCTTCATGGATTCAATTGGATCAGATTATGTGTGTAAGCTCAAGAGAGCTTTGTATGGATTAAAGCAGGCTCCAAGAGCATGGAATTACAGGCTTGTTAAGTTCTTGAATGAATGTGGATTTCAAGCATCAAAGGCAGGTAGTAGCTTGCTAGTGAAGGCAAGTGAAAATGGATGCATATACATGTGTATTTATGTTGATGATATTATTGTCACAGGTACAGATGCTCAAGGAATCAATGAGCTTAAGAAACAAATAGAGAAGGAGTTTAAGATAAGTGATTTGGGAAACTTATCTTATTTCTTAGGAATGCAGATTGTGTATACTCAACATGGAGTATATGTTACACAGGAGAGGTACTTGAAGAATCTTCTAGTTAAATTTAACATGGAGGATTGCAAGCCTTCAAGCACACCATTGGAAATAAATCATAAGTTGAGCACGTATGGAGGTGAAGAATTCAATGACATGAAGAAATATCAGAGTTTGGTAGGTAGTTTAATCTATGCTACCTTGACAAGGCCAGATCTATCATATGCAGTAGGTGTGTTATCACAATTCATGTATTGTCCAAAGAAGACTCATTGGATTGCAGCTCAAAGGGTACTCAGATATATCAAAGGAACCCTAAGTGAAGGTTTGTACTATGGATTTACTTCTGATACAAGAATCTAAGTATTTAGTGATGTAGATTGGGCAGGTGATTCATATGATAGAAGGTCTACTCATGGGTATCTCTGTTATATTGGAGATAAGTTAGTTTCTTGGTGCTCAAAGAAGCAACATATAGTTTCTTTGTCATCCACAGAAGCTGAGTATAAAGGATTGGTAGAGGCTGCAAAAGAAGTGATATGGTTAAAGACCTTGTTGAAGAGTTTTGAAACTGATCAGAGTACTCCAATTATTTTTGGAGATAATATGAGTTCATTGTATTTGGCAGCTAACCCTCTTTTTCATGCTAGGACTAAGCATATATAGATTCAGTATCATTGCTTAAGGGAAAAGGTACTTGACAAAGAGATTGAAGTGATGTATACTCCAACAAAAGAACAAGTTGCAGATATGTTAACAAAAAGCTTGGATGGACCTAAGCTACAGAGATTCAAAGAGATGGAAGGTGTGAAGAAGAATGGAATAATCACAATTAGTGATTCAGGGGGAGCTGTTGGAAAAAAAAAATCACAAATTGGTGATTATAAAGAACTTGAAGGAAGTCAATGATAAGTTTGAAGTGAAAGAAGTTACTTGAGAAAGTAAAGAAGATTTCAGAATGATAGCTTGTATACATATGTACATTACAGTCAAAAATTCTTGTATTATGAGTTAATCCTTAGGATGATAAGGAGTATTGTAATAGACGCGGGATAAGTCTAAAACCATATGTATATAAGTCAATGATGTAAACAAACACATGAGAGAGAGAGAGTCATTAGAAGATGAAGTGTTGCTGCAAAAACTTTGCACTACACCAACCAAATAAACTCCAGGGATGTGTAGTGGACCTTTTAGCTTGCCAAAGAATGTATTAGAAACCCTATGTACTGTGGAAGGTCACTCTCAAAGAGATGAATCAAAATAAATAGGTAGAAGTTGAACCAAACGAAAAAAACTTGCTATTTTGGTTCATACACCAGTACAGTGTTTTAAACAATTCTCTGGACACAACAACAATTGAATTAATTCCTTATGGGGAACTCCAATTAACTTAGTAAGGTAAAAATAATGAGTGATTTCATAAAAAATGATGGACTACATGAAGAGAAAAGAGTTTAACAAGTCACAGCATCATCCCGATTTTCACGATCTGTAGGAGTCCTAAGACCATGAGCAAAGATATATTAATATCTCAAAATTCCAAGGAAATTTTTAGCAATATAATAGACCTTATGATGAATCCAACATGATTTAAATCATGGACAATGACCACTTACACACTAAGAAAAAGCCTTTAGAAAATCACCATTTTGATGGATTATTAACAAAGAAGTGAATTATGCAAAGATATAGTCAAGATCTAATGAATATACCTCACGATTGAAAAACCCAATTGCAGTGAAATTTTGTGAATATATAGAAGGATTAAGGAGCTAATTGTACCAACTTAAATCACTGAAAATGATGGATCATGGTTAGAGAATCATCTTTGCAAACTCACAAAAAAAATTGGGAGATATTGGAGTGAACAGTACACTCACATAGGCATCAAAACATGAATACAAATGATGATGAAAATGAATGGTATACTGATTGTAAAGTACAATAGACTTAATGGTATGTATGTCTGCCTTGAAGCCACACTCTAATATGCGATGAAGCCCTCCTTATAGAGGTACAAAAACCACAACTAAAAGCCATGTATATATAGTGATGTTTGGAGCCTAATTTTGAATTTGAATCTCTCCTAAAATCACTCTCAAGTCTTTTAGTGATTGGTTCTCAGACTCACTCAATCATGAATTAGTGGTTTTCTCCTTCCTACTCATCAAGTGGACTCAACCACTCTAGATAATTTCACTTTTACATCAAGTAGAGGCTCAAAAATTACAAGAGTGAGTTTACAAGCGAACTCTTGAAGGATTGACATTTCCTGTAAATTTCTATGTCTTTTGATGACTCAAGCCACCACTTACACTTGCCATGGGCTTGTTCCAACAAGTGTGTGTCGCTCAGATGCCTTCTAATACTTCAAGTGTGGAATCTAAACATTATGAAAATTGGTAAATAGATACTTCTAATACTCTTGAAGTTGAAGGAATCCTCATCTTGAACAAATTGGAGTCTAATATTTCAAAAATGATATTTACATTATGAGTGTAGTGATACTAATCACTATTTGATGTAAAGTTAGATTCATTGTGAAGCATTGGTTGGGCCTTCCTGCTAAGTTATGCTTGACTACTCTATCTCCTTAGTTCTTGCTGCTCTTTTCTTTGTTGTTCTCTTTTGAGGCTCTCTTATCTAATCATTGCTAATTGTTGGCCAACACTCCCCCCTCTCATTCCTGATAGAACTTTGTGCTATAGGATGGTCAATGTAATACTCGAGGATATCTATTGCTAGTTCATGTTTGCATAGTCTTAATCCTTTTCCCAAATCAAAGTACAATGCATCCCCATTGATGGCACTAGGAGTATCCGAGTGTGCAATCATGTAATATTTAGAATACATTGCTCGCACCCGTGCCAATGATTGAAGCAAATGTGTTGGTTTCGGAGTGAATACTTTAGAGTGATACTCCTAAAAACCTGTAGTAAACATGGCTTTGAAAGTTTTCTTATACCAAGCTCGAAGATATGTCATGTAGGCATGCCAAGCATAAGCCAACCAAATGTTAGGGATCATACTCATGTCGTATACGAGATTGTAGTTGCCATTTATAAATTTTGTCTCTACTTTTGGGCTATTTACAAAGAAAATGTACAAGTTCTGCTCTTCATTCCACATCCGTCCCCTCCTAAATCTCATAGTAGTCTCTCAACTTCTAGAGTTATAAACTACTATATCTTATTATCTGATGGCTCTCTATCTTTGTATAGAGCTCTCTGATAGCTCAAGGAAGAGTGTTCTTGAGTTTTAGAGAAATTCCAGCTTTCTATCTCTATGTTTTCGGCTATTTACAAAGAAATTGTACAAGGTTTAGTCTTCATTCAGCATCCTCCCCCTCCTATACCTGTTGATGTCATCATCAAATTATTGGAAGTATTGTTGCAACTCTCTTCACTATCCTTGGTTTTACTCCGTACGTACTCATGTACAATGCCTCTTTGTAAACCTTGTATAGAAACTTTCCTCATTTCTTCAATTTGTTGCCATTTCCCAATGTCTCCCTCTAGCTTATGTTTTCGGTCTTATAGATCTTTTGCACCTTTGCAAGCATCTCTCATAACCTTCATCAACTCAAGAAAAGGTAACTTTTGGATTTGTTGACATATTTTGGTAGTGATATGTGTGAATACATTAGGACCACCCGGACACTTTTTTCCCTCTTTAGGAAGATGTTAATCTCACAATTTTAGTTTAATCTTGCTTGAAAACTTGTGAGATAGTAGAGATTTCTATAGCTCTTATCCATGCAAATGTTTCAATTTATTTTTATAGGATTTTTTGTGCATTTATTAAGTGCTCTATTTTTAAAGATTAACAGAAAGAAAGTGTTGTACCGCATAGTGTCAAGCTAAACACATTGAAGTGCATGAAGAAATCATCAGTTGCTCACTTATGAGAACATCTATGAATTCATCTTTGTGTGTGCATGGATCACCCTAACCTTTTTAATTCACATACATGCATTTTGTAACTTATGATGGGTAGAACTTTCTCGTTTACCTAGTTCTAAGTACTAGGTATCCAAATTTTTGTGTGATAGGTGGCAACCCTAGTTGTACTATGGGATTTTGCATTACATTTGGTTACATAGGTTGCACCGTAGCCTTTATTCATGGCCTCATAGGTGGTACATATACTATGGGCATGAAACTTTATGGTATGCACACAAATGCATGCATACATACACACACATACAGATACACACACATGTACACACATGCATACATACACACACACATGTACACATGCATACATACACACACATATATACACACATGCATACATACACACATATACACACATATACACACATGCATGTATACATACACACACACATGTACACACATGCATACATAGACACACACATGTACGCATGCATACATACACACACATATATACACACATGCATACATACACACACATACACACATATACACACATGCTAGTGTTTTAATTAAATATATATAGTTAAATATATAATTTTTTTTATTTTGAATTTTTTTTTTACATCAAATATATACAAAAAGGATTAGGGTTTTTAGGCTATTTACACATACACACACATACACATAATATATATATATATATATATATATATATATATATATATATATATATATATATATATATATATATATATATATATATATATATATATATATATACACATGTATACAGAAATACACATATTTTAGGTCTAGATATATTAAGAGAAAATATAGAGAAAAATAAGAAAAAAAATATGAATAGGGTTTTAGGGTTTTAATACCTACATAACATATATACACAAACACACATATACATATAATACATACATACATGTAGATACACATGCATACAAAAATATACATATTTTAGGTTTAAATCTTTAAGATTAGGGTTTTAGGGTTTTAACACCTACATAACATATATACACACATACAAATACACATATAATACATATATACATGTAGATACACTTGCATACAAAAATATACAAATTTTAGGTGTAGATCTTTAAGATTAGGGTTTTAGGGTTTAGGCATACATATAACTCAATTATATTTATATTAAGAAAAAATAGAGAGAAAAATAAGAAAAAAAGTTTACATATATAAATAAATATATATATAAAATATGATTAGGGTTTTAGGATTAGGGGTTTAGATTTTTATAGGTGTTTAAGTATTTAGGTTTTAGTATTTCAGAATTATGTCTAAGTCTTTTTGATGAGGGTTTTAGGGTTTTAATACCTACATAACATATATACACAAACAGACATATACATATAGTACATACATACATGTAGATACACATGCATGCAAAAATATAGATATTTTAGGTCTAAATCTTTAAGATTAGGGTTTTAGGGTTTTAACACCTACACAACATATATACAGACATACACATACACATATAATACATATATACTTGTAGATACACATGCATACAAAAATACACATATTTTAGGTCTAGATATTTAATATTAGGGTTTTAGGGTGTAGGCATACATATAACTCAATTATATTTATATAAAGAGAAAATATAGAGAAAAATAAAAACAAAATCTGAATAGGGTTTTAGGGTTTTAATACCTACATAACATATGTACACAAAGAGACATATACATATAATACATACATACATGTAGATACACATGCATACAAAAATATACATATTTTAGGTTTAAATCTTTAAGATTAGGGTTTTAGGGTTTTAACACCTACATAACATATATACACACATACACATACACATATAATACATATATACATGTAGATACACATGCATACAAAAATATACATATTTTAGGTGTAGATCTTTAAGATTAGGATTTTAGGGTTTAGGCATACATATAACTCAATTATATTTATATTAAGAAAAAATATAGAGAAAAATAAGAAAAAAAATCTGAATATATAAATAAATATATATATAAAATATGATTAGGGTTTTAGGATTAGGGGTTTAGATTTTAATAGGTGTTTAAGTATTTAGGTTTAGTATTTCAGGTTTAGGATCAATTAAGAAAAAATCCGAATATATAGAGAAAATAGGGTAGTTATATAGATTAGGGTTTTAAAATTAGGGTTTTTGAGTTTTTTTATGTATTTAAGTATTTAGGTTTAGTATTTTAGGTTTAATTCTTTAAGAGTATGATTTTTAGATTTAATAAAAAAACAAATGTTCTAAAATGTCGATATTGTAGGAGATGGCTTCTTTGGATCCTGAAGAGAGAATGGCAAGTCCTTGCACACAGTGCAAGTATCAAATTTAGCCGAAATGATGGATTTGTACTACACATGTTAGAGAAAGCTAGCAATTGGAAACAACTGTGGGATTTAGAAAATGCAATTGCTCGCATGAAACGGTTGTCCATTTTTCATGAACTCCCTTGTTGGAGTGAATGGTTGATCAATCATTTGGTGGACCTGATGCATATTTTTAAGAATGTGGGAGAGATTCTTTGGAAAAGTTTGATCGGAAAGAAAGAAAGCAAAGCACAAAGGGAGAACTTAGAAGAGTGAGGTCGTATGCGAGAGTTGTGGGAAATTACTAAGCCCAACGGAACAGTATCGTTACCAAGAGCTCCTTGGGTGCTTTGTAGGATGGAAGAGCAACAAGTGAAGAAAACAATTTCAGAGTGTCGAACACCTACTAGATGCATGAGGTGTCTAAAGAATGCTTTCACACGAAACGACGATCTTGCAGGACTCAAGTCTCATGATTGGCACAAGTTTTTACAGTTTGTGCTCCCTGTAGCCCTAAAAGATTGTCTTTCAGAGAATGTACGAAGAACCATTTATAAAATTAGTTCTTTAGTATGGTGGACATCTTCTAAAGAGATAAATAGAGATAGCATAGAGAGTGTGAAACTCAATGCTATCGAGGTTGTTTGTATGGTAGAGAAATACTTTCCCACAAGTATTCTCACTATTCAACTTCATTTACTGGTTCATGTGGTAGATGAAGTTGCAACAGCAGGAACTGTCCATAGTCAATGGATGTTCTTCTTAGAGTGCTTTATGAAGACATTAAAAGGGTTCGTTTGATAGAGAGCACGTCCAGAAGGTAGCATGGCAAAGGGATGGCTTGTACAAGAATCTCTTGTATTCATAACTGAGTTTCTACGTATGTCGGATCCCGAAATGCCTTGCTTATGGAGCGATGATGAAGATGTTCGTCTCGTAGGCGATGAACCACAAGGTAAAGGATTGCAAAGAAAAATGGATGCAGCTTTCAGAGAGAAGGCAATGAAGTTTTGCATAGTTAACTCTGAGCCTATGCAGAAGTGGGTAGAAAGGTATGAGCTTGCCAAGGAAACTAACGCAAAGGAAAGAGCTCAGTTTCGAAGAAATCATTCCACTCGATTTTTGCCTCTTCCAGAAAGTCTTCGACCTCTTCCACCTTTTCCAACGAGCAAATGGCTAGATACAGCGGTTTCACAAGCAAAACAACGGGTGAAGGTATCTCTAAAGAAGAAGAAGAAATCGCAAAAGGATGTGATTGGGAGTATATTAAATACGCTGCACTATGGTCTCATGGACGACACTTTTGAATCGCACGAATCGATCAAAATAGGTCTACAGGATCATGGTAAGAGAGTTATCTCTGCAAACGCATAGAAAAAAATTGGTAGATATTGTAGTGAACAGTACACTCACATAGGCATCAAGATATGAACACAAATGATCATGAAAATGAATGTACATTGATTGTAAAGTACAATGGACTTAATGGTACATATGTGTTCCTTGAAGCCACATTCTAATATGCCATGAAGCCTTGCTCATAGAGGTACAAAAACCTTAACTAAAAACCATGTATATATAGTGATGTTTGGAGCCTAATTTTGAATTTGAATCTTTCCTAAAATCACTCTCAAATATTTTAGTGATTGATTCTCATACTCACTCAAGCATGAATAAGTGGTGTTCTCCTTCCTACTCATCAAGTGGACTCAACCACTTTAGATACTTTCACTTTTACATCAAGTAGAAGCTCAAAAATTTCAAGAGTGAGTTCACAACTGAACTCTTAAAGGATTGACATTTCCTTTAAATTTCTATGTCTTTTGATGACTCAAGCCGCCACTTAGACTTGCCATGGGCTTGCTCCAATAATTGTGTATGGCTCAAATGCCTTTTGGCTTATTTGGATGTTGGTAAGTCTTTTTGCAATGCCATCTTTAGTGACAGTTAGAGTGCATGAGCAGTTGTGAGGAACATTAGGTTCCATGCTTGCACAAAGCAAATTGAGGTGCATTATCATTATGTCAGAGAGAGGTTCTCTACTAGGGAGGTCAATTTGGCATATGTTCACACATACGATAACATTACTGATCTTTTCTCAAATGCTCTACGTTGAGAGAAGTTTGAAGAGTTCCCCAAAGCTTTGGGCTTATTGCCTTTTGTGGATTGATTTCTTTCCACATAGGTTGGCACTTCCGCATACATGAGTGACAACTCATTGTTTGTCGCATCACTCCCAA
>CM035432.1:119970808-120063308 GCA_020310875.1 Ceratopteris richardii | reverse complement strand
CATTGGAAGGTCTTGCAGACAAATGGCACAGTCAATATGCAGATGGCCATTTTGCTACATGGGAGGCTTTGAAGACAGCATTCTCACAGACATTTTGACCGAGTGACTCCTCCAAAAGAGCTCTAGATCATCTAGAGAACTTAAGGTTGAGACTAGGTGAATCGTTTCATGAACTTCACACTAGGACAAAAGCACTTGTTGCACGTCTTCCACGTGCTCTAGGTGATTTCTTGGTGAAAAACTGGATAGAAAAAGCTTTGCCCACGTCATCTCAGTAAAAGTTACGTGTCTCTTAGATTGGACGCAACCCTCAATGATTTTGTTGCAGTAGCATCAAATGAAAAAACTGAAATTGAACCCCACCAAGATGGCACCATTCACAATTTCACTAGCAGATCAACATTGGGTTGCGCATCTTGGCATTATTGAACATGTACGGATGATAATATAGGGTTGCCACTTTGTGTTGGATTTTGTTGTTATTGCACTTCCATAGAAGACTTCCTACCCTTTACTTCTAGGGAGACCTTGGTTGAGGCAAGCAAAAGCTTTGCAAGATTGGGGGAAAAACAAACTATGGATTTCAACTAGCACCAATAGCCAACCGCAACTACATTTGGAAGAAGGATTTGACTCAAGAAAAACTACTGGGTATACTGTGGACACGCAAGTAATGCCCTCTCTACCCCAAGAAGAAGATACATTATTGAACTGGATGATGGAAAGTACAAAGTGTTGCACGTTGGAAATCAATGAAATAGAGGAAGAAGTTGCATATAAAGGAGTTGCAGGAAAAGGCCATGAGGTTCATAAGGAATTGAAGAATGAAAGCTTGCAGGAGATTATGAATGTTGAAAGGGCAACAACTATAGAGGTTTCAGAATAGGAAGGTTATGAGCCTGAATGCAGAGAAGATCTCCCTTTTTCGGATATACCTCTAGGATGGACGAGAGAACATATTGCAGAATATAAGTTAAAGTCCACTCTTGCATAGAGTGGAGATGATTTATCAAACAAGATTAGTCCTGAAACACTAGAGCAAGAAGTAAATCTAGGGGATGAAGAGAACCCTCAAGTAGTCCACTTGGCCTCTTGGCTATGGCATTATCCTCCTTTACTACAGAAGGTAACTTCTTTACTTGTTGCTTACAAAAATGTCTTCGCATGGTCCTACAAAGATCTAACAAGGATACCAGAGGAGCTTGGATTACATCGGATACCCTTAGTTGAGGGAGCCGCGCCTACAAGAAGTAGGCCATATTGACTCAATCCGAGTTATGCAAAGGTGGTAAATGTGGAAATTACAAAACTAGAAGAAGCAAGTATAATTGTTCTAGTAGAACATTCCAGGTGGCTTTCTTCTATGGTTATTGTTCCCAAGAAAATTAGTGGAAAAATAAGAGTCAGTGTTGATTTTTGTGCCTTGAATAAAGTGATTGTTCAAGATGGATTTCCTCAGCCCTTCACAGAGCAAGTACTTGAGGAAGTAGTTGGTCACACTTTGTATAGCTTCCTGGATGGTTTCAGCGGTTACAATCAAATAGTGATCCATCCTGAGGATAGCGACAAAACAGCCTTTGTAACTCCATGGGGGCACTTATGTCTATACCCACATGGCTTTTGGTTTAAAGAATGCGCAAGCTTCATTTAATAGAACAATGTATCTAATATTGGGCAAATGGTTGATAACCTTTTTACGCATTTTCATGGATGACTTTTGAGTATTTTCAGACACAGATAGAAGAGCAGCAGTTCAAGGTTTCCATGATCATTTGGAAAATCTAAAAGAAATTTTTGAGCAATGTTTCAAAACAGGTTTGAAATTAAATCCTGATAAACGTCACTTTTTGGTCACCAAGGGTACTCTTCTTGGTCACATAGTATCTACTGAAGGGATAACGGTTGACCCTACAAAGGTTACTGCTATTCTATCCATGCCTATTCCAGAAAGACCAAAAGAAGTGCAAAGTTTTTTGGGCCATGCAGGATACCATAGAAGATTCATACGAATGCATTCAGAAATAGCTAAGCCCTTATCAAGGCTTACTAGTAAAAAGGTCCCTTTCTCATGGAGTGCTAAAGCTGAGAAAGCATTTTGTGAACTGAAAATGAGGTTATGTACTGCTCCACTTTTAAGTGTTCCTAACTGGTCATTAGAGTTTCATGTGCATACAGATGCTAGTCTTCATGCTGTTGGTGCAGTTCTAGCTCAACCATCATCACACAAGGTTGATAGACCTATCTCCTACGCCAGTAGATTACTCAACCAAGCAGAAAGGAATTACAGTACAACAGAAAGGGAAGGTTTGGCTATTGTATTTGCTCTTCAGAAGTTTCAACATTATCTTCTTGGTGTACATTTTATAGTCATATCTGACCATCAGCCATTGAAGTACTTGATAAACAAGCCTAGAGTGGTTGGAAGGGTTTGGAGATGGTTACTTTTGTTTCAAGAATTTAATTTTGATATTCATATTAAGCCAGGAAGAGAGCACCACATGGAAGATCAAGTGTCAAGGACTGCAATGAGCGAGAAGGCAACAGGTATTAATAATGAACTAGTGGATAGTAATCTCTTCCTAGTGGCAATTCGGACTGATTGGTATGATGGAATTCTCCATTTTCTCAATACTGGAAAACTCCCAGAACACTTGACACCTATAGAAAAGAGAAGATTACTCCTGAAAGCCAAAGCATATTCACTTATAAATGGGAATTTATATAATTACTGTCAGGATGATATCTTGAGAAAGTGTGTCTATCGAGAGGAGGTAAATCTTTTGCTAGAAGCTGCACATAGTGAAGGACATCTAAAGGGGGAAGAGTTGGCTCACAGAATCGTCCACAAAGGACAATGGTGGCCTCATATTTACAAAGATGCGATCAAGTTTGCTAAAGAATGCCACATTTGCCAGAGATGTGCTCCTATGCCAACCAGATTGAATTTCCAACCATTAGTCATATCTACAGGATGGCTCCCATTTGAACGATGGGGTCTTGATTTCATAGGAACAATTAGTCCAACTAGTCAACCTGGGGGTAAGAAGTATATTTTGATGGCGACATGTTATGCAACTAAGTAGATTGAGGCTAAAGCTACTGTAGATAGCACAACTTTAACAGTAGCTAAGTTTTTGTAAAAACGTAGTTTTTCAAGATTTGGTTGCCCACTGGAAATCACTAGTGATAGGGGCACACATTTTGTAAATCAATTGCTCCAATTCATATTTGACTGTTACAAGGTTTTTCATTAAAAATCTTGTGCCTACTATCCAATGGCAAATGGCCAAGCAGAGAGCTCCAATAAGATCTTGATTGGATTGCTTCGCAAATTATCCTTCCATCATCAAAGCTTCTAGCCATAAGCATTGATCGGTGCAATTTGGGCTTTCAGAACTACAAGAAGGGGAACCATAGGTGAGACTCCACTCAGCTTAGTATATGGAAAAGAGGCATTAGCACCATTCAAATTTATTATCAAAAGAGAAATGGGAGCCAAGGCCATTGGAATTGAGCCTCCCATTAGGAGACTGGTGGCATTAGAAGAATACAGAGAACGAGCAATGCAAAATCTTCAGATAACCCAAGAAGAGCGCAAAAGATTGCACGTCAGGTATCTTAGAATTAATGAAGTAGAGGAAGGATCCATGGTTTTGGTGCATCAAATTCCAGCAGTTTCAACCAAATTGGCACCCAAATGGATAGGACCATATAGGGTGATCAAGGTATTACCACATGCAGCAGTGCATCTGGAGGATTTGCAGGGTAAGAGTATACCTCTAGTCAATATCTCGAGGGTGAAGAACTACCTGAATTAAAGTCCAGATCAAATTGGAAAAATTTCAACCACTGTACAACCACATTTTATTCAGTATTTGCATTTATTTTGTTCATTCAATAAGCAGATAAAGGGAAGTTGCACCGAGGCGGTGCAAAAGCTTGATGTGGGGGTCTATTGCACCCCTCTTCTCTCTCTTCCCCTGCCACCACACCTCCGCTGACCCCTCACCTCCCTCCCCTCAGCCCCACTAACCCCTCACCACCCACCCCTTAGCCCCCTGCGAATTCCCCCTCTCTCCCTCCTTCTCTCTCTCTCTCTCTCTCTCTCTCTCTCTCTCTCTCTCTCTCTCTCTCTCTCTCTCTCTCTCTCTCTCTCTCTCTCTCTCTCTCTCTCTCTCTCTCTATCTTTCCCCGCCTCCCCACCCCCCACTGACCTTGTCATCCTCTCCCCTCCCCACCCCGCAGCGCCCCACCCCGCCCTCCACCCTGTAGCCCCACCCCGCCCCTCCATCCCACACCCCTGTCCCTCTCTCTCTCTCTATCTCTCTCTCTCTCTCTCTCTCTCTCTCTCTCTCTTCCCCCCTCCCCACCCTACAGCGCCCCACCCCGCCCTCCACCCCGCAGCCCCACCCCGCCCCTCCATCCCACACCCCCATCCTCTCTCTCTCTCTCTCTCTCTCTCTCTCTCTCTCTCTCTCTCTCTCTCTCTCTCTCTCTCTCTCTCTCTCTCTCTCTCTCTCTCTCTCTCTCTCTCTCTCTCTCTCTCTCTCTCTCTCCCTCCCCCGCCTCCCCACTGTTGGGATAATGTTGGCGAAAAACTTCGGCTTTAACGCCTACTGTTGCGGAAATACTTTCGCCCTGAAGGTGGGTTTCGCGACAAGGCTTGAACTCTGTCAGGCCTGCGGAAAATGCCGCGCCACCGTAATAGGATGCTAAACTAGAGTGATTCAGAACACCTCTGTAATCAACAGTAGCTCAGCCTAATTAACGTCGCTTTAACTGCGTTATTCTGCGACACAAGTTCCACCGGAACTTCACCCGACTGTTACTGGACTGACACCGTAGTCATACCGGAACTTCACCGAAATAAACTTAGTTCTGTTCGTAATTGCTTCAGATGAACTTATGTGAAGTAAGGAAGTAGTGTGTGAGCTTTTTTCACCGAATGAACTTCCGTCTGGAAACTTCACAGTTCTGAACTGCTATTTTCCGGTTAACTTTTGTACTGTGTGTACATCTTCATTCCACCGGAAACTGTGACCAGCTTAAAGTAGAGACGTCTAGCTACAAGATGAGCTATCTCTCATACAAAGCTTCGAACTCTGCTGCGAGTTATACTTCGTTGTTCTACCGGAAAAACTTATTTTCTGAGAAACTGTAATTGACCAGAAATTACTGAAATATGTTTACTGCGTAAACTGTTATTCACCGAATCATGCGTTTACAGAGAAGGTACTGAAGCGCGTTTAGTAACGAGTCGTGACAGCAAACGATAAACGGAATTTCCTACCGTAACACGAAATAGCATCAGATTCTTCACAAGTAAAATTGCGTGCAGACATCCACATAAACATGTGTTTTCGATTAGAGAAGATGTGTACAAGTAAACTTGGCCTCTTCTTGCTCAAGTTACAGAAACTCTCCTACAGTGAGTAGTTCCTTATTACCATCTCTCTTCAGATGAAAAAACCCGACACTTCAGGTTTGTGTTATTCATCTGTACATACGCGATCTATGGCGTCTTCTGAGAGCTCCTAACTTTCTCTTCACTCATACGCGATCTATGGCGTCTTCTCTCAGTCTCTCGTTCTCCTCTGTGTATCAGCGTGTCTCTCACATACACGCACACACTTCGCGCATACACTGTGTCATCGTTCTTCAAATCTTGCTGTATATATATATACAATTTCTTTGGCGCTCCTTTGCTCTGTCATTCTTCAATTTGCGTTATGAGCGCCTTACGCGCCCGCCGCGGTTAATTGCTCTGTTATGCGGACACCGCGCACTAACTTCGCATACTGTACACCTGTGCGCCGATTTTCTGAAGATTCTGTTTCTGTCTTGTTTGTTGTGTCAAATTCGTGAGTGTTTCCTTAACAGCTCCCCCTCAATCACTAATTTGACCTCTTCCGGTCTTTCATATATCTTTCTTTCTTTTATACCTGCCATCTCTTTGAATCTGTTTGTCTTTGTTCCATCCAAGCTCTTTGTCAGAATATCTGCAATCTGATCTTTTGTAGGAGTGTAGACTATTTCTATCTCTTTCTCCATTACTTTTTCCCTTAGGAAATGATACTGAATCTCTATGTGTTTTGTTCTTGCGTGAAACACAGGATTCGCTGCAAGATACAGCGAGCTCATATTATCTCCATGTATGATCGGTATACTTTGATCTATACCCATGCTTTTAAGTAAGGTCTGCATCCATATTACTTCTTTTGCTGCTTCTACCAGTCCTTTGTATTCTGCTTCTGTTGATGATAAGGCTACTGTGTGTTGCTTCTTCGAACACCAGCTTACCAGCTTGTCTCCTAGGTATATCATATACCCGTGCGTTGATCTTCGGTCATCTTGACTTCCTGCCCAATCTGAGTCACTATATGCTCTGAGCTTTATATCTGACGTAAAAGGATAATATAATCCTTCCTTTATAGTTCTTTTGATATATCTGAGAACTCTTTGTCCTGCAACCCAATGTTGATCTGTCGGACAATGCATAAACTGTGAGAGAACTCCCACCGGAAAACTAAGATCCGGTCTTGTTAGCGTAGCATATATTAAGCTTCCTACTAACGATTGATACTTCTTTATATCTTTAAACTCTGTACCACTATATTTACTGAGTTTATGGTTTACTTCAAGCGGTGTTGAAGTTTCTCTGCAATTTTCCATGTTGAACTTCTTCAGTAAGTTCAGGAGATACCTCTCTTGTGTGACATATACACCATGATCTGTATATGTGATTTCCATACCTAGAAAGTATGATAACTTTCCCAGGTCACTGATTTTGAATTCCTTTTCTAGCAGTTTCTTTACCTCTGTGATTCCTTCATCTGAGGTTCCTGTAATTATTATGTCATCTACATAGATACAAATGTAGATCATTCCTTCTTCTGTTCTTTTGATGAGTAGACTTGCATCTGCCTTTGAACTTTGGTATCCAAGTTCGTTCAGATACTTCACGAGTCTGTAGTTCCAAGCTCTTGGAGCTTGCTTCAGTCCATAAAGAGCTTTTCTTAACCTGCAAACAAAGTTTGGGTATCTGGAACTTATAAACCCTTCCGGTTGTTCCATATATACTTCATCTGATATATATCCATTCAGGAATGCATTCTTTATATCTAGCTGACTTAGCTTCCATCCTTTTGATGCTGCTATAGCAATCACTGTTCTTATGGTTGACATCTTTGCCACCGGACTGAATGTCTCGTCATAGTCTATGCCATGCGTCTGAGCATAGCCCTTGATAACCAGTCTCGCTTTATGTCTGGCTATCCTTCCATCTGCAAGTTTTTTAACTTTGAACACCCATTTATTTCCAATTACTTTCTTACCGTTTGGTTTAGGAACAAGCTCCCATGTCTTGTTCTCTTCCAGTGCGGTGAGTTCTTCTTTCATTGCTTCTTGCCATTGCTTCTTGCCTTTAGCTTCGTCATAGCTCTGAGGTTCTTCCTCTTCTTTAACTATATATGCGTAATCTAGTTGAGTTATGTATGATGTATCATACGAGTATCTTTCCGGTTGTCTTCTTACTCTGTTTGATCTTCTTGGTTCATATTCTTCGTGTGTGTCTGAGTACCCGTCTTCATCTTCGTTCCTTATACCTGTTCCGGTCCTGGACGTACTTGCCTCGTCTTCTTTGTTTACCTGAACAATTGATTTTCCTTTCTCTTTTCCTTTTATTTCTTCTTCAAATTCTTCAGCTGTATGACTCTGATCTGCATACCAGCTTTTCTGTTCATCAAATGTTACATCCCTGGAAACTGTAAAATGTTTGGTCAGAGGACTCCATAACCTGTAACCCATCTGTTTCTCGTCATATCCGACGAATACATATTTCTCTGCTTTCGGTTCAAGCTTATGTCTCAGTTGAGATGGTACATAAGCATACGCTACTGATCCAAACACTTTGCAGTGATCAAGTGTTGGCTTCTTTCCCCACCAGGCTTCATAAGGGGTCATTCCTTCTAACGCTGTACATGGTAACCTGTTTACCAGGTATGTAGCTGTGTTTACGGCTTCAGCCCAAAGATAATCCGGGCAATTCTTTTCCTTTAGCATAGCCCGTGCGAACTCGACTAGAGTTCGGTTTCTCCTTTCTGCTACACCATTCTGTTGTGGTGTATACCTGCAGGTTATTTCTCTCTTAATACCTGCATTCCAAAGATAATCATTGAATTCTCGGGAGAAGTATTCTCCCCCTCCATCTGACCTTAGTCTTTTGAGTTTCCGTCCGGTGAGTCTTTCAGCATATGCATGAAAATGTCTGAAAGCTCCGAACACTTCTGATTTCTCTTTCAAAACATAAAGAGTTATCCACCTTGTTGCATCATCAATGAATAAAACATAGTACCTTGATCCGCTGATTGATCCTTCTTTCGTTGGTCCCCATACATCTGTATGTATGAGTTCTAGCACGCCATCATGTTTGAATCCTTTCTTCTGGAAAGGTAACCTGTGGGCTTTTCCCATTTGACAAGCTTCGCATTTGTGAATCATATGTTGGTTCTGTACGTTCGGTAATCCCAGTACAGACTGATTCGCTATCATAGCTTTGATTCCTTTTTCGTGAAAATGACCTAATCTCTTGTGCCAGAGATCAAGTTCTGTAATTACCTTTTCATCATGTGTGAGCAGCGCTTGGCCAATGTTCCCTTGTACTCTTAGGGTAAAGAGTCTGCCTTCTTTCTTACCAGAAACGATTTGATAATATCCGTTCTTGGGATCTTCTACAAATACTCCTTTATTTGTAAATCTGACTTGAAAACCTTTTTCGACTATCTGTCCCACACTGATCAGATTTTTCGGTATTGTTGGAACATACAAAACATTGGTTAGCAAATCTGCTCCACTCTTGCATTTCACTTTCCCGATTGATTGTACTTTGTGTCTTGTATTGTCACCCGTTTGAACAGTGTGACTAGAACTACCTCTCTCTAGTTCTGACATTAGTTCTATATTTCCTGACAAATGATTAGAGCATCCAGAATCAATGTAAAATACCTTTAGGTCTTCATTTTCTGATGTGCTGATTGAGTTCATCATCAATGATATATGACTTTCATTCTGTGTGTCATTTGCGTAGTTGTTGTAGGTGGTGTTGTAGGATTGGCTCTGTCCCCAACTTCTTACTCCACCTCTACCGTAGCCTCCTCTTTGGCTTTGTCTTCCTCTTTGGAAGTTACTTTGATTTCTTCCGCTACTGCCTCTGCTATTGTTGTTCTGACTTTGATTTGATCCCTGTTGGTTGTGCCAACAGTCATGCGCCAGATGATTACTTAGTCCGCAAATCCAGCAAGCTTTCTTGGTGGTATTCTGGCGGTTTCTTCCTCTTGCTCTTCCTCTGCCAGTGCCTTTACCTCTTGCGTAATAGGCCTGAGAGCTTGACTCTTCTTCGTCTTTTGACTTGCCTTTGTCTTTATTGTACATTGCAGAGCTATGTCCTTTGTCTGCGTCTCCTTTCAGGTCTTGCTCATATGTGAGCATCAAACCAAGCAACTGATTTAAATCTGGTACAAAATGATTTAAAGAAAGTTCAGTTGAGAGTACGAAAGGTTTCCACCTTTCATCTCCTCTCAACCCTGTGAGTACTTGCGCTATCAATCTATGATCTTCGACTTCTTCATTTATGGATCCAAGACTATCTGCTAGATCCTTCATTTTAGTGACGTAGTCACTGATGCTTTGACTCGGCTTCTTTCTAAACGTTGTGAATTCGGACCATAGGCTGGCTTTCCTAGCTTTCGTAGTATTTTGGAAGTGATCTTCCAATGCACTCCATATGTCCTCTGCTTTCTCCAGACCTCTAATGTGCGGTAGTAGATGATCTGACACAGTGTTGTAGATGTAGGCTCTTGCCGTTGCATCTTTCTTCTGCCATAGCTTTAGGGCGTCTAGTTCTTCTTTTTCCGGTTGACTGTCATCTTCGAAAGTCGGTTTCTTTTCTTCTCCGGTTACGTACATCATTAACTCCTTACTCATAAGTAAGGCTTCCATGCGCATTACCCACGCAGGATAATTATCTCTGTCCAGTTTATCAATTTGGACGTGGTCTGTCATGATTGAGAATATTCTAGGCTCTTATACCAATTCTTGGGAGATTAACCTGCTCTGATACCAATTGTTGGGATAATGTTGGCGAAAAACTTCGGCTTTAACGCCTACTGTTGCGGAAATACTTTCGCCCTGAAGGTGGGTTTCGCGACAAGGCTTGAACTCTGTCAGGCCTGCGGAAAATGCCGCGCCACCGTAATAGGATGCTAAACTAGAGTGATTCAGAACACCTCTGTAATCAACAGTAGCTCAGCCTAATTAACGTCGCTTTAACTGCGTTATTCTGCGACACAAGTTCCACCGGAACTTCACCCGACTGTTACTGGACTGACACCGTAGTCATACCGGAACTTCACCGAAATAAACTTAGTTCTGTTCGTAATTGCTTCAGATGAACTTATGTGAAGTAAGGAAGTAGTGTGTGAGCTTTTTTCACCGAATGAACTTCCGTCTGGAAACTTCACAGTTCTGAACTGCTATTTTCCGGTTAACTTTTGTACTGTGTGTACATCTTCATTCCACCGAAAACTGTGACCAGCTTAAAGTAGAGACGTCTAGCTACAAGATGAGCTATCTCTCATACAAAGCTTCGAACTCTGCTGCGAGTTATACTTCGTTGTTCTACCGGAAAAACTTATTTTCTGAGAAACTGTAATTGACCAGAAATTACTGAAATATGTTTACTGCGTAAATTGTTATTCACCGAATCATGCGTTTACAGAGAAGGTACTGAAGCGCGTTTAGTAACGAGTCGTGACAGCAAACGATAAACGGAATTTCCTACCGTAACACGAAATAGCATCAGATTCTTCACAAGTAAAATTGCGTGCAGACATCCACATAAACATGTGTTTTCGATTAGAGAAGATGTGTACAAGTAAACTTGGCCTCTTCTTGCTCAAGTTACAGAAACTCTCCTACAGTGAGTAGTTCCTTATTACCATCTCTCTTCAGATGAAAAAACCCGACACTTCAGGTTTGTGTTATTCATCTGTACATACGCGATCTATGGCGTCTTCTGAGAGCTCCTAACTTTCTCTTCACTCATACGCGATCTATGGCGTCTTCTCTCAGTCTCTCGTTCTCCTCTGTGTATCAGCGTGTCTCTCACATACACGCACACACTTCGCGCATACACTGTGTCATCGTTCTTCAAATCTTGCTGTATATATATATACAATTTCTTTGGCGCTCCTTTGCTCTGTCATTCTTCAATTTGCGTTATGAGCGCCTTACGCGCCCGCCGCGGTTAATTGCTCTGTTATGCGGACACCGCGCACTAACTTCGCATACTGTACACCTGTGCGCCGATTTTCTGAAGATTCTGTTTCTGTCTTGTTTGTTGTGTCAAATTCGTGAGTGTTTCCTTAACACCCACCCCCCGCTGACCCCGCCATCCCCTCCCCTCCCCACCCCGTAGCGCCCCACCCCGCAGCACCCCACCCCATAGCACCCCACCCCACCCTCCACCCTATAGCCCCACCCGGCCCCTCCATCCCACACGCCTGTCCCCTCTCTCTCTCTCTCTCTCTCTCTCTCTCTCTCTCTCTCTCTCTTCCCTCGCCTCCCCACCCCCCGCTGACCCCGCCATTCCATCCCCTCCCCACCCCGTAGCACCCCACCCCGCCCTCCATCCCGCCCCTCTATCCCACACCCCCGTCCTATCTCTCTCTCTCTCTCTCTCTCTCTCTCTCTCTCTCTCTCTCTCTCTCTCTCTCTCTCTCTCTCTCTCTCTCTCTCTCTCTCTCTCTTTCCCCGTGTCCGCACACCCCGCTGACCCTGCCATTCTCTCCCTTCCCCAACGTGCAGCACCCCACCCCGCCCTCCATCCTGCAGCCCCACTCCGCCCCTCCATCCCACACCCCTGTCCCCCTCTCTCTATCTCTCTCTCTCTCTCTCTCTCTCTCTCTCTCTCTCTCTCTCTCTCTCTCTCTCTCTCTCTCTCTCTCTCTCTCTCTCTTCACCCCCTCCCCACCCCGCAGCGCCCCAACGTGCCCAACACCTCGCAACCCCACCCCACCCCTCCATCCCACACCCGCATCCTCTCTCTCTCTCTCTCTCTCTCTCTCTCTCTCTCTCTCTCTCTCTCTCTCTCTCTCTCTCTCTCTCTCTCTCTCTCTCTCTCTCTCTCTCTCTCTCTCTCTCTCTCTCTCTCTCTCTCTCTCTCTCTCTCTCTCTCTCCCCGCCTCCCCACCCCCCGCTGACCCCGCCATCCCCTCCCCTCCCCACCCCGTAGCGCCCCACCCCGCCCTCCACCCCACAGCGCCCCACCCCGCCCTCCACCCTGTAGCCCCACCCCGACCCTCCATCCCACACCCGCGTCCCTCTCTCTCTCTCTCTCACTATCTCCCTCCCCCTGCCTGCCCACCCCCCGCTGACCCTGCCATCCCCTCCCCTCCCCACCCCGTAGCGCCCCAACCTACCCTCCACCGGGCAGCCCCACCCCGCCACTCCATCCCACACCCCCGTCCCTCTCTCTCTCTCTCTCTCTCTCTCTCTCTCTCTCTCTCTCTCTCTCTCTCTCTCTCTCTCTCTCTCTCTCTCTCTCTCTCTCCCTCTCTCTCTCTTTGTCTCTTCCCCCGCCTCCCCACCCCTGCTGACCCCGCCATCCCCTCCCCTCCCCACCCCGCAGCGCCCCATGCCGCCCTCCACCCCACCCCTCCATCCCACACCCCTGTCCCTCTCTCTCTCTCTCTCTCTCTCTCTCTCTCTCTCTCTCTCTCTCTCTCTCTCTCTCTCTCTCTCTCTCTCTCTCTCTCTCTCTCTCTCTCTCTCTCTCTCTCTCTCTCTCTCTCTCTCTCTCTCTCTCTCTCTCTCTCTCTCTCCCCCCCCCCCCCGCCACCCCACCCTGCTGACCCCTCCACCTCACCCCCGTGAGCCCCCCTTTTCTCCCTCTCTCTCTCTCTCTCTCTCTCTCTCTCTCTCTCTCTCTCTCTCTCTCTCTCTCTCTCTCTCTCTCTCTCTCTCTCTCTCTCTCTCTCTCTCCCTCCCTCTCTCTTTCTCTCTCCCTCTCTCTCTCTTCCCGCGCCTCCCACCGTTGACCCCGCCCTCACCCCCCGCGGACCTCACACCACCCCGCCCCTCAGCCCCCGTTGACCGAGCCCCTCAGGCCCCGGCTGAACCGCCATCTTCCTCCCCCACGACCCCCCCTTATTCTCCACCCCTCGGTTCAACCCCCTCACCCCACCATCTCCCTCCCCCAGGTCGCTCCTTCTCTCCCCACCCCTCGGTCCAACCCCCTCACCCCACTCACCTCGCCAGCCCATCCACCCCCACACTATCTCAACCTCCCCGCAGCCCAACCCTCCACTCAACCCCATACTATTGTGCCTAGTGGTGATTTAACTAAAGTGCAGAGAGCAATATGCATAATATCCAATTCCATGTGTTGCAAAGATGTTCTCTCGCATAGACTTCAAATCTGACCTTATGTATGGTAAGAGAGCATTTGTCCATTGGTGGGAAGGTGAAGGCATGAAGGAAGGAGAGTTCTCAGAAGCACGTGAAGACTTGGCTGCTCTTGAGGAGGATTATGAGGAGGTTGGAGCAGAAGTATGAAGGAGATGACTCTTCCAACTAAGGAATTCATTGGGCTCTTGGATTGGTGAGGTTAAAGTCCACATCCTCCACCCACCATTTCTCACACTCAAGGGGTCATTCCAATATCACGAGCGGCATAAAATGAGGATCTCAGTTTGCAAGTAAAAGGGTAAAAGTGTTAAGTGGTAAAAGTGAAAGTGGAGAAATGACTGTTGCCGCCAACCATTCATGACGACTACCTTACTTTGAGGATCCAATTCAAGACTGGTGGCATATTTGATTTACCCCTCCAATCGTGGGTAATCAATCGACACATTATCAGTGGACGTGAGGAATCAAAAAGGCCCTCTTGGCCTATTGGAGCCTATAAAAGCAATGGATTTGTGTTCAATTGGGATACACATATACATACGTACGTACAGGGGTCCTCTCTTGGCACTTTGTGACTACAAGCCTACTGTTGGAAGTCACTCTGTGGTGAGGATAGAGAGCATGGGCTTGCTAGTGAGGGCTAAAAGCACTATAGTGTGAAGAGAGTGGCTTGGTCTTGTCATCCCAATGTGATTAATTGGTATTCGTGCTCCTTCCCTTAGAGCAAGTCTTCATACTTTGTATTTGATCAGTGCTCCTCTGCATCTAGTTGTGTTCATTGTACGGATTGGATGAAACTCTTGTATTGATGTTGTTTAGTTCTGGAGTGATATGTTAGCCCAAAGCATCAACTTTTGAGCATCTCTTTTGCCTCGATTGTAATCATCTGTTCAAACTAAGGAGTGGTTGGTCTTCCATTATTGACAATTGTCATTAATAATATCCGTGAGTATTCACAAGTCTGTGCAAATATTGATAACTTCCTGCTCACAGAAGTGTTAAAGGGTATATTTCCCTAAGGAGAACCTCCCTTGAGTAGGTGTACTAGAGTGCTTGTTGCATGCCCCTGTTAAAAGTAGATACCCCAGTACCTCCTCTACACATACTCTCAAGCTAAAGAGATTGAAGTGCATGAAGAAATCATCAATTGCTCACTTATGAGAACATCTATTAATTCAACTTTGTGTGTGCATGGATCATCCTAACCTTTTTAATTCACATACATGCATTTTGTAACTAGGATGAGTAGAACTTTCTCGTTTTCCTAGTTCTAAGTACTAGGTATCCAAATTTTTGTGTGATAGGTGGCAACCCTAGTTGTGCTATGGGATTTTGCATTACATTTGGTTACATTGGTTGCACGGTAGCCTATAGTGATGGCCTGATAGGCGGTACATATACTATCGGCATGAAACTTTATGGTATTTCATCTCCTCGTATGCCAATGATGTATGCCTTTATGGGTTGCAAAGATTCTTGTAGTTCTCGTACAATTGAGGGCTATTTTGTATTGATTCTCACTCTTATATCTATGAGAACCTTATATATTTGCACCTTGATTGTTTCCAATCGTACTTGAATATAGGGGCCTCGATCAATGAGTTTATGAGAGGAACATTTACTATTTGTACATGTAACCATAGGGAAGATCTTTGTTTGTTCCCTTGCACATTGGCATGCAAAGAGATTTTTCTCCATAAGGCTAATCGTGAAGAGATCTATATTGTAGACATATTCATCCATGCACTCTTCCATGGTGACAACTTGTTCATTCACACAAACATCACGTGTGGCTAATATCTACATCCAACCTTGGGATTCAAGTGCCTCATTTGGAGACATTTGTGGAATATAGGCCTGGTAATCCATAGGTATTTTTTATTTCTTTAGTGACACTACAACTTTAAGAATCTTCTCTTCTCTCAGAGATGACTAAGGTGTGGAAGGGACTTCTAATAGAAAGAGGTAAGGGATCAATATGTGGGTTTACCAAAGGTGGAGAACTTGATCATGGTGGAGGTGAATAAATCAAATTATTGGGAGATGCATAAGATTGTGAATTAGTGATCTATTATAGCAAGATAGATGAAGGTTGGGAGAGGGTGAGCTTTGAGCTGATGGAGTGAACGGATGTGAATTTTGTTATGGCATGGAGAAAGGAAGTGGAATGTTGTGCTTCTAGGGATGTAGACTTATGGATGGAGACATTCAAGAATGGTGATGGTGGAAGATGAGCTCATGGAGGGAATGTAGACTAATGGACCAATGTAGAAGGAAAATCCTACACAACAACCATTATTGAAATGGGAGTTTTTTCTTTTGGATCCATAAGACATTAAACAAAATATGTAGAAGATCCCATGTCAAAGTTGAGGAATCTGCCTTGGTTGTTGCACTTACGACCTCCTTGTAGTAGTAGTCCATAAGAATATGACACTTCTTCCATATGAGAAGGTGGAGGAAAAAAAGAGGTTGTTGTAAGAGAAAGGTAGACTAGTTGGATTTGTCACTTGGTTTATTCAGAAGTTTATGTTACACTTATGAATTCTTCAAGTAGCTTTGATGTGAATCTTCTCCCTATACATGGGTGGTTTTTAATTAGTGATGGATAGAGGTTTTCTACCCTTGTTACCACATACATGATACACTCATATGTGGTGGTAGTTTGTACTTAGGGATATTATTCAGCTCTTACTTAAGCTCTGTTCATCCCTAATAGAGAGATCTATTCCAACCATCTATCTTCTCCATGTATCTTTTTGCATTTGTTCTCCTTGTGTGTGTGCTTCTTGTGTGTCTCTTGCGCTTCTACACACACCCAAGAATGGTATCATAATAGGTTCAACTCCTTCTAAATTTTTAGTTCAACAGCTAGAAAGCATTTCTACTAGTCATGCTAGGGCTTCACCCCCCATAGATGATATTATTTCGGATGCATCATTTATCTCTACATTGCTGAATGAATTAATAGAATGTTTTCAAAGCTTTGCCACTACAATCGGTTTGGTTCAAAAACGGAATCCAAATATGTATGCATTTGATGAGGTTGTGTCTCTTTTTCTATAAGAAGAGAAATCTAGAGTGAATATGAGTGGTTTCATTGATGGAACACAAGAACTTGCTATCTCAAAAAAATGGGAAATAAAGTGTGGTTAAGATTTGGGATCATCAAAACCAAAGCCTCAACCTCCCAGTTCCACTCATTCCTTTAATGATGCTTATTTGCAAAAGAAGAAGAGATGCAAACAGTGTTGGAGGGCTAGTCATACTATTGAAGAGCATAGAAAAATTGCTAAGTAAAATGAAAAGAAGAAGGAATTGCTGAGAATTCATGAAATGCAAAGAATAATGAAGCCAACATGGCTGAGGTGGGAATGGATTAGAACAAAGGATTTAAGTTTACACACTAACAATTATCTAATAAAAATGTCAAACGCATTCATAGGGATCAAGAAGGTAGTTGAGAGAAAGTCGATAGTGGATATACAAAAATTAAAGAATGTATGTTGATTGTGCAAAAATGGTAGATAGAAACAAAAATCCATAATTCAGTAGATGGTAGGTGAAAAAAAGATGGTAGATAAAAAAAAAGCCAAATCATAGTAATTTATAACAAATTGCATGATATTTATAAAACACTTAAAGCCCATTATGATCACTAGTAGTGGACATGAATGAATGTCAGTATAGAGAAGACATATGGTTCGAATAGCTCTCTCTATTGATGATAAATAGAACAAAAGTAAGAGTTGAGTAATATCTCTAAGTACAAGTACCACCACATATTAGTGCAATATGTATGTGGTAACATGAGCAAAAACATATCGCCAACACTAGATTAAAAAGTACCCATGTATAGGGAAAAGGTTCACATCAAAGCTACTCGAGGAACATATACCCATGAATATGTCTACCATGAATACCCATGAATATGTCTGCCACATTATCTTGTGTAGGCACATATACCAAGTCAATATCTCTTGCATGAAAGCACTCTCTCACATAGCTATAAGGCACCGCAATGTGTTTGGTTTTGTTCATGAAACACTAGATTTTGTGAAATAATTAATGCAATCCGACTATCATTGAGAATATGCATAGCAATGTTAATCTCCATGTGTTAGTGTCAAGCCAATGCATGAATCGACTGAACTAGGAAACTGCATACTATATATCTGGCCTTATGTAGCATGCATATATAAGACATCCCACAGCTTGCTCATAGAGCAAAGTGTCAAATGCACCACTATAATCCTCAACTGAGAATCAAATCCTATCTCCACTAGTGTGACACCCAAAAGACCAAGATACATGACATCAAAAGTATGCTACAAATCAGCCATAAGGATGTCAAATTTTGCATCTCACTACCCAATCAACAATATGTCATCAACATAAAGAACAAGCATTGTGAGCTCAACCCCATCTTTGCGTGCATAGAGTATGCTTTCAATGGGACTACACATGAAGCCAAGAGCAACAAAGTTCTTATGAATTTCTTCATGCCATGTCATGGAGCTTTTTTGAAACCATACAAGGCCTTATTCAAGCGACAAACCATATGATACAAACCATGTAGATTAATGTCATCAGGAGATACAAAATAGTCGACAAAATAGACAATCGGATTCCCCCCATTAAGGTTATATGGGGAAGTTACATGATGCTAGAGCCTTTATTTTTACCTTGAATGGCAACCCGATGGCCCGAAAGTTTATGGCCCACCTAACCTAATAATTAGGCTCCCAAAGATCATCCGTGACCATCAATGGTCACACATAGAGCTCATGCAACGTAGAAGTTAGGGTTCCACGAATGTCCCGGCTCTCACAATGGCTTCTCCTAATAATGAAGTTGTCACAACTTTGAACATCAGGGATCATTTGTGGTCACTTGAGGGTGGACTATTGAGCATATCTAATGGATTGAACACATAATTTGCACACATGACCGACTCCATCGAAAACTTATCAAGAAGGTGTTTCCTTAACATGCAATTTCGAGGAGTTTTGTTACACTCGTAAACACCATTTTGCTTAGGTGTAAATGGAATTTTACATTGAAGTCAAATTCCACTCCAAGAGATGGAGTCTTGATAGGAACACATACATCACTATGAAAAAGATGCAATTCTTTTTAAGTGTGTGTATGACTATGTTTTGGAAAAGAAGAATGATGCAATTTTCCAAGACATGCCAGATTCCTTCTTCTTTTCATTATGCTTAGGAAGATTTCTAAACTCATCTATAGTATGAAAAATCTTCAAACAATATTTGCATCTCTTCTTTTACAAATCAGCATCATTAGAGGAATGAGTGGAAGAGGAAGTTTGAGCCTTTGTTTCTGATGAACCCAAAGTTGAACCATATTTTATTTTTTCTTTTTGTGAGATAGTAATTGCTTGCATTCCCTCAATTAAACCACTCCTATTCACTTTAGATTTCTCTTCTTGCAAAAGAAGAGACACAATATCTCAAATACATACATATTTTGATTCCCTTCTGCAACCATAAGAAGCGTAGTTGAAATGCTGTGAAAATATTTTGGTAATTGTTTCAACAATGTAGAGATGAGTGATGCATTCAGAATCTCATCTATGTTTTTCATTTGCTCTTTCAAGTCCTTGATGCATGTTAGATACACATTTGTAGACTCATTTTTAACTATACAAAAATCCTCAATTTTCTTCCTCATGTATCCTACACATACTTATTACCAAAGAGAAACAAAGAGGCAAGAGTGTCTCATGCTTATGTTGATGTAGAACATGATCGAATGTGTGGAACTATATAAAAGTCATTGAAAATGCAATCAATGCATGAGTTTGAGCATGCAATCAATGATAGTAGGCTGTGAAGTAGAAGAACGTAGGGGTCTTTGATCTACATATGCTACTATGTTCCATAGTTGTTTTACAAAAATAACATGTTTCATCATGTAAGAACACATTGGATAGTTGGGCAAATCAATCTTAGCTTCAGTTTGAAGCATGTAAAAAAGGCCATTACTACCTACCATTTGAATAAAGAACATGTTATAACTTATGGAATATGTTGAACAATGCATTGTTGGATTGTAACATGGAATATGTTGGCCAATGCATTGTTGGATTGTAACGTGGAATATGTTGAACAATGCATTGTTGGAATGTAAAATTATTATTGAACAATGCATTGTTAAAGTGTTATATTATTAATGTATTAATGTGTTTTTGATGTTTTTGATATAGCAGCTGAAGGTTTGTGAGGAGCGTGCAAAGCGTGAAAGGGCGGATATCAATAATCCAAATAATTATATTGTGTAGAAGGTTCTATTATTAGAAATAGTTAGAAAAGTAATGGTTAGAATAAGGGTCGTTGTAGACCGCAGTTTCTGTTATTGAAAGCAATGGTTTTTTGTAAAAGTTACCAACTTTTAGTTTCACGCCTGCTTTTGGAAGCCGCTCTCATGTAACCACTCTTTTCGACGTAATCAAAAGTTCCTATAAATACATGCACTATGTGGACTGTCAAAACAGAGTGCATGGGGGGAGATTGCACCCAATATTGCGTTCTGTCTCGTCTCTTGTTGCATCTATTTATCTGTGTGTTTTCAGTATCCGTAATCTATGTGAGCAAGATCCTGACAACAGTGGTATCAGAGCTCTGCACGCATCAATACAGAGGGTTCTATTCTGAGTTCACGATTCGTCTCCGTCTCCAGCTCTGTTTCCGTTTTCAATTCCGATTCCTGCTCGTGCTCCTATTTCAGTTTTGGTTCCTGTTCTTGTTTCTGTTTCTGTTCTAGTTCTAGAAGCAGAACCTACGTTTTCACCTACGTTTGCTCCTACGGCTTACTCCAAGGCGTCGACTAAGGCAAAGAACTTAGGCAATAACTTAGGCAATACATTGGCAACATTGGCACCCAAGGCTCCATTGGCGACTGTTGGCAGCCGTTCGCTACGCGCGAAGCAATTTTAATTTTGAGTGGCAATAGAGTGGTTTAGATTCCCTAAGGTAGGAGGATTTGAACCCACAACCTCCTACTTTCAAGGGAAGTGCTTTACCACTACACTCTCTCTTAGAGTTGTTACTCAAGTTCTCTCTCCTTAAATTTAACATAACTTGCAGTTTTCAAGGCGGCATGGTGCGATGCGACGCGGGGCGTCTCAGGGTACATCTTTTCAGGGTACACTTTTGAGGGTACACTTCTTAGGGTACACTAGGGTACATCAAGACTGGGTACATCTTATCAGGGTACATCAGGGTACATCTAGATAGGTTACACTCTGCTAAGGTACATTTCTTGAGGGTACATCCCGAGAGGAAAGCACTAGCTTAAGGGTCCAAGAGCACCATGGAGGATTAAAGTAATTCACCTCTACCTGAGGTAACACTTGAACAACAACTAGAGCTTTTGCGGCATGAGCTTCGAGGAGCTCAAAATGAGATCCGACAATGTGATGAAGAGTCCTCCAACAGATACAAACTGAGGCAGACAACCTTACGACAGTAGTTGGTTTGGAGGTGGGAATCCAAGCTAAGCTTCACACCCTACAACCTACAACCCTCAACGAGGCTATATCTTTCGCCTATGATGCAGAAAAAGAATTCCAGTCCATAACCAAGTCAATCCGTCTCCAACAACCACGCCAACGACCACTTTATGTTAAACCTACATTTCCTATGAAGCGTACTTTTAATGCCCCATCTTACCCTAGTTTACCTCGTCCTCCACAATCTAGTTACTCAACTCCACCTGTTGCTTCATCTCTCAAACCAACCAAACCACCTACTCTTCAAACTTCAACGGTGGATGCCCAACAGAAGCGACCACGAATCACTTGCTGGAATTGTGCTAAACCTGGACATACAAAAATAAGGTGCAGATTGGGACCTCTTCACATGAAACCAGCTACAGCTCAATTGCATAACATGGAGGTCCATAATGAAGAAATTCCTCATGTTTGGACAGAGGAATCATTGGAGAAGGACTTAAGTACCTTAGGTAACGATATCTCTCTTCACTCTCTACTTTGCATGCAGGGTACCATAAATAACAAACTAGTTATAATTCTACATGACGATGGTAGTTCACATGACTTCATTTCACATTTATTAGTGCAAGAACTTAAATTACAAACGCTTCCTTTCTTGTATAAAGTGAAAGCTGCACTTAAAGGTAGTCGTTATAATGTAACACGAGAAGTGCAAGATGTTACGATTAGCATAGGCCCATATGTTGATTCACGCACATTTCTAATTGCACCTTTGCAATCTTACGATGTTATATTAGGTATGCCTTTTTGTCACAATTATAACCCACGTATTGATTACCATACGCATACCTTTAAGTTTGAATCCAAAGGTCAAATCATTACTTTGTCTGCACGGCATGATTTCCAGCCATTTCCATTGATTAGTCACACTCAAGTAAAGCGTGCATTTAGGAAAGGATTCAACTCATGTATTGTTTTTGTCAATTTCATCAATGATTATATTCATACATTTCTTGATGCATATAAGCCTTTCATGAGTACTTATAAGGATTGTTTTATGTCTGAGTATCCCTCTGAACTATCACCATCTCGAGGATCCTTTGACCATAGCATACACTTAGTCCCTAGTACTTCTCCTCCTCATAAAGCACCTTATAGACATGGCCCACTAAATCAAAAGGAAATAGAAAACCAAGTAAAAGACCTATTACAGAAAGGACTTATAAGGCCTAGTTCTTCCCCATTTGGAGCACCAGTTCTCTTAGTAGAGAAGAAGAATAAAACTTATCGAATGTGCATGGATTATAGAGCCCTTAACAAGATTACCATCAAGAATAGATACCCTATTCCTCAAATAGATGATCTCTTAGATAAGTTACGAGGAGCTCATGTCTTTAGTAAAATTGATCTTAAATTGGGTTACCATCAGATTTGTATGACACAAAGTGATATTTTTAAAACTGCATTTAGAACTCAAACTGGCCATTATGAATTTATGGTAATGCCCTTTGGACTTACTAATGCCCCTGCCACATTTGCGCAATTGATGAACAATATTTTTCTTGATTACCAAGCTTTTGTTCTTGTATTCTTTGATGATATACTTGTTTAGAGTAAGAATGATAGTGAACATGAAAAGCATCTTGAAACAGTTTTTCATTTGTTACGAGAGAACACACTTTATGCTAATCTTGAAAAGAGTTATTTCTTTCAGCGTAAGCTAGAATATTTAGGACATATTATTTCAAGTGAAGGTGTGCATGTGGATCGGAAAAAGATTAGAGTTATCGTAGAATGGCCTACACCACAATCAGTCAATGATGTTCGTTCTTTTCTTGGGTTGGCTAGTTTCTATTGGAAGTTTGTTCAAAATTTTTCTTATTTAGCATTGGCTCTTACCTTGTTGTTGAAAAAGAAAATAAAATTTGGATGGCGACTTACCCAACACCAGTCCTTTGAAAAACTTAAACATGCACTTTCACATGCACCTGTTTTACAGTTACCTGATTTTTCACAACCCTTTCATGTCGTTACTGATGCTAGTGGTTCAAGAATAGGTGCTGCTTTAATGCAAAATGACCATCCCATTGCATTTGAGAGTAGGAAGCTTAAGCCCTCAGAACAGAATTATAGTACATATGATAAGAATTGTTAGCAGGCAACCTTTTATTTCAGATAGGCATCTTAAATGGGCATCATTCATTCAAAATTTCCAACCCATGATACAATATTAGCCTGGTAAAGCTAATGTTGTGGCGGATGCTCTTAGTTGTTTTCCTTCGCGTTCTGTTGTTATGAATAACATTTCTGCCATTCAAATTCATTGTTTTCAAGAAATAGTTTCCACTTATGCATCTGATTTGTATTTTTCACGTGCATGGCATGAATTCAATAATGGCGCATCTTTATCTGATGAACATTATACATTTCATAATGGTTTTCTTTATTTTCAATATAGATTGTGCATAACCCAAGATTTTCAAGATTTTGTCATTAAAGAGATGCATGGACCATCTTACATGGGTCATAGAGGCATACAGAGCACCATTTCTTCTTGCAAAGATTTCTTCTTTTGGCCACACATGGAAAAGGATATTGCACATTATGTTTCTCAATGAATTGTATGCCAGCGTGTCAAACGTCATCATGGTAAACCATTTGGATTATTAATGCCACTTCCCATTCCAAATGTACCATGGGAAGAAATCTCTATGGATTTTATCATAGGTCTTCCCATCACTTCATCACATAATGATATGATTTAGACAATAGTTGATAGGTTTAGTAAATATGCATATTTCATTCCATGTAGAAAAACTTTGACTGCACCTCAAGCTGCAAAATTATTCATTTAATGCATTTTCCCACATCATGAATTTCCTAAAGTAATGTTATCTGATCGTGATGTTAGATGTTGTAATCATTTTTGGGTTGCTTTATTTCAACATTTTGGTTCTAAAATAAATTCTAGTTCTGCATTTCATCCTGAAAGGAATGGACAAAGTGAGGCTACAAACATTACTATTCTTGATTTATTGCGTTGTTATTCATTAGATAATCCTAATAACTGGGATGAAAAGTTGCCATTTCTTCAATTTGCTTACAATAACACTGCACACACAACTACTGGTCATGCACCTTTTGAAATTATTTTTTCATAAAAAGTAACAGCTCCATGAACATTTCCATGCATGTGTTTTTACATGGCACATGCCTATTCTTTTTTAATTCAGTGATGAAACATGTGACTGGCCATCCATGTTTGTTATTTTATCAACTGAGGTCAGTTTCTTTTTCAACTGAGGGGCATGTTATAACTTATGGAATATGTTGAACAATGCATTGTTGGATTGTAACATGGAATATGTTGGCCAATGCATTGTTGGATTGTAACATGGAATATGTTGAACAATGCATTGTTGGAATGTTAAATTATTATTGAACAATGCATTGTTAAAGTGTTATTTTATTAATGTATTAATGTGTTTTTTATGTTTTTGATATGGCAGCTGAAGGTTTGTGAGGAGCGTGCAAAGCGTGAAAGGGTGGATATCAATAATCCAAATAATTAGTATGTGTAGAAGGTTCTATTATTAGAAATAGTTAGAAAAGTAATGGTTAGAATAAGGGTCGTTGTAGACCGCAATTTTTGTTATTGAAAGCACTAGTTTTCTGTAAAAGTTACCAACTTTTAGTTTCACGCCTGCTTTTCGAAGCCGCTCTCATGTAACCACTCTTTTCGACGTAATCAAGAGTTCCTATAAATACATGCACTCTGTGGACTATTGAAATAGAGTACATGGGGGGAGATTGCACCCAATACTGCATTCTATCTCGTCTCTTGTTGCGTCTATTTTTCTATGTGTTTTCAGTATCCGTAATCTCTGTATGCGTGTGAGCAAGATCCTGACAACAGAACAAGAATGTGATAAGATCTTTAATTCAACGAAAGCTGAAATGAATGTTTAAATTTTCCCTCATAATCTATCACTTTGATGGAAATGTTGACCATAGGAATGGCTTCGAATTGGCAGTAAAACCCCAATGCAATTGGTGCAAATTCTTTCGCGCTACTTAAATGCATTGTTCTATGCTCTGAAGTCGATTTGCATTATTAAAAGTGTGTGCATGCCATGATGTAAAAAATCAAAACTTGAGAAGGAGCTGAACCTGCTCTGATACCACTACTTGGTGTGTGTGTGTGTGTTCGTGTAGAAGTGTGAGAGAGATACGATACACAACCAAATACATAGAGAAAATGGACGGATGTGATAACTCTCTCTATTGATGATGAGCATAACAGAAGTAAGAGTTGAATAATATCCCTAAGTATAGATTACCTCTAGATATGAGTGTAACATGGGAAAAACTCTTCAGCCAACACTAGAGTAGAAAGTGTCCATGTACAGGGAAAAGATTCATATCAAAGAGAAGGAACATGTAAATGTAACCATGATAAATTCATTTTGAAAAGATTTACTAACTTGGGATTTCTTCCTTGATCTTATCTTAGAACCACACTTGCAGGGTCCTCATCTCTAGAGCTCAAGAAAATCAAGAAACGACAAGATATTTTCATAAGTCTTGGTGGCACATTGGCTAGTTGCGAAATCAAGGATGTGAATGATGCCCTTTCCAAAGGGAAAAGATCAAGTTTGGATGCTCTCACTAATGAGTTCTTCAAAGCCTTTGAAGACTCCCTCATGAACCCTCTTATTTTTTTTTTGAGGGAGGCTTTTAATTTTTTGTGTCCTCACAAAGTGCTTTAACAAATGGGTTATAAATTGGAGTCTAATCTACCAAAAATGATATTTACATTATGAGTGTAGTGATGCTACTCACTATTTGATGTAAAGTTAGATTCATTGTGAAATATTGGTTGGGCCTTCTTGCAAAGTTATGCTTGACTACTCTATCTCCTTATTTCTTGCTTCTCTTTTCTTTGTTGTTCTCTTTTGAGGCTCTCTTATCTACTCATTCCTGATTGCTGGCCAACACTCCCCCCTGTCATTCTTGACATACCTTTGTGCTACAGGATGGTTAATGTAATACTCGAGGATATCTACTGCTAGTTCATGTTTGCATAGTCTTAATCCTTTTCCCAAATCAAACTACAATGCATCCCCATTGATGGCACTAGGAGTATCCGAGTTTGGAATCATGTAATATTTAGAAGACATTGCTTGCTCCCATGTGGATGATTGAAGCAGGTGTGTTGGTTTAGGAGTCAATAGTTTAGAGTGATACTCCTAAAAACCTGTAGTAAACATGGCTTTGAAAGTTTTCTTATAGCAAGCTTGAAGATATGTCATGTAGGCATGTCAAGCATAAGCCAATTAAATGCTAGGGATCATACTCATGTCGTACACGAGATTGTAGTTGCCATCTATAAATTCTATCTCTACTTTTGGGATATTTACAAAGAAAATGTACGGGTTTTGCTCTTCATTCAACATCCTTCCCCTCCTAAATCTCCTAGTAGGCTCTCAACTTCTAGATTTATAAACTACTATCTCTCATTATCTGATGGATGTCTATCTTTGTATAGAGCTCTGTGTTAGCTCAAGGAAGACTTTTCTTCAGTTTTAGAAAAATTAGAGCTTTCTATCTATGCGTTTTTGGCTTTTTACAAAGAAATTGTACAAGGTTTCGTCTTCATTTAGCATCCTCCCCCTCCTAAACCTTTTGATTTCATCATCAAATTATTGGAAGTATTGTTGCAACTTTCTTCACTATCCTTGGTTTTACTCCATACCTACTCATGTACAATGCCTCTTTGTAAACCTTGTATAGAATCTTTCCTAATTTCTTCAATTTGTTGACTTTTCCCAATGTCTCCCTCTAGCTTATGTTTTCGGTCTTATAGATCTTTTGCACCTTTGCAAGCATCTCTTATAACCTTCAAGAGCTCAAAAAAAGGTAACTTTGTTTTTGTGACAAGTTCTTCTTGCTTTGCCTCTACTCTATCCTCTACATCTATCATAACTACATCTCATATTTTTGTTGCTCTTATTCATTCTCATCTAAACTAGTCAAAATCATCATTTCCTCTTGTTCCTCTTGATCATCCTAAGTAGCTTGTATGCCAAATCCTAGAGAAGCATCAAAAAGGTCATTTATATTTTTTTGCTTTTCCAATTCTTTCAAGTTTTGGATATTAGACTCTTATTGTTGATTTGATTCTTGGGATGACAATTCAATGTCCTACAATAACTGATAATCCTCTATATCAACGTGTTTTCCTTCAAAAATCTCTTGTTGCTCAGGTGGTTGAGGTATACACATTAGTTGGTCAAAAAAACACCATTTTCTCTTGTTTCTCTTGATCATCTTGGGTAGGTTGTATGCCAAGCCCTATAGAAGCAACAAAAAAATCATTTATATTTGTTTTCTTTTCTAGTTCTTTAAATTTTTGAATGTCAGACTCTTATGTTTGATTTGCTTCTTGGGATGATAATTCTATGTCCCAAAATAACCGATAATTCTCTATATCATCCTCATTTTCTTCAAAAATCTACTTGTCCTCAGGTAGTTGATGTATACACATTAGTTGGTCCCTCCTATGTATTAGGATTTTGCTCCTTGGCATCAAACTCTAAGGTGCTTCTAATAATAGAGGTGGTGGCTATTCAAATGGTGGCTATTCAAATTACCTTTGCTCATCCTATAGCACTATGACTTTCTTCTTCTCTTCTTCCTTAATTTTTTGTTTATGGTTTTTTTTTCGCTTCACCTCTTTACCTTTTACTAGTATATTTCTCTTCAACCATGCACAATGTATCAAACAAATTCTTTAGTTCCTTTTCTCTTTTCACAAAAAAATGTTTTTTGTTTTGGCTCTCATCAAGTTATGTAATTCTCAATATCTTCCATTCCTCTCTTGGCACGTTAGTGGCTTTATCTAACAAGTCCTATAGCATGTTTTGGTATTTTGTTTTCAAATTTCTTCATATGTGTGTGTGTGTCTCTATGTGTGTGTGTGTGTGTGTATGTATATATATATATATATATATATATATATATATATATATATATATATATATATATATATATATATATATATATATATATATATATATATATATATATATATGTATATATATATATATATATATATATATATATATATATATATATATATATATATATATATATATATATATATATATATATATATATATATATATATATATATATATATATACACACACACATATATATATATATAGCATTTATGTAACTAAATCAATTATAATGATTATTATTAGGCATTTATATAGAATTTATATATATAGCATTTATAATCAATTATAATGATTATTATTTTAACTAAAATGAAAAATAGAACATTATGATAAAAACTCATAAACAAAAGAAAATTCTCATTTAATTGAAGCAATAGGCATCTATATCGCCATCAATATACCCCACTTTTGCAATTTTTATCTTAAACTTTCTTATGGCAAGCAGTGTTAAGCATTGGAAGATAGAATGACTACCCGACCGATATACCGAGCAACATTTTGTGAGCAGAGATGTTATTTTCTATGAAGCTTATATAAATTTCCTAGTTCTTGAGCCTCTCACAATTCAGTTTTGGTGGTGGAATCGTTAGATGAGTTTGGGAAATCTCATGCTCATAAGAAAAATAATTGTATCTATGACCTTTCAAGAAATCTAACCTGCATAAGTGCTCCCAAAGAATCGAGTTATAACACTCTCCCACCCCGTCTTTACCAGTACATACTAACAAGTATGGGTTAATCGTATCAAAGGATGATGGCAGCGTAAAACGAGACTGTAGTGAAGGAGGTGTGTGTCGTTGAATTCCTGGATCGTCAAGGGCTAAACCTTTTTGCTCCCGTTGATCATTTATATTTCCAGATAGTTTGTCTGCATTAGATCAATACTCGTGCGACGTTTTACGAATGTAAGTTTCCGGATTACGCAATAGAACGATCTTACGTTTAACGATAGAATTGTTAACGAAGTTTAACGAAGCTTTTCGATTTTCAAAGACTCTCGAGTATGCATTTATGTCACAAACCCTTAAAACTTACAACAGATAATTTTCGTACAGAATAAGCAATGCGAGACAGAAAATAAGGCGTTGATCATTTACACTTGAAGACTGAATTACATATTGAAAAACTTCACACAACCATCTTCATTACAGGAAAAGCTCTAATAGCTTCAGCCACAACGAAACTCAAAAAGAGAATTTCTGACGTTCAAGTGAGATTATCCAGCCACACTGACCGTTCTGTTTTCATTAGAAAGAAGGACATGCCTTACAACAGGACAAAGCTTTGCTATTGAAACCCACAGTGCTCCCTATGCTGAAAGCAGCAGCTGCGATTTGTGCCCAATCTTAGGATCATGCGATGTGTTTGCATGCGCATTTTCGTAATCGGCTCCACGCATTCGCGCATGGTCAAGTCCTATCGGTGGGTCGTGGGATCTATTGGCGTGAGGCTCCTCATAGTCCTCGTACTCTACTCGGCTCTCACTGTAAGAGTGGCGCACACTTAACTCCTCTTGTTTCTGGTTTTCAGAAAACATCTCTGTCACTTCCTGATGTTGAGTTATCTGTTCCCTTGGTCTGCATCCACGCCCGATCTTTTAATGGTGAAAGCGCCTGCAACCGAAAACCACGTAAGAATTTTACATTCTCTCTCTCTCTGTCTCTCTACAACGAAAGACATGAGCTGTATCATTGGCGGCGCAACCTAACGCAGGCTATTGACGTCTTCGTGTATCAAAGAGAACTTAAGCTACGTGAAAGTTCAGCTCAGCTCGATGGTACGCGTGTTCAAGCACCTAAACGCAGTTAAGATGAAGCCTCCAACAAAGGGGAACGCAGAAACTTCCGAAGGCACACATAGAGCATTTTGTACATACCTCGTCCTGCCGCGTTACAACAGGGCATCAAGAAGATCGTCAGTAGAGCTGCGGACAAAATAAGCTCGCGTCTATTCATCTTTGCGCACGAAGATTATCTAGAGAAGGTTATCAATACAATAGCACCATACACATCCTTCATTTATAAATGTAGCGCGTCATCGGAGTCGGTCATGTTTGTGAGGAAAGCATCGAGATGCGTATGCCCAAACAATAAAGAATGTAAATTTCTTGGTTGGCAATTTTTTTTTTTAATTACACATGTAATATTCAACAAATTTTAGCTCACGACTTAAAAGTTCGGGAGCCTCATCGAAGTTTGCTCCTTTTGTTCAAGATTTCGGTTTCTCAACGAAGGTGTGATCAAACTATTCACAAAAAGCTAAAATCCAAAACTGTTGGCCTACCTCTAGGCATAGTTTTACCCTCTTTTATGTCAACCTTCTCATCAACAAGTACATCATGTAAATCTGCATCAGAAAAGGAATGATCTACATTATCACTTAATGGAATGAGTAAAGGCTAAGAAATTGCCTAGTTTGGACTAGCACCCCTTGCAGCTCAATTACATAACATGGAGGCCCATAATGAAGAAATTCCTCCTCTTTGGACAGACGAATCATTGGAGAAGGACTTGAGTACCTTGGTTATGATATCTCTCTTCATTCTCTACTTTTCATGCACGGTACTATAAACAACAAACTTATTGAAATTCTACATGATGATGGTAGTTGACATATCTTCATTTCACATTTATTAGTACAACAACTTAAATTGAAAATGTTTCCTTCTTTGTATAAAGTAAAAGCTGCATTTCAAGGTAATCATTATAATGTAACACGAGAAGTGCAAGACGTTACGATGAGCATAGGCCCATATATTGATTCATGAACATTTTTAATTTCACCTTTGCAATCTTATGATGTTATACTAGGTATGCCTTTTCGTCATCATTATAACCCATGCATTGACTACCATACACATACCTTTAACTTTGAATTTCAAGGTCAAATTATTACTTTGTATGTATGACATGATTTCCAACCATTTCCATTGATTATTCATACTCAAGTAAAGCGTGCATTTAGGAAAGGATTCAATTCATGCATTGTCTTTGTCAATGTCATCAATGATTATACTCATACACTTCGTGATGCACATAAACCTTTCATGACTACTTATAAGGATTGTTTTATGTCTAAGTATCCATTTGAACTACCACCCTCTCGAGGATCCTTTGACCATAGCATAGATCTAGTCACTGGTAGTTCTCCTCCTCATAAAGAACCTTATAGACATGACCCACTACACAAAAGGGACATAGAAAACCAAGTAAAAGACCTATTATAAGGCCTAGTTCTTCGCGATTTGGAGAACCAGTTCTCTTAGTAGAGAAGAAGAATAGAACTTATCGAATGTGCATTGATTATAGAGCCCTTAACAAGATCAAAATAAAGAATAGATACCCTATTCCTCGAATAGATGATCTTTTATATAAGTTATCAGGAGCTCACGTCTTTAGTAAAAACTGATCTAAAATCACGATACCATCACATTCATATGACACAAAGTGATATTTTTAAGACTGCATTTAGAACTCAAGTAGGCCATTATGAATTTATGGTAATGCCCTTTGGACTTACTAATGCCCCTGCTACATTTTCACGAATGATGAATAACATTTTTCTTGATGACCAAGCTTTTGTTCTTGTATTTTTAGATGATATACTTGTTTACAATAAGAATGATAGTGAGCATGAGAAGCACCTTAAAACAATTTTTCATTTAGTATGAGAGAACACTCTTTATGCTAATCTTGAAAAGAGGTACTTCTTTCAACGTAAGCTAGAATATCTAGGAGATATTATTTTAAGTGAAGGTGTGCGTGTGGATCCAAAAAAGATTAAAGTTATAGTAGAATGCCCTACACCACAATCAGTCAATGATGTTCCTTCTTTTCTTGCGTTGGCTAGTTTCTATAGGAAGTTTGTTCAAATTTTTTCTTATTTACCATTGCCCCTTACCTTGTTATTGAAAAAGAAAATAAAATTTGCATGGGCACTTACCCAACAACAATCCTTTGAAAAACTCAAACATGCACTTTCATATGCAACTCTTTCACAATTACCTAATTTTTCACAACCCTTTCATGTTGTTACTAATGCTAGTGGTTCACGGATAGGTGTTGTTTTAATGCAAAATGGTCATCCTATTGCATTTGAGAGTAAGAAGCTTAAGCCCTCAGAAAAAAATGAAAGTACATATGGTAAAGAATTATTAGCAATTGTGCATGCTTTGCGAATTCGGAAACACTATCTTATGGGCTCTAAGGTCTTAATCAAAACCGATCAACATGCTATTAAGCATTTATTAAATGAGGCCTTAATCTCTGATCGCCATCTTAAATGGGAATCATTCATTTAAAATTTTCAACCCATGATCCAATATGAGCCTAGTTAAGCTAATGTTGTAGCTGATGCTCTTAGCCGATTTCCTTCACATTCTCTTGTTATGCATAATATTTATGCCATCCAAATACATTCTTTTCAAGAAATTGTTTCCACTTATGCATTTGATTTGTATTTTTCACGTGCATGGCATGACTTCAACAATGGAGCACTTTATCTGATGAACATTATACATTTCATAATGGTTTTCTTTATTTTCAACATAGATTATGCATAACTCAAGATTTTAAAGATTTTGTCATCAAAGAAATGCATAAACCATCTTGCATGGGTCATAGAGGCATAAAGAACGCCATTTGTACCTGCAAAGATTTCTTCTTTTGGCCACACATGGAAAAAAATATTGCACATTATGTTTCTCAATGCATTGTATGTCAGCATGTGAAACATCATCATGGTAAACCATTTGGATTATTGATTCCACTTCCCATTCCAAACGAACCATTGGAAGCTTGGAGCACCATTTGCTTGATCTTTCTTGCTCTTCTTGTGTTGGTTGATCTTTGTTCCTGAAACTTGGCATAACTTCAACCCCACATATATAACCATATAAATTCCTACCTTGAAGATAAGCCTCAATCCTTAATGAGTAGGCTAAGTAGTTATCTCTATCCAATTTGTCAGTTGATGAAGGAAATCCATCTACCACTGTGAAGAGATGGATTTGTACTTGGAGAAGATGAAGTATTCTTGCAAAAACGTTGTACTACACCAACCAAATAAACTCCAGGGATGTGTAGTGGACCGTTTTAGCTTTCCAAAGAATTTATTAGACACCCTATGTACTGTGGAAAGTCACTCTCAAAGAGATGAATCAAAATAGATAGGTAGAAGGTGAACCAAAGGAAAAAACTTGCTATTTTGGTTCATACACCAGTACAGTGTTTTAAACAATTCCTTGGACACAACAACAACTAAATTAATTCCTTATGGGGAACTCTAATTAACTTAGTAAGGTAAAAATCATGAGTGATTTCATAAAAAATGATGGACTACATGAAGAGAAAAGAGTTTAACAAGTGATAGCGTCATCCCGATTTTCACGGTCTATAGGAGTCCAAAGACCAATGAGCAAAGATATATTAATATCTCAAAATTCCAAGGGGCCATGCTGATGAAACGTTTTAGCCATATAATAGACCTTATGATGAATCTAACATGATTTACACACTTAGAAAAAGCCTTTAGAAAATCACGATTTTGATGGAGTATTAACAAAGAAGTGAATTATGCAAAGATATAGTCAAGATCTAATGAACATACCTCACGATTGAGAAACCCAATTGCAATGAAATTTTGTGAATATATAGAAGGATTAAGAAGCTAAGTGTACCAACTTAAATCACTGAAAATGATGGATCATGGCCAGAGAATCATATCTGCAAACTCACAAAAAAAAAATTGGGAGATATTGTAGTGAACAGTACACTCACATAGGCATCAAGACATGAACTCAAATGATCATGAACATGAATGGTATATTGATTGTCAAGTACAATGGAATTAATGGTACGTATGTCTGCCTTGAAGCCACACTCTTATATGTGATGAAGCCCTGCTCATAGAGGTACAAAAACCGCAACTAAAAGCCATGTATATATAGTGATGGTTGGAGCCTAACTTTGAATTTGAATCTCTCCTAAAATCACTCTCAAATCTTTTAGTGATTGGTTCTCATACTGACTCAATCATGAATTAGTGGTTTCCTCGTTCCTACTCATCAAGTGGACTCAACCACTTTAGATACTTTCACTTTTACATCAAGTAGAAGCTCAAAAATTACAAGAGTGAGTTCACAAGGGAACTCTTAAAGGATTGACATTTCCTATAAATTTCTATGTCTTTTGATGACTCAAGCCACCACTTAGACTTGCCATGGGCTTGTTCCAACAAGTGTGTGTGGATCAGATGCCTTCTAATACTTCAAGTGTGGAATCTAAACATTTTGAAAATTGGTAAATAGATACTTCTAATACTCTTGAAGTTGAAGGAATCCTCATCTTGAACAAATTGGAGTCTAATCTTCCAAAAATGATATTTACATTATGATTGTAGTGATACTAATCACTACTTGATGTAAAGTTAGTTTCATTGTGAAGCATTGGTTGGGCCTTCTTGCTAAGTTATGCTTGACTACTCTATCTTCCTATTTCTTGTTGCTTTTTTCTTTGTTGTTCTCTTTTGAGGCTCTTTTATCTACTCATTCCTAATTGCTGGCAAACACTCCCCCCTCTCATTCCTGACAGAACTTTGTGCTATAGGATGGTCAATGTAATACTCAAGGATATCTATTGCTAGTTCTTGTTTGCATAGTCTTAATCCTTTTCCCAAATCAAACTACAATGCATCCCCATTAATGGCACTAGGAGTATCCGAGTGTGGAATCATGTAATATTTAGAATACATTGCTTGCTCCCGTGCAAATGATTGAAGCAAGTGTGTTGGTTTAGGAGTGAATACTTTAGAATGATACTCCTAAAAACCTGTAGTAACATGGCTTTGAAAGTTTTCGTATACCAACCTCGAAGATATGTCATGTAGGCATGCCAAGCATAAGCCAACCAAATGTTGGGGATCATACTCATGTCGTATATGAGATTGTAGTTGCCATTTATAAATTCTATCTCTACTTTTGGGCTATTCACAAAGAAAATGTACAAGTTCTGCTCTTCATTTCACATCCTTCCCCTCCTAAATCTCCTAGTAGGCTCTCAACTTCTAGAGTTAAAAAGTACGATCTCTCATTATCTGATGGCTCTCTATCTTTATATAGAGCTCTCTGATAGCTCAAGGAAGATTGTTCTTGAGTTTTAGAGAAATTCGAGCTTTCTATCTCTACGTTTTTGGCTATTTAAAAAGAAATTGTACAAGCTTTCTATCCTCCCCCTCCTAAACTTGTTGATGTCATCATCAAATTATTGGAAGTATTTTTGCAACTTTCTTCACTATCTTTGTTTTTACTCCATACCTACTCATGTACAATGCCTCTTTGTAAACCTTGTATAGAAACTTTCCTCATTTCTTCAATTTGTTGCCATTTCCCAATGTCTCCCTCTAGCTTATGTTGATACTTATTTGCAAAAGAAGAAGAGATGCAAACATTCTTGGAAGGCTAGTCATACTATTGAAGAGCATAGAAAAATTGCTAAGTAAAATGAAAAGAAGAAGTAATTACTGACAGTTCATGAAATGCAAAGAATAATGAAGCCAACATGGTTGAGAGGTGGGATCCATTGCCAACGGATTAGAACAAAGGATTTAAGTTTACACACTAACAATTATCTAATGAATATGTCAAATGCATTCATATGGATCAAGAAGGTAGTTGAGAGAAAATCGATAGTGGATATACAAAAGTTAAAGAAGGCAATTTGATTGTGTAGAAGGAAAATCCTACACAACAACCCTTATTGAAATGGGATTTTTTTCTTTTGGATCCATAAGACATTAAGCAAAACATGTAGAAGATCCCATGTCAAAGTTGATGAATCTACCTTGGTTGTTGCACTTACGGCCTCCTTGTAGTAGTAGTCCATAAGAATATGAAATTTCTTCCATATGAGAAGGTGGAGGAAAAAAAGAGGTTGTTGTAAGAGCAAGGTAGACTAGTTGAATTTGTCACTTGGTTTATTGAGAAGTTTATGTTACACTTATGCATTCTTCAAAAACCTTTGATGTGAATCTTCTCCCTATACATGGGTGGTTTTTAATCTAGTGACGGGTCGAGGTTTCCTCCCCATGTTACCACATACATGATACACTCCTATATGGTGGTAGTTTGTACTTAGGGATATTATTCAGCTCTTACTTAAGCTCTATGCATCCTTAATAGAGAGATCTACTCCAACCATCTACCTTCTCCATGTCTCTTTTCGCATTTTTCTACTTGTGTGTGTGCTTCTTGTGTGTCTCTTGCACTTCCACAAACACCCAAGAATGGTATCATAATAGGTTCAACTCCTTCTAAATTTTTAGTTCAACAGCTAGAAAGCATTTCTACTAGTCGTGCTAGGGCTTTACCCCCCATAGATGATATTATTTTGAATGCATCATTCATCTCTACATTGCTGAACGAATTAATAGAATCTTTTCAAAGCTTTGCCACTGCAATCGGTTTGGTTCCAAAAGGGAATCCAAATATGTATGCCTTTGATGAGGTTGTGTCTCTTTTTTTATAAGAAGAGAAATCTAGAGTGAATATGAGTGGTTTGATTGATGGAACACAAGAACTTGCTATCTCAAAAATATGGGAAATAAAGTGTGGTTAAGCTTTGGTTTTATCAAAACCAAAACCTCAACCTCCCACTTCCACTCATTCCTTTAATGATGCTTATTTGCAAAAGAAGAAGAGATGCAAACATTCTTGGAAGGCTAGTCATACTATTGAAGAGCATAGAAAAATTGCTAAGTAAAATGAAAAGAAGAAGGAATTACTGAAAGTTCATGAAATGCAAAGAATAATGAAGCCAACATGGTTGAGAGGTGGGATCCATTGCTAACGGATTAGAACAAAGGATTTAAGTTTACACACTAACAATTATCTAATGAATATGTCAAATGCATTCATAGGGATCAAGAAGGTAGTTAAGAGAAAATCTATAGTGGATATACAAAAGTTAAAGAAGGCAATTTGATTGTGCAAAAATAATAGATAAAATCATAAACCATAATTCGGTAGATGGTAGGTGAAAAAAAGATGGTAGATAAAGAAAAAGCCAAATCATAGTAATTAGTAACTAATTGCATGATATTTATAAAACACTTAACTAATTGCATCACTAGTAGTGGAGATGAATGGATGCCAATGAAAGAGAACCATTTTTGGTTGTGTGTAGAATTGGGAGAGACACAGAAGAAGCACAAATAAAGAGCACAAATGCAGAAAGGTACATAGAGAAGACTTATGGTTCGAATAGCTCTCTCTATTGATGATAAACAAAACAAAAGTAAGAGTTGACTAATATCTCTAAGTACAAAGTACCACCACATATTAGTGTAAGATGTATGTGGTAACATGAGGAAAAACCTATCGCCAACACTAGATTAAAAAGTACCCATGTATAGGGAAAAGGTTCACATCAAAGCTACTCGATGAACATATACCAATGAATATGTCTGCCATGAATACCCATGAATATGTCTGCCACATTATCTTGTGTAGGCACATATACCAAATCAGTATCTCTTGCATGAAAGCTCTCTCTCACATAGCTATTATGCACCTCAATGTGTTTGGATTGTGCACGAAACACTAGATTTTGTGAAATAATTAATGCAATCCGACTATCATTGAGAATATGCGTAGCAGTGTCAATCTCCATGTGTTAGTGTCAAGCCAATGCATGAATCGACTCAACTAGGAAACTGCATACTATATATCTGGCCTTGTGTAGCACGCATATATAGGACATCCCACAACTTGCTGATAATGTCAAATGCACCACTATAATCCTCAAGTGAGAATCAAATCTTAGCTCCACTAGTGTGACGCCCAAAAGACAAAGATAAGTGACATCAAAAGTATGCTACAAATCAGCCATAAGGATGTCAAGTTTTGCATCTCACGACCCAATCAACAATATATCATCAACATAAAGAACAAGCATTGTGAGCTCAACCCCATCTTTGCGTGCATAGAGTATGATTTCAATGGGACTACACATGAAGCCAAGAGCAATAAAGTTCTTATGAATTTCTTCCTGCCATGCACATCGAGCTTTTTTGAAACCATACAAGGCTTTATGCAAGCGACAAACCATATGATACAAACCATGTAGATTAATGTCATCAGGAGATACAAAATAGTCGACAAAATAGACAATCGAATTCCCTCCATTAAGGTTATATGGGGAAGCTGCATGATGCTAGAGGGCCTTTATTTTTACCTTGAATGGAAACTCGATGGCCCAAAAGTTTATGCCCCCCCTAACCTAATGGATAGGCTCACAAAGATCATCTGTGACCATCAATGGTCACACATAGAGCTCATGAAACTTAGAAGTTAGGGTTCCACAAATGTCCGGGCTCTCATAATGGCTTCTCCTCATAATGAAGTTCTCACAACTTAGAACATCATGGATCATTTGTGGTCACTTGACAGTGGACTATTGAGCATATCTAATGGATTGAACACATAATTTGCACACATGACCGACGCCATCGAAAACTTATCAAGAAGGTGTTTCCTTTAACCATATAACATGCCATTTCGAGGAGTTTTATTACACTCGTAAACACCATTTTGCTTAGGTGTGTATGGAATTTTACATTGGAGTCGAATTCCTCTCCAAAAGATGGAGTCTTGATAGGAACACATACATCACTATGAAAAAGATGCAATTTTCTTCTAGTGTGTGTATGACTATGTTTTGGAAAAGAAGAATGATGCATTTTTCCAAGACATGCCAGATTCCTTCTTCTTTTCATTATGCTTAGGAAGATTTCTACACTCATCTATAGTATGAAAAATCTTCAAAAAATATTTGCATCTCTTCTTTTACAAATCAGCATCATTAGAGGAATGAGTGGAAGAGGAAGTTTGAGCCTTTGTTTCTGATGAACCCAAAGCTGAACCATATTTTATTTTTCCTTTTTGTGAGATAGCAATTGCTTGCATTCCCTCAATCAAACCACTCCTATTCACTATAGATTGCAAGAAGAGACACAGTATCTCAAATACATGCATATTTTGATTCCCTTCTGCAACTATAAGGAGCGTAGTGGAAATGCTGTGAGAAGATTTTGGTAATTCTTTCAACAATGTAGAGATGAGTGAGGCATTCAGACCTTTAATTCAATGAAAGATGAAATGAATGTTTAAATTTTTGCTTATAATCTATCACTTTGATGGAAATGTTCACCATAGCAATGGCTTTGAATTGGCGGTAAAACCCCAATGAAATTGATGCAAATTCTTTCCTGCTACTTAAAATCATTGTTCTATGCTCTGAAGTCGATTTGCATTATTAAAAGTGTGTGCATACCATGATGTAAAAAATCAAAACTTGAGAAGGAGATGAACCTGCTCTGATACCACTACTTGCTGCGTGTGTATGTGTGTGTGTGTTTGTGTAGAAGTGTGAGAGAGATATGACACGCAACCAAATACGTAGAGAAAATGGACGGATGTGATAACTCTCTCTATTGATGATGAGCATAAAAGAAGTAAGAGTTGAATAATATCTCTAAGTATAGATTACCTCTAGATATGAGTGTAACATGGGGAAAACTCTTTAGCCAACACTAGAGTAAAAAGTGTCCATGTATAGGGAAAAGATTAATATCAAAGACAAGGAACATGTAAGTGTAACCATGATAAATTCATTTTGAAAAGCTGTACTAACTTACTTCGGATTTCTTCCTTGCTCTTATCTTGGAACCACACTTGCAGGCTCCTCATCTCTAGAGCTCAAGAAAATCAGGAAACGACAAGATGTTTTCATAATTCTTGGTGGCATGTTGGCTAGTTTGCAAAATCAAGGATGTGAATGATGCCCTTTCCAAAGGGAAAAGATCAAGTTTGGATGCTCTCACTAATGAGTTCTTCAAAGCCTTTGAAGACTCCCTCATGAACCCCCTTATTTTTTCTTTGAGGGAGGCTTTTAATTTTTTGTGCCCTCACAAAGTGATTTAACAAACGGGTTATAAAGATTATTCAAAAGAAGGACAACAAGAAAATGATACAAAACTAGAGACCATTCACAATGCTCTAGATTGGTTTTAAGCTCATTGCCAAAGGTCTTGTGGACTATGCCTAACATCTCCTGCAATCATTAATTCATGATGATCATTCACTAAAGGAATATGGATCTTAGAAGCAATCATGGATATCTTGAAAGGCCTTGATCTTGTTGCGTCAAATCAAAATCTCCTATTTATTGAGATTGATTTTGACAAAGCTTATGATAGATTAGAGTGGAACTTCATCTTGCAATCGCTAGGGGAATGGGCTTTCGAATGATGTTCATTAAAATTATCTTCACCCTCTTTCTGACCACCTCAGCTTGATCAATATCAACTAGTAGCCTTAATCTCTTATTATCCTCAAAAGACCCTGTCTCATCACCCGAATAATTTTTTTCATTTCTACGGATGGTCTCGATTCCTTGGCCAAGCAGCACACTTAGTAGGGAAACATTAAGATCCTTTTTTTATGCAATAACCAGATCAGATAGTGCTAATGCTTTTTAAAAATGACACAAACATCTTTCTCCATAATGGGATTATTTGTGTCTCCCTATTTTCAAATTGTTTGGAAATTTTATGCACTAATTTTGGATCTAATGTGAACCATTATAAGACTAATTTATAAGTCACTCTTAAAATTTCTCCGTTTTCTTTTAACATTGAAAAAGGTTGCAAAGTTTTGGCCTCTAGTGAAGTATTTTGCCTTCTAGGCATCCTTATGGGATTTACAAACATGATGATTCAGAGATGGGAATGTGTGTTCCACAATGTCACTCTAGCACAATGGTGAGTACCAACATGAGAACATCCACCTCATACTTTTCAATCTGCAAAGACATGAGGGTGGATGACGACCATGAGCAAGTAAAGTGCACAAGTGAGTAAGTATGAAGCATACAAGCATGCACATACATACACACACACGCACGTGCACACAAGCCAAGAACAAAGAGAGGAACAATCGAGTGGTTTCAATTACAAAAGATTTCTATTACACAAAAATCAATCTCTAGGAACCCCACCTCATAAATGAGCTCTCTATATCTTTTTACAATTTTTCACTAGTTTTGCCTCTACTCAAACATAGTGTCCAACCTAGTTAGAAATTAGGTTCTAGGGACTATTTGAAGGCTCAAACGGAATCTAAACATCATGAAAATTGGTAAATATACTTCTAATACTCTTGAAGTTGAAGGACTCCTCATCTTGAGCAAATTGGAGTCTAATCTACCAAAAATGATATTTACATTATCAGTGTAGTGATACTAATCACTATTTGATGTAAAGTTAGATTCATTGTGAAACATTGGTTGGGCCTTCTTGCTAAGTTATGCTTGACTACTCTGTCTTCTTATTTCTTGCTGTTATTTTCTTTGTTGTTCCCTTTTGAGGCTCTCGTATCTACTCATTCCTAATTGCTGGCCAACACTCTCCCTCTCATTCTTGACAGACCTTTGTGCTCTAGGATGGTCAATGTAATACTATAGCATATCTATTGCTAGTTCATGTTTGCATAGTCTTAATCCTTTTCCCAAATCAAACTACAATGTTTCCCCATTGATGGCACTAGGAGTATCCGAGTATGGAATCATGTAATATTTAGAATAGATTGTTTGCTCCCATGCGGATGATTGAAGCAGGTGTGTTGGTTTAGGAGTGAATAGTTTAGAGTGATACTCCAAAAAACCTGTAGTAAACATGGCTTTGAAAGTTTTCTTATACCAAGGTCGAAGATATGTCATGTTGGCATGCCAAGCATAAGCGAACTAAATGCTAGGGATCATACTCATGTTGTACACGAGATTGTAGTTGCCATCTATAAATTCTATCTCTACTTTTGGGATATTTACAAAGAATATATACAAGTTCTACTCTTCATTCAACATCCTTCCCCTCCTACATCTCCTAGTAGGCTCTCAACTTCTAGATTTATAAACTACTATCTCTCATTATCTCATGGATCTCTATCTTTGTATAGAGCTCTCTGTTAGCTCAAGGAAGACTATTCTTGAGTTTTAGAAAAATTAGAGCTTTCTATCTCTACGTTTTTGGCTATTTACAAAGAAATTGTACAAGGTTTAGTCTTCATTCAGCATCCTCCCCCTCCTAAACCTGTTGATGTCATCATCAAATTATTGGAAGTATTGTTGCAACTTTCTTCACTATCCTTGGTTTTACTCCATACCTACTGATGTACAATGCCTCTTTGTAAAACTTTCATAGAATCTTTCCTCATTTCTTCAATTTGTTGCCATTTCCCAATGTCTCCCTCTAGCTTATGTTTTTGGTCTTATAGATCTTTTGCACCTTTGCAAGCATCTCTCATAACCTTCAAGAGCTCAAGAAAAGGTAACTTTGTTTTTGTGACAAGTTCTTATTGCTTTGCCTCTTCTCTATCCTCTACATCTATCATAACTACATCTTCATATTTTTGTTGCTCTTATTCATTATCATCCAAACTAGTCAAAATCGTCATTTCGTCTTGTTCCTCTTGATCATCCTAAGTAACTTGTATGCCAAATCCTAGAGAAGCATCAAAAAGGTCATTTATATTTGTTTTCTTTTCTAGTTCTTTCAATTTTTGGATATTAGAATCTGATTATTGATTTGATTCTTGGGATGACAATTCAATGTGCTACAATAATTGATAATCCTCTATATCATCCTGTTTTCCTTCAAAAATCTCTCGTTCGTCAGGTGGTTGAGGTATACACATTAGTTGGTCAAAAAAACACCATTTCCTCTTGTTTGTCTTGATCATCTTGGGTAGGTTGTATGCCAAACCCTATAGAAGCAACAAAAAAATCATTTATATCTATTTTTTTTTTCTAGTTCTTTAAATTTTTGAATGTCAAACTCTTATGATTGATTTGCTTCTTGGGATGATAATTCTGTGTCCCAAAATAACTGATAATTCTCTATATCATCCTCGTTTCCTTCAAAAATCTCCTCGTCCTCATGTAGTTGATGTATACACATTACTTAGTCCATCCTATGTATTAGGATTTTTCTCCTTGGCATCAAACTCTAAGGTTCTTCTAATAATAGAGGTGGTGGCTATTCAAATTACCTTTGTTCATCCTATAGCACTATGGCTTTCTTCTTCTCTTCTTCCTTAATTTTTTGTTTATGGTTTTTTTTTTGCTTCACCTATTTAGCTTTTACTAGTTTATTTCTCTTCAACCATGCACAATGTATCAAACGAATTCTTTAGTTCCTTTTCTCTTTTCACAAAAAATGTTTTTTGTTTTGGCTCCTATCAAGTTCTCATGTAATTCTCCACATATCTACCATTCCTCTCTTGGCACGTTAGTGCCTTTATCTAACAAATCCTATAGCATGTTTTGGTTTTTTTTTTCAAATTTCTTCATATGTGTGTGTGTGTGTCTATGTATGTATATATATATATATATATATATATATATATATATATATATATATATATATATATATATATATATATATATATATATATATATATATATATATATATATAGATATATATAGCATTTATGGATATATATTAGTACACATACATAAACATATTGAGAGAAAGGGTTTGAGGATCTACACACATAAAAGATAAGGAATTAGGCTCTACATTTTTATAGTGTATGTACATAAAGACATTTCAATTTCGGGTTTTTAGGATACATATTAGTTTACATACATGTAGAGTGGCATCCTCACACACACACACACACTACCACGACGGCAATTTAGTGGGATAACTTCACCATGAAGTGGAGTTGCAGACCACTCAAGACATCCATAGGTAGACGTTTTTGTACCACATGCAACAACAGTAGTCACTGCAACATGAACTACCCTAAGGAACTTTTCTTGAAGTATTTTGGTGTGTATGTTTATGTCTTTGTGTGTGCCTATGTCTGTGGTTGTATAAAGGTATGTTACGTATGGTATATCTAAGGATGTGTGCATGTGTATGGTGTATGTGTGTGTGTTTATATGCATATATTGGTGTGTATGTTCAAATATGTATTCATTTTTATGTGTGCATATGTATCTATATATGTGTGCATAAATGTGTATTGTTATGTGTATGCATGTGTATGCTGATGTGTTTACATGTGTATGAAAAAGCAATTACAATAATTATTATTTTAACTGAAATGAAAAATAGAACATTATGATAAAAAATCATAAACAAAAGAAAATTCTCAGATAATTGAAGCTATAGGCATCTATATCGCCATCAATATACCCTTCTTTTGCAATTTCTGTCTTAAACTTCTTATGGCAGGCAGTGTTAAGCATTTGAAGATAGAATGACTACCCGACCGATATACCGAGCAACATATCATTGAATACATTTATGTTCGTTATTTTCAGAAAATTTTGTGTCCATAAGAAAACCAAAAATCTGTTCTAGTGGCAACAATTTGTGAGCAGAGATGTTATTTTCTCTGAAGCTTATATAAATTTCCTAGTGTGATCAAAGGTGTGATCAAACTATTCACAAAACGCTAAAATCCAAAACTGTTGGCCTACCTCTAGGCATAGTTTTACCCTCTTTTATGTCAACGTTCTCATCAACAAGTGCATCATGTAAATCTGTATCAGAAAAGGAATTATCTGCATTATCATTTAATGGAATGAGTAAAGGCTAAGAAATTGACTAGTTTGGACTAGCACTCCGTGCAGCTCAATTACATAACATGGAGGCCCATAATGAAGAAATTCCTCCTTTTTTGGATAGAGGAATCATTGGAGAAGGACTTGAGTACCTTGGTAATGATATCTCTCTTCATTCTCTACTTTGCATGCACGGTACTATAAACAACAAACTCATGGAAACTCTACATGATGATGGTAGTTGACATGACTTCATTTCACATTTATTAGTACAACAAATTAAATTGAAAACGTTTCCTTCTTTGTATAAAGTAAAAGCTGCATTTCAAGGTAATCATTATAATGTAACACGAGGAGTGCAAGATGTTACGATTAGCATAGGCCCAGATATTGATTCACGAACATTTTTAATTTCACCTTTGCAATCTTATGATGTTATACTAGGTATGCCTTTTTGTCATCATTATAACCCATGCATTGACTACCATGCACATATCTTTAACTTTGAATTTAAAGGTCAAATTATTATTTTGTCTGCATGACATGATTTCCAACCATTTTCATTGATTAGTCATACTCAAGTAAAGCGTGCATTTAGGAACGGATTCAATTCATGCATTGTCTTTGTCAATGTCATCAACGATTATACTCATACACTTTGTGATGCACATAAAACTTTCATGACTACTTATAAGGATTGTTTTATGTCTAAGTATACCTTTGAACTACCACCCTCTCGAGGATCCTTTGACCATAGCATAGATTTAGTCACTAGTAGTTCTCCTCCTCATAAAGCACCTTATAGACATGGCCCACTACACAAAAAGGAAATATCAAACCAAGTAAAAGACCTATTACAGAAAGAAATTATAAGGCCTAGTTCTTCCCCATTTGGAGCACCAGTTCTCTTAGTAGAGAAGAATAAAACTTATCGAATGTGCATTGATTATAGAGCCCTTAACACCATCACAATAAAGAATAGATACCCTATTCCTTGAATAGATTATCTTTTAGATAAATTATGAGGAGCTTGTGTCTTTAGTAAAAATTGATCTAAAATCAGGATACCATCAGATTCGTATGACGCAAAGTGATATTTTTAAGACCGCATTTAGAACTCAAGTAGGCCATTTTGAATTTATGGTAATGCCCTTTGGGCTTACTAATGCCCCTGCTACATTTGCATGAATGATGAATAACATTTTTCTTGATTACCAAGCTTTTGTTCTTGTATTTTTGGACGATATACTTGTCTACAATAAGAATGATAGTGAGCATGAGAAGCACTTTAAAACAATTTTTCATTTACTATGAGAGAACACACTCTGCTAATCTTGAAAAGAGTTACTTCTTTCAACATAAGCTAGAATATCTAGGACATATTACTTCAAGCGAAGGTGTGCATGTGGATCCAAAAAAGATTAAAGTTATAGTAGAATGCCCTACACCACAATCAGTCAATGATGTTCGTTCTTTTCTTGGGTTGGCTAGTTTCTAGAGGAAGTTTGTTCGAAATTTTTCTTATTTAGCATTGCCCCTTACCTTGTTATTGAAAAAGTAAATAAAGTTTGCATGGGCACTTACCCAAAAACAATCCTTTGAAAAACTCAAACATGCACTTTCACATGCAACTCTTTCACAATTACCTAATTTTCCACAACCCTTTCATGTTGTTACTCATCCTAGTGGTTCAGGGATAGGTGTTGTTTTAATGCAAAATGTTCCTCCTGTTGCATTTGAGAGTAAGAAGCTTAAGCCTCAGAACAAAATTAAAGCACATATGATAAAGAATTATTAGCAATTGTGGATGCTTTGCGAATTTGGAAACACTATCTTATGGGCTCTAAGGTCTGATCGCCATCTTAAATGGGAAACATTCATTTAAAATTTCCAACCCATGAACCAATATGAGCTTAGTAAAGCTAATGTTGTAGTTAATGCTCTTAGCTGATTTCCTTCACATTCTCTTGTTTTGCATAATATTTATGCCATCCAAATACATTCTTTTCAAGAAATTGTTTCCACTTATGCATCTGATTTGTATTTTTCACGTGCATGGGTCATCAAAGAAATGCATAAACCATCTTGCATGGGTCATAGAGGCATACAAAGCACCATTTCTACCTGCAAAGATATCTTCTTTTGGTCACACATGGAAAAAAATATTGCACATTATGTTTCTCAATGCATTGTATGTGAGCGTGTGAAACGTTATCATGGTGAACCATTTGGATTATTAATGCCACTTCCCATTCCAAACTAACCATTCAAATCTTGGAGCACCATTTGCTCAATCTTTCTTGCTCTTCTTGTGTTGGTTGACGTTTGTTCCTGAAACTTGGCATAACTTCATCTCTAGATATATAACCATATAAATTCCTACCTTGAAGATAAGCCTCAATCCTTAATGACCAGGATAAGTACTTATCTCTATCCAACTTGTCATTTGATGAAGGAAATCCATCTACCATGTGTTCCAACCTTGCTCTGATACCATTGTGAAGAGATGGGTTTTAACTTGGAGAAGATGAAGTGTTGCTGCAAAAACGTTGCACTACACCAACCAAATAAACTCCACGGATGTGTAGTGGACCCTTTTAGCTTGACAAAGAATGTATTAGACACCCTATGTATCGTGGAAGGTCACTCTCAAAGAGATGAATCAAAATAGACAGGTAGAAGTTGAACCAAAGGAAAAAAACTTGCTATTTTGGCTCATACACCAGTACAGTGTTTTAAACAATTCTCTGGCCACAACAACAATTGAATTAATTACTTATGGGGAACTTCAATTAAGTTAGTAAGCTAAAAATCATGAGTGATTTCACAAAAAAAAATGATGGACTAACATGAACAGAAAAGAGTTTAACAAGTCAGAGCATCATCCTGATGTTCACGGTCTGTAGCAGTCCTAAGACCAATGAGCAAAGATATATTAATATCTCAAAATTCCAAGAGGCAATGCTGATGAAACATTTTAGCCATATAAGAGACCTTATGATGAATCTAACATGATTTAAATCATGGAAAATGACCACTTACACACTAAGAGAAAGCCTTTAGAAAATAACCATTTTGATGGAGTATTAATGAAGAAGTGAATTATGCAAAGATATAGTCAACATCTAATAAATATACCTCACAATTTAAAAACCCAATTCCAATGAAATTTTGTGAATATATAGAAGGATTAAGGAGCTAATTGTACCAACTTAAATCATTCAAAATGATGGATCATGGTTAGAGAATCATCTATGCAAACTCAAAAAAAAAATTGGGAGATATTGCAGTGAACAGTACACTCACATAGGCATCAAGATATGAACACAAATAATCGTGAAAATGAATGGATATTGATTTTAGAGTACAATGGACTTAATGGTACATATGTGTGCCTTCCACACTCTAATATGTGATGAAGGCCTGCTCATAGAGGTACAAAAACCGCAACTAAAAGCCATGTATATATAGTGATGTTTGGAGCCTAATTTTAAATTTGAATCTCTCCTAAAATCAATCTCAAATCTCTTAGTGATTCGTTCTCATACTCACTCAATCATGAATTAGTGGTTTCCTACCTCCTACTCATCAAGTGGACTCAACCACTTTAGATACTTTCACTTTTACATCAAGTAGAAGCTCAAAAAGTACAAGAGTGAGTTCACAAGCGAACTCTTAAAGGATTGACATTTCCTGTAAATTTCTATGTCTTTTGATACTTCAGGCAAGTGTGTGTGGCTCAGATGCCTTCTAATACTTCAACTATGGAATCTAAACATTATGAAAATTGGTAAATAGATACTTCTAATACTCTTGAAGTTGAAGGAATCCTCATCTTGAACAAATTGGAGTCTAATCTACCAAAAATGATATTTACAATATGAGTGTAGTGATACTAATCAATATTTGATGTAAAGTTAGATTCATTGTGAAGCATTGGTTGGGCCTTCTTGCTAAGTTATGCTTGACTACTCTATGTCCTTATTTCTTGCTGCTCTTTTCTTTGTTGTTGTCTTTTGAGGCTCTCATAGCTACTCATTCCTAATTTCTGGCCAACACTCCCCCCTCTCATTCCTGACAGAACTTTGTGCTATAGGATGGTCAATGTAATACTCGAGGATATCTATTGCTAGTTCATGTTTGCATAGTCTTCATCCTTTTCCCAAATCAAACTACAATGCATCCCCATTGATGGCACTAGGAGTATCCAAGTGTGGAATCATGTAATATTTAGAATACATTGCTTGCTCCCGTGCCAATGATTGAAGCAAGTGTGTTGGTTTAGGAGCGAATACTTTAGAGTGATACTCCTTAAAACCTGTAGTAAACATGGCTTTGAAAGTTTCTTATACCAAGCTCGAAGATATGTCATGTAGGCATGCCAAGCATAAGCGAACCAAATGTTGGGGATCGTACTCATGTCATATATAAGATTGTAGTTGCCATTTATAAATTCTATCTCTACGTTTGGGCTATTTACAAAGAAAATGTACAAGTTCTGCACTTCATTCAACATCCTTCCCCTCCTAAATCTCCTAGTAGGCTCTCAACTTCTAGAGTTATAAACTACTATCTCTCATTATCTGATGACTCTCTATCTTTGTATAGAGCTCTGTGATAGCTCAAGGAAGACTATTCCTGAGTTTTAGAGCAATTCGAGCCTTCTATCTATACGTTTTCAGCTATTTACAAAGAAATTATACAAGGTTTAGTCTTCATTCAGCATCCTCCCCCTCCTAAACCTGTTGATGTCATTATCCGTGGTTTTACTCCATACCTACTCATGTACAATGCCTCTTTGTAAACCTTGAATAGAAACTTCCCTCATTTCTTCAATTTGTTGCCATTTCCCAATGTCTCCCTCTACCTTATGTTTTCGGTCCTATAGACCTTTTGCACCTTTGCAAGCATCTCTCATTACCTTCATCAGCTCAAGAAAAGGTAAATTTGTCTCTGTGACAAGTTCTTCTTGCTTTGCCTCTACTCTATCCTCTACATCTATCATAACTACATCTTCATATTTTTGTTGCTCTTATTCATTATCATCCAAACTAGACAAAATCATCATTTCCTCTTGTTCCTCTTGATCATCATAAGTAGCTTGTATGCCAAATCCTAGAGAAGCATCAAAAAGGTCATTTATATTTGTTTGCTTTTCAAGTTCTTTCAATTTTTGGATTTAAGACTCTTATTATTGATTTGATTCTTGGGATGACAATTCAATGTCCTACAATATTTCATAATCCTGTATATAATCCTGTTTTCCTTCAAAAATCTCCTCTTCCTCAGGTGGTTGAGGTATACACATTAGTTGGTCAAAAAACACCATTTGAATATATCTCACAAAAAACCCACTTGCAATGAAATTTTGTGACTATATAGAAGGATTAAGGAGCTAAGTGTACCAATTTAAATCACTGAAAATGATGGATCATGGTCAGAGAATCATCTCTGCAAACTCATAGAAAAAAATTGGGAGATATTGTAGTGAACAGTACACTCACATAGGCATCAAGATATTAACAGAAATGATCATGAAAATGAATGTATATTGATTGTAAAGTACAATGAACTTAATGGTACATACGTGTGCCTTCAAGCCACATTCTAATATGCCATGAAGCCCTGCTCATAGAGGTGCAAAAAGCACAACTAAAAACCATGTATATATAGTGATGTTTGGAGCCTAATTTTGAATTTGAATCTCTCCTAAAATCACTCTCAAATCTTTTAAAGATTGATTCTCATAGTCACTCAATCATGAATTAGTGGCGTTCTCCTTCCTACTCATCATGTGCGCTCAACCACTTTAGATATTTTCACTTTTACATCAAGTAGAAGCTCAAAAATTACAAGAGTGAGTTCACAAGTAAACTCTTAAAGGATTGACATTTCCTTTAAATTTCTATGTCTTTTGATGACTCAAGCCACCACATAAGACTTTCCATGGGCTTGTTCCAACAAGTGTGTATGGCTCAAATGCCTTTTGGCTTATTTGGGTGTTGGTAAGTCTTTTTTCAATGCCATCTTTAGTGACAGTTAGAGTGCATGAGCAGTTGTGAGGAACATTAGGTTCCATGCTTGCACAAAGCAAATTGAGGTGCATTATCATAATGTCAGAGAGAGGTTCTCTACTACGAAGGTCAGTTTGGCATATGTTCACACATACGATAACATTGCTGATCTTTTCTAAAATGCTCTACCTTGAGAGAAGTTTGAAGATTTCGCTAAAGCTTTGGGCTTATTGCCTTCTGTGGATTGATTTCTTCCCACATAGCTTGGCACTTCCTCATACATGAGTGACAACTCATTGTTTGTCGCATCACTCCCAATGGGGATTTTCTGACATATTTTGCTAGTGATATGTGTGAATACATTAGGACCACTGGGGCACTTTTTCCCTCTTTATGAGGTTTTTTTCCCCCAGTTTGTATATATGCCTATAACCCTAACATGTCACTTATTTTTGTACATCCACTTGTTAATACATTCAGTGTTGTATGTTTTGCTCCAAGCTTCTTCTTCTTCCTTGTACTCTTCATATGAAGTTTGAAGATGTCCCCAAATGTTTGGGCTTACTGCCTTTTGTGGATTGATCTCTTTCCATATAGCATGGCACTACCTCATACATGAGTGCGAGCTCATTCTTGACTGCATCACTCCCAAGGGGGATTTGTTGATATATTTTGGTAGTGATGTGTGTGAATACATTAGGACCATCGGGGCATGCTTTTCCCTCTTTACAATGTCCCCCCCCGGATTGTATATATGCCTATGACCCTAACATTCCCTCTTCAGTGTTGTGTGTCTTGCTCCAAGCTTCTTCTTCTTGCTTGTGTTGATCATGTGATTCCATAGACCTCAAACTCCAACACTCATAGGACCTTACCCTCAGTAAAAGACAACTTTGTAGAAATGAGAGCCCTATTGATTTCTATGGAATTCTTGTTGGTTGCATGCATGAGCATGACTATTTTGCATTTAATTACAATTTTCTAGACACACATGCATATGTAGATCACTCAAAACAAATAGGTCAACATTAGGGAGAACAAATCAACCACAAAGAATTTCCATAGATTAATTCTATTGACCTACATATTTTGAAATATTTCTTAAAGTGTGAGGATGTTAATGTCACTATTTCAGTTGAATCTTGCTTGAAAACTTGTGAGATAGTAGCGATATCATCTATAGCTCTTATCCATGCAAATGTTTCAATTTATGTTTATAGGAGTTTTTTTGCATTCATGAAGTGCTCTATTTTTAAAGATTAACACAAAGCAAGTGTTGTACCGCATAGTGTCAAGCTTAAAAAACATTGAAGTGCATGAAGAAATCATCAGTTGCTCACTTATGAGAACATCTATGAGTTCATCTTTGTGTGTGCATGGATCACCCTAACCTTTTTATTTCACATACATGCATTTTGTAACTAGGATGGGTAGAACTTTCTGGTTTTCCTAGTTCTAAGTACTATGTATCCAAATTTTTGTGTGATAGGTGGCAACCCTAGTTGTGCTATGGGATTTTGCGTTACACTTGGTTACATTGGTTGCAACGTAACCTATAGTCATGGCCTGGTAGGCGGTACATATAGTATGGGCATGAAACTTAATGGTATTTCATCTCCTCGTATGCCAATGATGTATGCCTCTATGGGTTGCAAAGATTCTTGTAGTTCTTGTACAATCGAGGGCTATTTTGTATTGGTTCTCACTCCTATATCTATGAAAATCTTATATATTTGCACCTTGATTGTTTCCAATCCTACTTGGATATAGGGGCATCGATCAATGAGTTTATGAGAGGATCATTTACTATTTGTACATGTAACCATAGGGAACATCTTTGTTTGTTCCCTTGCGCATTGGCATGCAAAGAGATTTTGCTCCATAAGACTAATCGTGAAGAGATCTATATTATATACATATTCATCCATGCACTCTTCCATGGTGACAACTTGTTCATTCACACAAACATCACATGTGGCTAATATAAACATCCAACCTTGGGATTCAAGTGCCTCATTTGGAGACATTTTTGGAATATAGGCCTGATATTCCATAGCTATTTTTCATTTCTTTAGTGGCACTACCACTTTAAGAATCTTCTCTTCTCTCAAAGATGTCTAAGGTGTGGAAGGGAGTTCTAATAGAAAGAGGTAAGGGATCAATATGTGGGTTTACCAAAGGTGGAGAGCTTGATCATGGTGGAGGTGAATAAATCAAATTATTGGGAGATGCATAAGATTGTGAGGTAGTGATCTATTGTATCAAGGAAGATGGAAAGGTTGGGAGAGGGTGAGCTTTGAGTTGATGGAGTGAACGGATGTGATTTTTGTTATGGCATGGAGAAAGTAAGTGGAATGTTGAGCCTCTAGGGATGTAGAATTATGGATGGAGACATTCAAGAATGGTGATGGTGGAAGGTGATTTCATGGAGGGAATCTAGACTAATGGGCCAATGTAGAAGGAAAATCCTACAGAACAACCATTATTGAATTGGGAGTTTTTTCTTTTGGATACATAAGACATTAAACAAAATATGTAGAAGATCCCATGTCAAAGTTGATGAATCTGCCTTCGTTGTTGCACTTACGGCCTCCTTGTAGTAGTAGTCCATAAGAATATGACACTTCTTCATATGAGAAGGTGGATGAAAACAAGAGGTTGTTGTAAGAGCAAGGTAGACTAGTTGGATTTGTCACCTGGTTTATTCAGAAGTGTATGTTACACATATGAATTCTTCAAGTAGCTTTGATGTGAATCTTCTCCCTATACATGGGTGGCTTTTAATCTAGTGATGGATAGAGGTTTTCTACCCACGTTACCACATACATGGTACACTCATATGTGGTAGTAGTTTGTACTTAGGGACATTATTCAGCTCTTACTTAAGCTTTGTTCATCCTTAATAGAGAGATCTATTCCAACCCTCTGTCTTCTCCATGTCTCTTTTTGCATTTGTTCTCCTTGTGTGTGTGCTTCTTTTGTGTCTCTTGCACTTCTACACACACCCAAGAATGGTATCATAATAGGTTCAACTCCTTAAAAATTTTTAGTTCAACAGCTAGAAAGCATTTCTACTAGTCGTGCTAGAGCTTTACCCCCCATAGATGATATTATTACGGATGCATCATTCATCTCTACATTGTTGAATGAATTAATAGAATTTTTCAAAGCTTTTCCACTACAATCGGTTTGGTTCCAAAAGGGAATCCAAATATGTATGCATTTGATGAGGTTGTGTCTCTTTTTTTATAAGAAGAGAAATCTAGAGTGAATATGAGTAGTTTGATTGATGGAACACAAGAACTTGCTATCTCAAAAAAATGGGAAATAAAGTGTGGTTAAGATTTGGGTTCATCAAAACCAAAGCCTCAACCTCCCACTTCCACTCATTCCTTTAATGATGCTTATTTGCAAAAGAAGAAGAGATGCAAACATTGTTGGAAGGCTAGTCATACTATTGAAGATCATAGAAAAATTGGTAAGTAAAATGAAAAGAAGAAGGAATTGCTGAAAATTCATGAAATGCAAAGAATAATCTTTTAAGTTTAGAACAAAGGATTTAAGTTTACACACTAACAATTATCTAACGAATATGTCAAATGCATTCATAGTGATCAAGAACGTACTTGAGAGAAAGTGGATAGTGGATATACAAAAGTTAAAGAAGGTAAGTTGATTGTGCAAAAATGGTAGATAAAAACATAAAACCATAATTCAATAGATGGTAGGTGAAAAAAAGATGGTAGATTAAAAAAAACCAAATCATAAGAAATTGCATGATATTTATAAAACACTTAAAGCCCATTATGATCACTAGTAGTGGAGAATGAATGTCAGTGAAAGAGAACCATTTTTGGTTGTGTGTAGAATTGGGACAAACACACAAGAAGCACACATTAAGAGCACAAAAATGCAAAAAGGTACATAGAGAAGACATATGGTTCGAATAGCTCTCTCTATTGATGATCAACATAACAAAACTAAGAGTTGAGTAATATCTCTAAGTACAAGGTACCACCACATATTAGTGTAATATGTATATGGTAACATGAGGAAAACCCTATCGCCAACACTAGATTAAAAAGTACCCATGTATAGGGAAAAGGTTCACATCAAAGCTACTCGAGGAACATCTACCCATGAATATGTCTACCATGAATACCCATGAGTATGTCTACCACATTATCTTGTGCAGGCACATATACCAAATCAGTATCTCTTGCATGAAAGCACTCTCTCACATAGCTATAATGCACCTCAATGTGTTTGGTTAGTGCATGAAACACTAGATTTTGTGAAATATTTGATGCAATCCGACTATCATTGAGAATATGCATAGCAATGTCAATCTCCATGTCTTAGTGTCAAGACAATGCATGAATCGACTCAAGTAGGAAACTGCATACTATATATCTGGCCTTGTGTAGCATGCATATATAAGACATCCCACAACTTGCTGATCAAGCAAAGTGTCAAATGCACCACTATAATCGTCAACTGAGAATCAAATCCTATCTCCACTAGTGTGACACCCAAAAGACCAATATAAGTGACATCAAAAGTATGCTAAAATCAGCCATAAGGATGTCAAGTTTTGCATCTCACGACCCAATCAACAATATGTCATCAACATAAAGAACAAGCATTGTGAGCTCAACCCCATCTTTGTGTGCATAGAGTATGCTTTCAATGGGACTACACATGAAGCCAAGAGCAATAAAGTTCTTATGAATTTCTTCATTGCATGCACATGGATCTTTTTTGAAAGCATACAAGGCTTTATGCAAGAAACAAACCATATGATACAAACCATGTAGATTAATGTCATCAGGAGATACAAAATAGTCGACAAAATAGACAATCGGATTCCCCCCATTAAGGTTATATCGGGAAGATGCATGATCTTGGAGGGCATTTATTTTCACCTTCAATGGCAACCCAATGGCCCGAAAGTTTATGGCCCACCTAACCTAATGGATAGGCTGCCAAAGGTCATCTGTGACCATCAATGGTCACACATAGAGCTCATGAAACTTAGAAGTTAGGGTTCCACAAATGTCCGGGTTCTCACAATGGCTTCTCCTCATAATGAAGGTTTTTCACAACTTAGAACATCATGGATCATTTGTGGTCACTTGAGGGTGGACTATTGAGCATATCTAATGAATTGAACACATAATCTGCACACATGACCGACTCCATCGAAAACTTATCAAGAAGGTGTTTCCTTAACATGCCATTTTGAGGAGTTTTGTTACAGTCGTAAACACCATTTTCCTTAGGTGTATATGGAATTTTACATTGGAGTCAAATTCCTCTCCAAAAGATGGAGTCTTGATAGGACCACATACATCACTATGAAAAAGATGCAATTTTCTTCTAATGTGTGTATGACTATGTTTTGGAAAAGAAGAATGATGCATTTTTTCAAGACATGCCAAATTCCTTCTTCTTTTCATTATGCTTAGGAAGATTTCTACACTTATCTATAGTATGAAAAGTCTTCAAACAATATTTGCATCTCTTCTTTTAAAAATCAACATCATTAGAGGAATGAGTGGAAGAGGAAGTTTGAGCCTTTGTTTCTGATGAACCCAAAGCTGAACCCGACCGATATACCGAGCAACAATTTGTGAGCAGAGATGTTATTTTCTATGAAGCTTATATAAATTTCCTAGTTCTTGAGCCTCTCACAATTCAGTTTTGGTGGTGGAATCGTTAGATAAGTTTGTGAAATCTCATGCTCATAAGAAAAATAATTGTATCTATGACCTTTCAAGAAATCTAACCTGCATAAGTGCTCCCAAAGAATCGAGTTATAACACTCTCCCACCCCGTCTTTACCAGTACATACTAACAAGTATGGGTTAATCGTATCAGAGGATGATGGCAGCGTAAAACGAGACTGTAGTGAAGGAGCTGTGTGTCGTTGAATTCCTGGATCGTCAAGGGCTAAACCTTTTTGCTCCCGTTGATCATTTATATTTCCAGATAGTTTGTCTGCATTAGATCAATACTTGTGCGACGTTTAACGAATGTAAGTTTCCGGATTACGCAATAGAACGATCTTACGTTTAACGATAGAATTGTTAAGGAAGTTTAACGAAGCTTTTCGATTTTCAAAGACTCTCGAGTATGCATTTATGTCACAAACCCTTAAAACTTACAACAGATAATTTTCGTACAGAATAAGCAATGCGAGACAGAAAATAAGGCCTTGATCATTTACACTTGAAGACTGAATTACATATTGAAAAACTTCACACAACCATCTTCATTACAGGAAAAGCTCTAATAGCTTCAGCCACAACGAAACTCAAAAAGAGAATTTCTGACGTTCAAGTGAGATTATCCAGCCACACTGAGCGTTTTGTTTTCATTAGAAAGAAGGACATGCCTTACAAAAGGACAAAGCTTTGCTATTGAAACCCACAGTGCTCCCTATGCTGAAAGCAGCAGCTGCGATTAGTGCCCAATCTTAGGATCATGCGATGTGTTTGCATGCGCATTTTCGTAATCGGCTCCACGCATTCCCGCATGGTCAAGTCCTATCGGTGGGTCGTGGGATCTATTGGCGTGAGGCTCCTCATAGTCCTCGTACTCTACTCGGCTCTCACTGTAAGAGTGGCGCACACTTAACTCCTCTTGTTTCTGGTTTTCAGAAAACATCTCTGTCACTTCCTGATGTTGAGTTATCTGTTCCCCTTGGTCTGCATCCACGCCCGATCTTTTAATGGTGAAAGCGCCTGCAACCGAAAACCACGTAAGAATTTTACATTCTCTCTCTCTCTGTCTCTCTACAACGAGAGACATGAGCTGTATCATTGGCGGCGCAACCTAACGCAGGCTATTGACGTCTTCGTGTATCAAAGAGAACTTAAGCTACGTGAAAGTTCAGCTCAGCTCGATGGTACGCGTGTTCGAGCAGCTAAACGCAGTTAAGCAGAAGCCTCCAACAAAGGGGAACGCAGAAACTTCCGAAGGCACACATAGAGCATTTTGTACATACCTCGTCCTGCCGCGTTACAACAGGGCATCAAGAAGATCGTCAGTAGAGCTGCGGACAAAATAAGCTCGCGTCTATTCATCTTTGCGCCCGAAGATTATCTAGAGAAGGTTATCAATACAATAGCACCATACACATCCTTCATTTATAAATGTAGCGCGTCATCGGAGTCGGTCATGTTTGTGAGGAAATCATCGAGATGCGTATGCCCACACAATAAAGAATGTAAATTTCTTGGTTGGCAATTTTTTTTTTTAATTACACATGTAATATTCAACAAATTTTAGCTCACGACTTAAAAGTTCGAGAGCCTCATCGAAGTTTGCTCCTTTTGTTCAAGATTTCGGTTTCTCAACGAAGATGTGATCAAACTATTCACAAAAAGCTAAAATCCAAAACTGTTGGCCTATCTCTAGGCATAGTTTTACCCTCTTTTATGTCAACCTTCTCATCAACAAGTACATCATGTAAATCTGCATCAGAAAAGGAATGATCTACATTATCACTTAATGGAATGAGTAAAGGCTAAGAAATTGCCTAGTTTGGACTAGCACCCCTTGCAGCTCAATGACATAACATGGAGGCCCATAATGAAGAAATTCCTCCTCTTTGGACAGACGAATCATTGGAGAACGACTTGAGTACCTTGGTAATGATATCTCTCTTCATTCTCTACTTTGCATGGACGGTACTATAAACAACAAACTTATTGAAATTCTACATGATGATGGTAGTTGACATGACTTCATTTCACATTTATTAGTACAACAACTTAAATTGAAAATGTTTCCTTCTTTGTATAAAGTAAAAGCTGCATTTCAAGGTAATCGTTATACTGTAACACGAGAAGTGCAAGATGTTACGATGAGCATAGGCCCATATATTGATTCATGAACATTTTTAATTTCACCTTTGCAATCTTATGATGTTATACTAGGTATGCCTTTTCGTCATCATTATAACCCATGCATTGACTACCATACACATACCTTTAACTTTGAATTTCAAGGTCAAATTATTACTTTGTATGAATCACATGATTTCCAACCATTTCCATTGATTAGTCATACTCAAGTAAAGCGTGCATTTAGGAAAGGATTCAATTCATGCATTGTCTTTGTCAATGTCATCAACGATTATAGTCATACACTTCGTGATGCACATAAACCTTTCATGACTACTTATAAGGATTGTTTTATGTCTAAGTATCCATTTGAACTACCACCCTCTCGAGGATCCTTTGACCATAGCATAGATCTAGTCACTGGTAGTTCTCCTCCTCATAAAGAACCTTATAGACATGACCCACTACACAAAAAGGAAATAGAAAACCAAGTAAAAGACCTACTACAGAAAGAAATTATAAGGCCTAGTTCTTCTCGATTTCGAGAACCAGTTCTCTTAGTAGAGAAGAAGAATAGAACTTATCGAATGTGCATTGATTATAGAGCCCTTAACAAGATCACAATAAAGAATAGATACCCTATTCCTCGAATAGATGATCTTTTATATAAGTTATCACGAGCTCACATCTTTAGTAAAAACTGATCTAAAATCACGATACCATCAGATTCATATGACACAAAGTGATATTTTTAAGACTGCATTTAGAACTCAAGTAGGCCATTATGAATTTATGGTAATGCCCTTTGGACTTACTAATGCCCCTGCTACATTTTCACGAATGATGAATAACATTTTTCTTGATGACCAAGCTTTTGTTCTTGTATTTTTCGATGATATACTTGTTTACAATAAGAATGATAGTGAGCATGAGAAGCACCTTAAAACAATTGTTCATTTAGTATGAGAGAACACTCTTTATGCTAATCTTGAAAAGAGTTACTTCTTTCAACGTAAGCTAGAATATCTAGGAGATATTATTTCAAGTGAAGGTGTGCGTGTGGATCCAAAAAAGATTAAAGTTATAGTAGAATGCCCTACACCACAATCAGTCAATGATGTTCCTTCTTTTCTTGGGTTGGCTAGTTTCTATAGGAAGTTTGTTCAAATTTTGTCTTATTTAGCATTGCCCCTTACCTTGTTATTGAAAAAGATAAAAAAAATTTGCATGGGCACTTACCCAACAGCAATCCTTTGAAAAACTCAAACATGCACTTTCACATGCAACTCTTTCACAATTACCTAATTTTTCACAACCCTTTCATGTTGTTACTAATGCTAGTGGTTCACGGATAGGTGTTGTTTTAATGCAAAATGGTCATCCTATTGCATTTGAGAGTAACAAGCTTAAGCCCTCAGAATAAAATTAAAGTACATATGGTAAAGGATTATTAGCAATTGTGCATGCTTTGCGAATTCGGAAACACTATCTTATGGGCTCTAAGGTCTTAATCAAAACCGATCAACATGCTATTAAGCATTTATTAAATGAGCCCTTAATCTCTGATCGCCATCTTAAATGGGAATCATTCATTTAAAATTTCTAACCCATGATCCAATATGAGCCTAGTTAAGCTAATGTTGTAGCTGATGCTCTTAGCCGATTTCCTTCACATTCTCTTGTTATGCATAATATTTATGCCATCCAAATACATTCTTTTCAAGAAATTGTTTCCACTTATGCATTTGATTTGGATTTTTCACATGCATGGCATGACTTCAATAATAGAGCACTTTATCTGATGAACATTATACATTTCATAATGGTTTTCTTTATTTTCAACATAGATTATGCATAACTCAAGATTTTAAAGATTTTATCATCAAAGAAATGCATAAACCATCTTGCATGGGTCATAGAGGCATAAAAAGCACCATTTCTACCTACAAAGATTTCTTCTTTTGGCCACACATGGAAAAAAATATTGCACAATTTTTTTCAATGCATTGTATGTCAGCATGTGAAACATCATCATGGTAAACCATTTGGATTACTGATGCCACTTCCCATTCCAAATGAACCATTGGAAGCTTGGAGCACCATTTGCTTGATCTTTCTTGCTCTTCTTGTGTTGGTTGATCTTTGTTCCTGAAACTTGGCATAACTTCAACTCCACATATATAACCATATAAATTCCTACCTTGAAGATAAGCCTCAATCCTTAATGAGCAGGCTAAGTAGTTATCTCTATCCAATTTGTCATTTGATGAAGGAAATCCATCTACCATGTTGTCCAACCTTGCTCTGATACCACTATGAAGAGATGGATTTGTACTTGGAGAAGATGAAGTGTTCCTGCAAAATCTTTGTACTACACCAACCAAATAAACTCCAGGGATGTGTAGTAGACCCTTTTAGCTTTCCAAAGAATGTATTAGACACCCTATGTACTATGGAAAGTAACTCTCAAAGAGATGAATCAAAATAGATAGGTAGAAGGTGAACCAAAGGAAAAAAACTTGCTATTTTGGTTCATACACCAATACAGTGTTTTAAACAATTCTTTGGACACAACAACAACTAAACTAATTCCTTATGGGGAACTCCAACTAACTTAGTAAGGTAAAAATCATGAGTGATTCCATAAAAAATGATGGACTACATGAAGAGAAAAGAGTTTAACAAGTGATAGCATCATCCCGATTTTCACGGTCTATAGCAGTCCAAAGACCAATGAGCAAAGATATATTAATATCTCAAAATTCCAAGAGGCCATGCTGATGAAACGTTTTAGCCATATAATAGACCTTATGATGAATCTAACATGATTTACACACTTAGAAAAAGCCTTTAGAAAATCAGGATTTTGATGGAGTATTAACAAAGAAGTGAATTATGCAAAGATATAGTCAAGATCTAATGAACATACCTCACGATTGAGAAACCCAATTGCGATGAAATTTTGTGAATATATAGAAGGATTAAGAAGCTAAGTGTACCAACTTAAATCACTGAAAAGGATGGATCATGGTCAGAGAATCATCTCTGCAAACTCAGAAAAAAAAATTGGGAGATATTGTAGTGAACAGTACACTCACATAGGCATCAAGACATGAACTCAAATGATCATGAACATGAATGGTATATTGATTGTAAAGTACAATGGAATTAATGGTACGTATGTCTGGCTTGAAGCCACACTCTTATATGTGATGAAGCCCTGCTCAAAGAGGTACAAGAACCGCAACTAAAAGCCATGTATATATATTGATGTTTGGAGCCTAACTTTGAATTTGAATCTCTCCTAAAATCACTCTCAAATCTTTTAGTGATTGGTTCTCATACTCACTGAATCATGAATTAGTGATTTCCTCGTTCCTACTCATCAAGTGGACTCAACCACTTTAGATACTTTTACTTTTACATCAAGTAGAAGCTCCAAAATTACAAGAGTGAGTTCACAAGGGAACTCTTAAAGGATTGACATTTCCTGTAAATTTCTATGTCTTTTGATGACTCAAGCCACCACTTAGACTTGCCATGGGCTTGTTCCAACAAGTGTGTGTGGATCAGATGCCTTCTAATACTTCAAGTGTGGAATCTAAACATTTCAAAAATTGGTAAATAGATACTTCTAATACTCTTGAAGTTGAAGGAATCCTCATCTTGAACAAATTGGAGTCTAATCTTCCAAAAATGATATTTACATTATGATTGTAGTGATACTAATCACTATTTGATGTAAAGTTAGATTCATTGTGAAGCATTGGTTGGGCCTTCTTGCTAAGTTATGCTTGACTACAATATCTTCCTATTTCTTGTTGCTTTTTTCTTTGTTGTTCTCTTTTGAGGCTCTTTTATCTACTCATTCCTAATTGCTCGCCAACACTCCCCCCTCTCATTCATGACAGAACTTTGTGCTATAGGATGGTCAATGTAATACTCGAGGATATCTATTGCTATTTCATGTTTGCATACTCTTAATCCTTTTCCCAAATCAAACTACAATGCATCCCTATTAATGGCACTAGGAGTATCCGAGTGTGGAATCATGTAATATTTAGAATACATTGCTTGCTCCCGTGCAAATGATTGAAGCAAGTGTGTTGGTTTAGGAGTGAATACTTTAGAATGATACTCCTAAAAACCTGTAGTAAACATGGCTTTGAAAGTTTTCTTATACCAACCTCGAAGATATGTCATGTAGGCATGGCAAGCATAGGCCAACCAAATGTTGGGGATCATACTAATGTCGTATACGAGATTGTAGTTGCCATTTATAAATTCTATCTCTACTTTTGGGCTATTCACAAAGAAAATGTACAAGTTCTCCTCTTCATTTCGCATCCTTCCCCTCCTAAATCTCCTAGTAGGCTCTCAACTTCTAGAGTTAAAAAGTACTATCTCTCATTATCTAATGGATCTCTATCTTTATATAGAGCTCTCTGATAGCTCAAGGAAGATTGTTCCTGAGTTTTAGAGAAATTCGAGCTTTCTATCTCTACGTTTTCAGCTATTTAAAAAGAAATTGTACAAGCTTTCTATCCTCCCCTCCTAAACTTGTTGATGACATCATCAAACTATTGGAAGTATTGTTGCAACTTTCTTCACTATCCTTGTTTTTACTCCATACCTACTCATGTACAATGCCTCTTTGTAAACCTTGTATAGAACTTTCCTCATTTCTTCAATTTGTTGCCATTTCGCAATGTCTCCCTCTAGCTTATGTTTTCGGTCTTATAGATCTATTCCACCTTTGCAAGCATCTCTCATAACCTTCATCAGCTCAGAAAAGGTAACTTTGTTTTTGTGACAAGTTGTTCTTGCTTTGCCTCTACTCTATCCTCTACATCTATCATAACTACATCTTGATATTTTTGTTGCTCTTATTCATTATCATGCAAACTAGTCAAAATCATCATTTCCTCTTGTTCCTCTTGATCATCCTAAGTAGCTTGTATGCCAAATCCTAGAGAAGCATCAGAAAGGTCATTTATATTTGTTTGCTTTTCGAGTTCTTTCAATTTTTGGATATTAGACTCTTATTATTGATTTGATTCTTGGGAAGACAATTCAATGTCCTACAATAAGTGATAATCCTCTATATAATCCTGTTTTCCTTCAAAAATCTCCTCTTCCTCAGGTGGTTGTGGTATACACATCAGTTGGTCAAAAGACACCATTTGAATATACCTCATGAAAACCCCAATTGCAATGAAATTTTGTGACTATATAGAAGGATTAAGGAGCTAATCGTACCAACTTAAATCACTGAAAATGATGGATCATGGTCAGAGATTTTCCGGAAACTCATAGAAAAAAATTGGGAGATATTGTAATGAACAATACACTCACATAGGCATCAAGATATGAACACAAATCATCGTGAAAATGAATGTATAATGATTGTAAAGTACAATGGACTTAATGGTACATATGTGTGCCTTGAAGCCACATTCTAATATGCCATGAAGCCCTACTCATAGAGGTACAAAAACCGCAACTAAAAGCCATGTATATATAGTGATGTTTGGAGCCTAATTTTGAATTTGAATCTCTCCTAAAATCACTCTCAAATCTTTTAGTGATTGATTCTCATACTCACTCAATCATGAATTAGTGGCGTTCTCCTTCCTACTCATCAAGTGGTCTCAACCACTTTACATACTTTCACGTTTACATCAAGTAGAAGCTCAAAAATTACAAGAGTGAGTTCACAAGTGAACTCTTAAAGGATTGACATTTCCTTTAAATTTCTATGTCTTTTGATGACTCAAGCTGCCACTTAGACTTGCCATGGGCTTGTTCCAACAAGTGTGTATGGCTCAAATGCCTTTTGGATTATTTGGGTGTTGGTAAGTCTTTTTTCAATGCCATCTTTAGTGACAGTTAGAGTGCATGAGCAGTTGTGAGGAACATTGGGTTCCATGCTTGCACAAAGCAAATTGAGCTGCATTATCATTATGTCAAAGAGAGGTTCTCTACTAGGGAGGTGAGTTAGGCATATGTTCACAGATACGATAACATTGCTTATCTTTTCTTAAATGCTCTATCTTGAGAGAAGTTTGAAGATTTCCCCAAAGCTTTGAGCTTATTGCCTTTTGTGGATTGATTTCTTTCCACATAGCCTGGCACTTCCTCATACATGAGTGACAACTCATTGTTTGTCGCATCACTCCCAATGGGGATTGGTTGACATATTTTGGTAGTGCTATGTGTGAATGCATTAGGACCACCGGGGTACTTTTTTCCCTCTTTAGGAGGATGTTAATCTCACAATTTCAGTTGAATCTTGCTTGAAAACTTGTGAGACAGTAGAGATATCTATAGCTCTTATCCATGCAAATGTTTCAATTTATTTTTATAGGATTTTTTTTTTTGCATTCATGAAGTGCTCTATTTTTAAAGATTAACACATAGCAAGTGTTGTACTGCATAGTGTCGGGCTAAAGACATTGAGGTGCATGAAGAAATCATCAGCTGCTCACTTATGAGAACATCTATGAATTCATCTTTGTGTGTGCATGGATCACCCTAACCTTTTTAATTCACATATATGCATTTTGTAACTTAGGATGTGTAGAACTTTCTCGTTTACCTAGTTCTAAGTACTAGGTATCCAAATTTTTGTGTGATAGGTGGCAACCCTAGTTGTGCTATGGGATTTTGCATTACATTTGGTTACATAGGTTGCATCGTAGCCTATAAACATGGCCTGATAGGTGGTACATATACTATGTGCATGAAACTTTATGGTATTTCATCTCCTCGTATGCCAATGATGTATGCCTCTATGGGTTGCAAAGATTCTTGTAGTTCTTGTACAATTGAGGGCTATTTTGTATTGATTCTCACTCCTATATCTATGAGAACCTTGTATATTTGCACCTTGATTGTTTCCAATCCTACTTGAATATAGGGGCCTCAATCAATGAGTTTATGAGAGGATGATTTACTATTTGTACATGTAACCATAGGGAAGATCTTTGTTTGTTCCCTTGTGCATTGGCATGCAAAGAGATTTTGCTCCATAAAACTAGTCGTGAAGAGATCTATATTATAAACATATTCATCCATGCACTCTTCCATGGCGACAACTTGTTCACTCACACAAACATCACGTGTGGCTAATATCTCATCCAACCTTGGGATTCAAGTCCCCCATTTGGAGACATTTGTGGAATATAGGCCTGGTATTCAATAGGTATTTTTCATTTCTTTAGTCGTACTACAACTTTAAGAATCTTTTCTTCTCTCAAAGATGTCTAAGTTGTGGAAGGGAGTTCTAATAGAAAGAGATAAGGAATCAATATGTGGGTTTAGCAAAGGTGGAGAACTTGAGCATGGTGGAGGTGAATAAATCAAATAATTGGGATAGTCATAAGATTGTGAGGTAGTGATCTATTGTAGCAAGGAATATGGAAATTTTGGAAGAGGGTGAGCTTTGAGTTGATGGAGTGAATGGATGTGATTTTTGTAATGGCATGGAGAAGGAAGTGGAATGTTGTGCTTCTAGGGATGTAGACTTATGGATGGAGACATTCAAGAATGGTGATGGTAGAAGATGATCTCATGGACGGAATGTAGACTAATGGACCAATGTAGAAGGAAAATCCTACACAACAACCCTTATTGAAATGGGATTTTTTTCTTTTGGATCCATAAGACATTAAGCAAAACATGTAGAAGATCCCATGTCAAAGTTGATGAATCTACCTTGGTTGTTGCACTTACGGCCTCCTTGTAGTAGTAGTCCATAAGAATATGAAATTTCTTCCATATGAGAAGGTGGAGGAAAAAAAGAGGTTGTTGTAAGAGCAAGGTAGACTAGTTGAATTTGTCACTTGGTTTATTGAGAAGTTTATGTTACACTTATGCATTCTTCAAAAACCTTTGATGTGAATCTTCTCCCTATACATGGGTGGTTTTTAATCTAGTGACGGGTCGAGGTTTCCTCCCCATGTTACCACATACATGATACACTCCTATATGGTGGTAGTTTGTACTTAGGGATATTATTCAGCTCTTACTTAAGCTCTATGCATCCTTAATAGAGAGATCTACTCCAACCATCTACCTTCTCCATGTCTCTTTTCGCATTTTTCTACTTGTGTGTGTGCTTCTTGTGTGTCTCTTGCACTTCCACAAACACCCAAGAATGGTATCATAATAGGTTCAACTCCTTCTAAATTTTTAGTTCAACAGCTAGAAAGCATTTCTACTAGTCGTGCTAGGGCTTTACCCCCCATAGATGATATTATTTTGAATGCATCATTCATCTCTACATTGCTGAACGAATTAATAGAATCTTTTCAAAGATTTGCCACTCCAATCGGTTTGGTTCCAAAAGGGAATCCAAATATGTATGCCTTTGATGAGGTTGTGTCTCTTTTTTTATAAGAACAGAAATCTAGAGTGAATATGAGTGGTTTGATTGATGGAACACAAGAACTTGCTATCTCAAAAATATGGGAAATAAAGTGTGGTTAAGCTTTGGTTTTATCAAAACCAAAGCCTCAACCTCCCACTTCCACTCATTCCTTTAATGATGCTTATTTGCAAAAGAAGAAGAGATGCAAACATTCTTGGAAGGCTAGTCATACTATTGAAGAGCATAGAAAAATTGCCAAGTAAAATGAAAAGAAGAAGGAATTACTGAAAGTTCATGAAATGCAAAGAATAATGAAGCCAACATGGTTGAGAGGTGGGATCCATTGCTAACGGATTAGAACAAAGGATTTAAGTTTACACACTAACAATTATCTAATGAATATGTCAAATGCATTCATAGGGATCAAGAAGGTAGTTAAGAGAAAATCGATAGTGGATATACAAAAGTTAAAGAAGGCAATTTGATTGTGCAAAAATAATAGATAAAATCATAAACCATAATTCGGTAGATGGTAGGTGAAAAAAAGATGGTAGATAAAAAAAAAGCCAAATCATAGTAATTAATAACAAATTGCATGATATTTATAAAACACTTAACGCCCATTATGATCACTAGTAGTGGAGATGAATGGATGTCAGTGAAAGAGAACCATTTTTGGTTGTGTGTAGAATTGGGAGAGACACAAAAGAAGCGCAAATAAAGAGCACAAATGCAGAAAGGTACATAGAGAAGACATATGGTTCGAATAGCTCTCTCTATTGATGATAAACAAAACAAAAGTAAGAGTTGACTAATATCTCTAAGTACAAAGTACCACCACATATTAGTGTAATATGTATGTGGTAACATGAGGAAAAACCTATCGCCAACACTAGATTAAAAAGTACCCATGTATAGGGAAAAGGTTCACATCAAAGCTACTCGAGGAACATATACCAATGAATATGTCTGCCATGAATACCCATGAATATGTCTGCCACATTATCTTGTGTAGGCACATATACCACATAAGAATCTCTTGCATCAAAGCACTCTCTCACATAGCTATAATGCACCTCAATGTGTTTGGTTTGTGCATGAAACACTAGATTTTGTAAAATAATTAATGCAATCCGACTATTATTGAGAATATGCATAGCAATGTCAATCTCCATGTGTTAGTGTCAAGCCAATGCATGAATCGACTCAACTAGGCAACTGCATACTATATATCTGACCTTGTGTAGCATGCATATATAGGACATCCCAAAACTTGCTGATAAAGCAAAGTGTCAAATGCACCACTATAATCCTCAACTGAGAATCAAATCCTATCTCCACTAGTGTGATGCCCAAAAGACCAAGATAAGTGACATCAAAAGTATGCTACAAATCAGCCATAAGGATGTCAAGTTTTGCATCTCATGACCCAATCAACAATATTTCATCAACATAAAGAACAAGCATTGTGAGCTCAACCCCATCTTTGCGTGCATAGAGTATGATTTCAATGGGACTACACATGAAGCCAACAGCAATAAAGTTCTTATGAATTTCTTCCTGCCATGCACATGGAGCTTTTTTGAAACCATACAAGGCTTTATGCAAGCGACAAACCATATGATACAAACCATGTAGATTAATGTCATCAGGAGATACAAAATAGTCGACAAAATAGACAATCGAATTCCCTCCATTAAGGTTATACGAGGAAGCTGCATGATGCTAGAGGGCCTTTATTCTTACCTTGAATGGAAACTCGATGGCCCGAAATTTTATGCCCCCCCTAACCTAATGGATAGGCTCACAAAGATCATCTGTGACCAAGAATGGTCACACATAGAGCTCATGAAACTTAGAAGTTAGGGTTCCACAAATGTCTGGGCTCTCATAATGGCTTCTCCTCATAATGAAGTTGTCACAACTTAGAACATCATGGATGATTTGTGGTCACTTGACAGTGGACTATTGAGCATATCTAATGGATTGAACACATAATTTGCACACATGACGGACGCCATCGAAAACTTATCAAGAAGGTGTTTCCTTTAACCATATAACATGCCATTTCGAGGAGTTTTTTTACACTCGTAAACACCATTTTGCTTAGGTGTGTATGGAATTTTACATTGGAGTTGAATTCCTCTCCAAAAGATGGAGTCTTGATAGGACCACATACATCACTATGAAAAAGATGCAACTTTCTTCTAGTGTGTGTATGACTATGTTTTGGAAAAGAAGAATGATGCATTTTTCCAACACATGCCAGATTCCTTCTTCTTTTCATTATGCTTAGGAAGATTTCTACACTCATCTATAGTATGAAAAATCTTCAAAAAATATTTGCATCTCTTCTTTTACAAATCAGCATCATAAGAGGAATGAGTGGAAGAGGAAGTTTGAGCCTTTGTTTCTGATGAACCCAAAGCTGAACCATATTTTATTTTTCCTTTTTGTGAGATAGCAATTGCTTGCATTCCCTTAATCAAACCACTCCTATTCACTATAGATTTCTCTTCTTGCAAAAGAAGAGACACAGTATCTCAAATACATGCATATTTTGATTCCCTTCTGCAACTATAAGGAGCGTAGTGGAAATGCTGTGAGAAGATTTTGGTAGTTCTTTCAACAATGTAGAGATGAGTGATGCATTCAGAATATCATCTATGTTTTCCATTTTCTCTTTCAAGTCCTTGATGGATGTTAGATACACATTTGTAGACTCATTCTTAACTATACAAAAATCCTCAAGTTTCTTCCTCATGTATGCTACACATGCTTATTACCAAAGAGAAACAAAGTGGCAAGAGTGTCTCATGCTTATGGTAATCTAGAACATTGGATATTTGGGCAAATCAATCTTAGCTTTAGTTTGAAGCATGTAAAAAAGGCCATTACTACATACCATTTCAATAAAGAACAAGAATGTGATAAGATCTTTAATTCAATGAAAGATGAAATGAATGTTTAAATTTTTGCTTATAATCTATCACTCTGATGGAAATGTTGACCATAGCAATGGCTTTGAATTGGCGGTAAAACCCCAATGAAATTGATGCAAATTCTTTCCTACTACTTAAAATCATTGTTCTATGCTCTGAAGTTGATTTGCATTATTAAAAGTGTGTGCATGCCATGATGTAAAAAATCAAAACTTGAGAAGGAGATGAACCTGCTCTGATACCAGTACTTGGTGTGTGTGTGTGTTTGTGTAGAAGTGTGAGAGAGATACGACACGCAACCAAATACGTAGAGAAAATGGACGGATGTGATAACTCTCAATGCATAACAGAAGTAAGAGTTGAATAATATCCCTAAGTATAGATTACCTCTAGATATAAGTGTAACATGGGGAAAACTCTTTAGCCAACACTAGAGTAAAAAGTGTCCATGTATATGGAAAAGATTCATATCAAAGACAAGGAACATGTAAGTGTAACCATGATAAATTCATTTTGAAAAGCTTTACTAACTTACTTCGGATTTCTTCCTTGCTCTTATCTTGGAACCACACTTGCAGGCTCCTCATCTCTAGAGCTCAAGAAAATCAAGAAACGACAAGATGTTTTCATAATTCTTGGTGGCATGTTGGCTAGTTTGCAAAATCAAGGATGTGAATGATGCCCTTTCCAAAGGGAAAAGATCAAGTTTGGATGCTCTCACTAATGAGTTCTTCAAAGCCTTTGAAGACTCCCTCATGAACCCCCTTATTTTTTCTTTGAGGGAGGCTTTTAATTTTTTGTGCCCTCACAAAGTGCTTTAACAAACGGGTTATAAAGATTTTTCAAAAGAAGGACAACAAGAAAATGATACAAAACTAGAGACCATTCACAATGCTCTAGATTGGTTTTAAGCTCATTGCCAAAGGTCTTGTGGACTATGCCTAACATCTCCTGCAATCATTAATTCATGATGATCATTCACTAAAGGAATATGGATCTTAGAAGCAATCATGGATATCTTGAAAGGCCTTGATCTTGTTGCGTCAAATCAAAATCTCCTATTTATTGAGATTGATTTTGACAAAGCTTATGATAGATTAGAGTGGAATTTCATCTTGCAATTGCTAGGGGGAATGGGCTTTGGAATGATGTTCATTAAAATTATCTTCACCCTCTTTGTGACCACCTCAGCTTGATCAATATCAACTAGTAGCCTTAATCTCTTATTATCCTCAAAAGACCCTGTCTGATCACCCGAATAATTTTTTTCATTTCTACGGATGGTCTTGATTCCTTGGCCAAGCAGCACACTTAGTAGGGAAACATTAAGATCCATTTTTTTATGCAATAACTAGATCAGATAGTGCTAATGCTTTTTAAAAATGACACAAACATCTTTCTCCATAATGCGATTATTTGTGTCTCCCTATTTTCAAATTGTTTGGAAATTTTATGCACTAATTTTGGATCTAATGTGAACCATTATAAGACTAATTTATAAGTCACTCTTAAAATTTCTCCGTTTTCTTTTAACATTGAAAACCATTGCAAAGCTTTGGCCACTAGTGAAGTATTTTGCCTTCTAGGCATCCTTATGGGATTCACAAACATGATGAATCAGAGATGGGAATGTGTGTTCCACAATGTCACTGTAGCACAATGGTGAGTACCAACATGAGAACATCCACCTCATAATTTTCAATCTGCAAAGACATGAGGGTGGTATGACGACCATGAGCAAGTAAAGTACACACACACACACGCACGTGCACACAATCCAAGAACAAAGAGAGGAACAATGGAGTGGTTTCAATTACAAAAGATTTCTATTACACAAAAATCAATCTATAGGAACCCCACCTCATAAATGAGCTCTCTATATCTTTTTACAGTTTTTCACTAGTTTTGCCTCTACTCAAACATAGTGTCCAACCTAGTTAGAAATTAGGTTCTAGGGATTATTTGAAGGCTCAAACGGAATCTAAACATCATGAAAATTGGTAAATATACTTCTAATACTATTGAAGTTGAAGGACTCCTCATCTTGAGCAAATTGGAGTCTAATCTACCAAAAATGATATTTACATTATCAGTGTAGTGATACTAATCACTATTTGATGTAAAGTTAGATGCATTGTGAAACATTGGTTGGGCCTTCTTGCTAAGTTATGCTTGACTACTCTGTCTTCTTATTTCTTGCTGCTATTTTCTTTGTTGTTCCCTTTTGAGGCTCTCTTATCTACTCATTCCTAATTGCTAGCCAACACTCGCCCTCTCATTCTTGACAGACCTTTGTGCTCTAGGATGGTCAATGTAATACTCCAGCATATCTATTGCTAGTTCATGTTTGCATAGTCTTAATCCTTTTCCCAAATCAAACTACAATGCATCCCCATTGATGGCACTAGGAGTATTCGAGTGTGGAATCATGTAATATTTAGAATACATTGCTTGCTCCCATGCGGATGATTGAAGCAGGTGTGTTGGTTTAGGAGTGAATAGTTTAGAGTGATACTCCTAAAAACGTGTAGTAAACATGGCTTTGAAAGTTTTCTTATACCAAGCTCGAAGATATGTCATGTTGGCATGCCAAGCATAAGCGAACTAAATGCTAGGGATCATACTCATGTCGTACACGAGATTGTAGTTGCCATCTATAAATTCTATCTCTACTTTTGGGATATTTACAAAGAATATATACAAGTTCTACTCTTCATTCAAGATCCTTCCCCTCCTAAATCTCCTAGTAGGCTCTCAACTTCTAGATTTATAAACTACTATCTCTCATTATCTCATGGATCTCTATCTTTGTATAGAGCTCTCTCTTAGCTCAAGGAAGACTATTCTTGAGTTTTAGAAAAATTAGAGCTTTCTATCTCTATGTTTTTGGCTATTTACAAAGAAATTGTACAAGGTTTAGTCTTCATTCAGCATCCTCCCCCTCCTAAACCTGTTGATGTCATCATCAAATTATTGGAAGTATTGTTGCAACTTTCTTCACTATCCTTGGTTTTACTCCATACCTACTGATGTACAATGCCTCTTTGTAAAACTTTCATAGAATCTTTCCTCATTTCTTCAATTTGTTGCCATTTCCCAATGTCTCCCTCTAGCTTATGTTTTGGGTCTTATAGATCTTTTGCACCTTTGCAAGCATCTCTCATAACCTTCAAGAGCTCAAGAACAGGTAACTTTTTTCTTGTGACAAGGTCTTATTGCTTTGCCTCTTCTCTATCCTCTACATCTATCATAACTACATCTTCATATTTTTGTTGCTCTTATTCATTATCATCCAAACTAGTCAAAATCATCATTTCCTCTTGTTCCTCTTGATCATCCTAAGTAGCTTGTATGCCAAATCCTAGAGAAGCATCAAAAAGGTCATTTATATTTGTTTTCTTTTCTAGTTCTTTCAACTTTTGGATATTAGAATCTTATGAGATTTGATTCTTGGGATGACAATTCAATGTGCTACAATAATTGAGAATCCTCTATATCATCCTGTTTTCCTTCAAAAATCTCTCGTTCCTCATGTGGTTGAGGTATAAACATTAGTTGGTCAAAAAAACACTATTTCCTCTTGTTTGTCTTGATCATCTTGGGTAGGTTGTATGCCAAACCCTATAGAAGCAACAAAAAAATCATTTATATCTATTTTTTTTTCTAGTTCTTTAAATTTTTGAATGTCCGACTCTTATGATTGATTTGATTCTTGGGATGATAATTCTGTGTCCCAAAATAACTGATAATTCTCTATATCATCCTCGTTTTCTTCAAAAATCTCCTCGTCCTCAGGTAGTTGATGTATACACATTAGTTGATCCATCCTATGTATTAGGATTTTTCTCCTTGGCATCAAACTCTAAGGTTCTTCTAATAATAGAGGTGGTGGCTATTCAAATTACCTTTGCTCATCCTATAGCACTATGGCTTTCTTCTTCTCTTCTTCCTTAATTTTTTGTTTATGGTTTTTTTTTTCCTTCACCTATTTAGCTTTTTCTAGTATATTTCTCTTCAACCATGCACAATGCATCAAACAAATTCTTTAGTTCCTTTTCTCTTTTCACAAAAAATGTTTTTTGTTTTGGCTCCTATCAAGTTCTCATGTAATTCTCCATATATCTGCCATTCCTCTCTTGGCACGTTAGTGCCTTTATCTAACAAATCCTATAGCATGTTTTGGTTTTTTTTTTCAAATTTCTTCATATGTGTGTGTGTGTGTGTCTATGTATGTATGTATATATATATATATATATATATAAACTTAGCATGTATGGATATATATTAGTACACATACATAAACATATTGACAGAAAGGGTTTGAGGATCTACACACATAAAAGATAAGGAATTAGGCTCTAGATTTTTATAGTGTATGTACATAAAGACATTTCAATTTCGGGTTTTCAGGATACATATTAGTTTACATACATGTAGAGTGGCATCCTCACACACACACACACACTACCACAACGGCAATTTAGTGGGACAACTTCACCATGAAGTGGAGTTGCAGACCACTCAAGACATCCATAGGTAGACATTTTTGTTCCACATGCAACAACAGTAGTCACTGCAACATGAACTACCCTAACCAACTTTTCTTGAAGTATTTTGGTATGTGTTTGTGTGTGCCTATGTCTGTGGTTGTATAAAGGTATGTTACGTATGGTATATCTAAGGATGTGTGCATGTGTATGGTGTATGTGTGTGTGTTTATATGCATATATTGTTGTGTATGTTCAAATATGTATCCATCTTTATGTGTGCATATGTATCTATATATGTGTGCATAAATGTGTATTGTTGTGTGTATGCATGTGTATGCTGATGTGTTTACATGTGTATGTATACATGTGGATATGAACGATACATTTTCTATATATTAGTTGTATTACTCTATCGCTTTTGTTAGAAGTGATTCTTCTTCTAAGAAAAACCAATTACAATAATTATTATTTTAACTGAAATGAAAAATAGAACGTTATGATAAAAAATCATAAACAAAAGAAAATTCTCAGATAATTGAAGCTACAGGCATCTATATCGCCATCAATATACCCTTCTTTTGCAATTTTTGTCTTAAACTTCTTATGGCAGGCAGTGTTAAGCATTGGAAGATAGAATGACTACCCCACCTATATACCGAGCAAGATATCATTGAATACATTTATGTTCGTTATTTTCACATAATTTTGTGTCCATAAGGAAACCAAAAATCTGTTCTCGTGGCAACAATTTGTGAGCAGAGATGTTATTTTCTATGAAGCTTATATAAATTTCCTACTTCTTGAGCCTCTCACAATTCAGTTTTGGTGGTGGAATCGTTAGATGAGTTTGGGAAATCTCATGCTCATAAGAAAAATACTTGTATCTATGACCTTTCAAGAAATCTAACCTGCATAAGTGCTCCCAAAGAATCGAGTTATAACACTCTCCCACCCCGTCTTTACTAGTACATACTAACAAGTATGGGTTAATCGTATCAGAGGATGATGGCAGCGTAAAACGAGACTGTAGTGAAGGAGGTGTGTGTCGTTGAATTCCTGGATCGTCAAGGGCTAAACCTTTTTGCTCCCGTTGATCATTTATATTTCCAGATAGTTTGTCTGCATTAGATCAATACTTGTGCGACGTTTAACGAATGTAAGTGTCCGGATTACGCAATAGAACGATCTTACGTTTAACGATAGAATTGTTAAGGAAGTTTAACGAAGCTTTTCGATTTTCAAAGAATCTCGAGTATGCATTTATGTCACAAACCCTTAAAACTTACAACAGATAATTTTCGTACAGAATAAGCAATGCGAGACAGAAAATAAGGCCTTGATCATTTACACTTGAAGACTGAATTACATATTGAAAAACTTAACACAACCATCTTCATTACAGGAAAAGCTCTAATAGCTACAGCCACTGAAACTCAAAAAGAGAATTTCTGACGTTCAAGTGAGATTATCCAGCCACACTGAGCGTTCTATTTTCATTACAAAGAAGGACATGCCTTACAACAGGACAAAGCTTAGCTATTGAAACCCACAGTGCTCCCTATGCTGAAAGCAGCAGCTGCGATTAGTGCCCAATCTTAGGATCATGCGATGTGTTTGCATGCGCATTTTCGTAATCGGCTCCACGCCTTCCCGCATGGTCAAGTCATATCGGTGGGTCGTGCGATCTATTGGCGTGAGGCTCCTCAGTACTCGTACTCTACTCGGCTCTCACTGTGAGAGCGGCGCACACTTAACTCCTCTTGTTTCGGGTTTTCAGAAAACACCTCTGTCACTTCCTGATGTTGAGTTATCTGTTCCCCTTGGTCTGCATCCACGCCCGATCTTTTAATGGTGAAAGCGCCTGCAACCGAAAACCACGTAAGAATTTTACATTCTCTCTCTCTCTCTCTCTCTCTCTCTCTCTCTCTTTCTCTCTCAACAACGAAAGACATGAGCTGTATTATTGGCGGCGCAACCTAACGCAGGCTATTGACATCTTCGTGTATCAAAGAGAACTTAAGCTACGTGAAAGTTCAGCTCAGCTCGATGGTACGCGTGTTCGAGCACCTAAACGTAGTTAAGGAGAAGCCTCCAACAACGGGGAACGCAGAAACTCCCGAAGGCACACATAGAGCATTTTGTACATACCTCGTCCTGCCGCGTTACAACAGGGCATCAAGAAGATCGTCAGTAGAGCTGCGGACAAAATAAGCTCGCGTCTATTCATGTTTGCGCCCGAAGATTATCTAGAGAAGGTTATCAATACAATAGCACCATGCACATCCTTCCTTTATAAATCTAGCGCGTCATCGGTGTCGGTCATGTTTGTGAGGAAAGCATCGAGATGCGGATGCCCAAACAATAAAGAATGTAAATTTCTTGGTTGGCAATTTTTTTTTAATTACCACATGTAATATTCAACTAATTTTAGCTCACGACTTAAAAGTTCAAGACCCTCATCGAAGTTTGCTCCTTTTGTTCAAGATTTCGGTTTCTCAACGAAGGTGTGATCAAACTATTCACAAAAAGCTAAAATCCAAAACTGTTGGCCTACCTCTAGGCATAGTTTTACCCTTTTTTATGTCAACCTTCTCATCAACAAGTGCATCATGTAAATCTGCATCAGAAAAGGAATGATCTGCATTATCATTTAATGGAATGAGTAAAGGCTAAGAAATTGACTAGTTTGGACTAGCACCCCCTGCAGCTCAATTACATAACATGCAGGCCCATAATGAAGAAATTCCTCCTCTTTGGATAGAGGAATCATTGGAGAAGGACTTGAGTACCTTGGTAACGATATCTCTCTTCATTCTCTACTGTGCATGCACGGTACTATAAACAACAAACTCATCGAAATTCTACATGATGATGGTAGTTGACATGACTTCATTTCACATTTATTAGTACAACAAATTAAATTGAAAACGTTTCCTTCTTTGTATAAAGTAAAAGCTGCATTTCAAGGTAACCATTATAATATAACACGAGAAGTGCAAGATGTTACGATTAGCATAGGCCCAGATATTGATTCACGAACATTTTTAATTTCACCTTTGCAATCTTATGATGTTATACTAGGTATGCCTTTTCGTCATCATTATAACCCATGCATTGACTACCATGCACATACCTTTAACTTTGAATTTAAAGGTCAAATTATTATTTTGTCTGCATGACATGATTTCCAACCATTTCCATTGATTAGTCATACTCAAGTAAAGCGTGCATTTAGGAAAGGATTCAATTAATGCATTGTCTTTGTCAATGTCATGAACGATTATACTCATACACTTTGTGATGCACGTAAACCTTTCATGAATACCTCTAAGGATTGTTTTATGTCTAAGTATCCCTTTGAACTACCACCCTCTCGAGGATCCTTTGACCGTAGCATAGATTTAGTCACTATTAGTTCTCCTCCTCATAAAGCACCTTATAGACATGGCCTACTACACAAAAAGGAAATATCAAACCAAGTAAAAGACCTATTACAGAAAGAAATTATAAGGCCTAGTTCTTCCCCATTTGGAGCACCAGTTCTCTTAGTAGAGAAGAAGAATAAAACTTATCGAATGTGCATTGATTATAGAGCCCTTAACACGATCACAATAAAGAATAGATACCCTATTGCTTGAATAGATGATCTTTTAGATAAATTATGAGGAGCTTGTGTCTTTAGTAAAAATTGATCTAAAATTAGGATACCATCAGATTCGTATGACGCAAAGTGATATTTTTAAGACCGCATTTAGAACTCAAGTAGGCCATTTTGAATTTATGGTAATGCCCTTTGGGCTTACTAATGCCCCTGCTACATTTGCATGAATGATGAATAACATTTTTCTTGATTACCAAGCTTTTGTTCTTGTATTTTTGGACGATATACTTGTCTACAATAAGAATGATAGTGAGCATGAGAAGCACTTTAAAACAATTTTTCATTTACTATGAGAGAACACACTTTATGCTAATCTTGAAAAGAGTTACTTCTTTCAACATAAACTAGAATATGTAGGACATATTATTTCAAGTGAAGGTGTGCATGTGGATCCAAAAAAGATTAAAGTTATAGTAGAATGCCCTACACCACAATCAGTCAATGATGTTTGTTCTTTTCTTGGGTTGGCTAGTTTCTAGAGGAAGTTTGTTCGAAATTTTTCTTATTTAGCATTGCCCCTTACCTTGTTATTGAAAAAGTAAAGAAAGTTTGCATGGGCACTTACCCAAAAACAATCCTTTGAAAAACTCAAACATGCACTTTCACATGCAACTCTTTCACAATTACCTAATTTTTCACAACCCTTTCATGTTGTTACTCATCCTAGTGCTTCAAGGATAGGTGTTGTTTTAATGCAAAATGTTCCTCTTGTTGCATTTGAGAGTAAGAAGCTTAAGCCTCAGAACAAAATTAAAGCACATATGATAAAGAATTATTAGCAATTGTGGATGCTTTGCGAATTTGGAAACACTATCTTATGGGCTCTAAGGTCTGATCGCCATCTTAAATGGGAATCATTCATTTAAAATTTCCAACCCATGAACCAATATGAGCTTAGTAAAGCTAATGTTGTAGTTAATGCTCTTAGCCGATTTCCTTCACATTCTCTTGTTTTGCATAATATTTATGCCATCCAAATACATTATTTTCAAGAAATGGTTTCCACTTATGCATCTGATTTGTATTTTTCACGTACATGGGTCATCAAAGAAATGCATAAACCATCTTGCATGGGTCATAGAGGCATACAAAGCACCATTTCTACCTGCAAAGATTTCTTCTTTTGGTCACACATGGAAAAAAATATTGCACATTATGTTTCTCAATGCATTGTATGTGAGCGTGTGAAACGTCATCATGGTGAACCATTTGGATTATTAATGCCACTTCCCATTCCAAACTAACCATCGAAATCTTGGAGCACCATTTTCTCAATCTTTCTTGCTCTTCTTGTGTTGGTTGACCTTTGTTCCTGAAACTTGGCATAACTTCATCTCTAGATATATAACCATATAAATTCCTACCTTGAAGATAAGCCTCAATCCTTAATGAGCAGGCTAAGTAGTTATCTCTATCCAATTTGTCATTTGATGAAGGAAATCCATCTACCATGTGTTCCAACCTTGCTCTGATACCATTGTGAAGAGATGTATTTTAACTTGGAGAAGATGAAGTGTTGCTACAAAAACGTTGCACTACACCAACCAAATAAACTCCAGGGATGTGTAGTGGACCCTTTTAGCTTGACAAAGAATGTATTAGACACCCTATGTACCGTGGAAGGTCACTCTCAAAGAGATGAATCAAAATAGACACGTAGAAGTTGAACCAAAGGAAAAAAACTTGCTATTTTGGTTCATACACCAGTATAGTGTTTTAAATAATTCTCTGGCCACAACAACAAATGAATTAATTACTTATGGGGAACTTCAATTAAGTTAGTAAGCTAAAAATCATGAGTGATTTCATAAAAAATGATGAACTATATGAAGAGAAAAGAGTTTAATGAGTCAGAGCATCATCCTGATGTTCACGGTCTCTAGTAGTCCTAAGACCAATGAGCAAAGATATATTAATATCTCAAAATTCAAAGAGGCAATGCTGATGAAACATTTTAGCCATATAAGAGACCTTATGATGAATCTAACATGATTTAAATCATGGAAAATGACCACTTACACACTAAGAGAAAGCCTTTAGAAAATAACCATTTTGATGGAGTATTAACGAAGAAGTGAATTATGCAAAGATATAGTCAACATCTAATAAATATACCTCACAATTTAAAAACCCAATTCCAATGAAATTTTGTGAATATATAGAAGGATTAAGGAGCTAATTGTACCAACTTAAATCATTGAAAATGATGGATCATGGTTAGAGAATCATCTATGCAAACTCAAAAAGAAAATTGGGAGATATTGCAGTGAACAGTACACTCACATAGGCATCAAGATATGAACACAAATGATCGTGAAAATGAATGGTTATTGATTTAGAGTACAATGGACTTAATGGTGCATTTGTGTGCCTTCCACACTCTAATATGTGATGAAGCACTGCTCATAGAGGTACAAAAACCGCAACTAAAAGCCATGTATATATAGTGATGTTTGGAGCCTAATTTTGAATTTGAATCTCTCCTAAAGTCAATCTCAAATCTTTTAGTGATTGGTTCTCATACTCACTCAATCATGAATTAGTGGTTCTCTCCCTCCTACTCATCAAGTGGAATCAACCACTTTAGATACTTTCACTTTTACATCAAGTAGAAGCTCAAAAAGTACAAGAGTGAGTTCACAAGCGAACTCTTAAAGGATTGACATTTCCTATAAATTTCTATGTCTTTTAATACTTTAGGCAAGTGCGTGTGGCTCAGATGCCTTCTAATACTTCAATTGTGGAATCTAGACATTATGAAAATTGGTAAATAGATACTTCTAATACTCTTGAAGTTGAAGGAATCCTCATCTTGAACAAATTGGAGTCTAATCTACCAAAAATGATATTTACATTATGAGTGTAGTGATACTAATCAATATTTGATGTAAAGTTAGATCCAATGTGAAGCATTGGTTGGGCCTTCTTGCTAAGTTATGCTTGACTAGTCTATGTCCTTATTTCTTGCTGCTCTTTTCTTTGTTGTTGTCTTTTGAGGCTCTCTTATCTACTCATTCCTAATTTCTGGCCAACACTCCCCCCTCTCATTCCTGACAGAACTTTGTGCTATAGGATGGTCAATGTAATACTCGAGGATATCTGTTGCTAGTTCATGTTTGCATAGTCTTTATCCTTTTCCCAAATCAAACTACAATGCATTCCCATTGATGGCACTAGGAGTATCCAAGTGTGGAATCATGTAATATTTAGAATACATTGCTTGCTCCCGTGCCAATCATTGAAGCAAGTGTGTTGGTTTAGGAGTGAATACTTTAGAGTGATACTCCTTAAAACTTGTAGTAAACATGGCTTTGAAAGTTTTCTTATACCAAGCTCGAAGATATGTCATGTAGGCATGCCAAGCATAAGCGAACCAAATGTTGGGGATCGTACTCATGTCATATATGAGATTGTAGTTGCCATAGATAAATTCTATCTCTACGTTTGCGCTATTTACAAAGAAAATGTACAAGTTCTGCACTTCATTGAACATCCTTCCCCTCCTAAATCTCCTAGTAGGCTCTCAACTTCTAGAGTTATAAACTACTATCACTCATTATCCGATGACTCTCTATCTTTGTATAGAGCTCTGTGATAGCTCAAGGAAGACTATTCCTCAGCTTTAGAGCAATTGGAGCCTTCTATCTCTACGTTTTCAGCTATTTACAAAGAAATTATACAAGGTTTAGTCTTCATTCAGCATCCTCACCCTCCTAAAACTGTTGATGGCATCATCAATTTATTGGAAGTATTGTTGAAACTTTCTTCACTATCCTTGGTTTTACTCCATACCTACTCATGTACAATGCCTCTTTGTAAACCTTGAATAGAAACTTTCCTCATTTCTTCAATTTGTTTCCATTTCCCAATGTCTCCCTCTAGCTTATGTTTTCGGTCCTATAGATCTTTTGCACCTTTGCAAGCATCTCTCATTACCTTCATCAGCTCAAGAAAAGGTAACTTTGTTTTTGTGACAAGTTCTTGCTTTGCCTCTACTCTATCCTCTACATCTATCATAACTACATCTTCATATTTTTGTTGCTCTTATTCATTATCATCCAAACTAGACAAAATCATCATTTCCTCTTGTTCCTCTTGATCATCATAAGTAGCTTGTATGCCAAATCCTAGAGAAGCATCAAAAAGGTCATTTATATTTGTTTGCTTTTCAAGTTCTTTCAATTTTTGGATATAAGACTCTTATTATTGATTTGATTCTTGGGATAACAATTCAATGTCCTACAATATTTCATGATCCTGTATATAATCCTGTTTTCCTTCAAAAATCTCCTCTTCCTTAGGTGGTTGAGGTATACACATAAGTTGGTCAAAAAACACCATTTGAATATATCTCACAAAAAACCCACTTGCAATGAAATTTTGTGACTATATAGAATGATTAAGGAGCTAAGCGTACCAATTTAAATCACTAAAAATGATGGATCATGGTCAGAGAATCATCTCTGCAAACTCATAGAAAAAAATTGGGAGATATTGTAGTGAACAGTACACTCACATAGGCATCAAGATATTAACAGAAATGATTATGAAAATGAATGTATACTGATTGTAAAGTACAATGGACTTAATGGTACATATGTCTGCCTTGAAGCCACATTCTAATATGCCCCTGCTCATAGAGGTGCAAAAACCACAACTAAAAACCATGTATATATAGTGATGTTTGGAGCCTAATTTTGAATTTGAATCTCTCCTAAAATCACTCTCAAATCTTTTAGTGATTGATTCTCATACTCACTCAATCATGAATTAGTGGCGTTCTCCTTCCTACTCATCATGTGGGCTCAACCACTTTAGATACTTTCACTTTTACATCACGTAGAAGCTCAAAAATTACAAGAGTGAGTTCACAAGTAAACTCTTAAAGGATTGACATTTCCTTTAAAGTTCTATGTCTTTTGATGACTCAAGCCACCACATTAGACTTTCCATCGGCTTGTTCCAACAAGTGTGTATGGCTCAAATGCCTTTTGGCTTATTTGGGTGTTGGTAAGTCTTTTTTCAATGCCATCTTTAGTGACAGTTAGAGTGCATGAGCAGTTGTGAGGAACATTAGGTTCCATGCTTGCACAAAGCAAATTGAGGTGCATTATCATTATGTCAGAGAGAGGTTCTCTACTAGGGAGGTCAGTTTGGCATATGTTCACACATACGATAACATTGCTGATCTTTTCTAAAATGCTCTACCTTGAAAGAAGTTTGAAGATTTCGCTAAAGCTTTGGGCTTATTGCCTTTTGTGGATTGATTTCTTTCCACATAGCTTCGCACTTCCTCATACATGAGTGACAGCTCATTGTTTGTTGCATCACTCCCAATGGGGATTTTCTGACATATTTTGCTAATGATATGTGTGAATACATTAGGACCACGGGAGCACTTTTTTCCCTCTTTATGAGGTTTTTTTCCCCCAGTTTGTATATATGCCTATAACCCTAACATGTCACTTATTTTTGTACATCCACTTGTTAATAGATTCAGTGTTGTATGTTTTGATCCAAGCTTCTTCTTCTTCCTTGTACTCTTCATATGAATTTTGAAGATGTCCCCAAATGTTTGGGCTTACTGCCTTTTGTGGATTGATCTCTTTCCATATAGCATGGCACTACCTCATACATGAGTACGAGCTCATTGTTGACTACATCACTCCCAAGGGGGATTTGTTGATATATTTTGGTAGTGATGTGTGTGAATACATTAGGACCACCGGGGCATGCTTTTCCCTCTTTAGAATGTCCACCCCCCCCCCCCCGGATTGTATATATGGCTATGACCCTAACATTCCCTCTTCAGTGTTGTGTGTTTTGCTCCAAGCTTCTTCTTCTTCCTTGTGTTGATCATGTGATTCCATAGACCTCAAACTCCAACACTCATAGGACCTTACCCTCAGTAAAAGACAACTTTGTAGAAATGAGAGCCCTATTGATTTCTATGGAATTCTTGTTGGTTGCATGCATGAGCATGACTATTTTGCATCTAATTACAATTTTCTAGACACACATGCATATGTAGATCACTCAAAACAAATAGGTCAACATTAGGGAGAACAAATCAAACACAAAGAATTTCCATAGATTAATTCTATTGACCTACATATTTTGAAATATTTCTTAAAGTGTGAGGATGTTAATCTCACAATTTCAGTTGAATCTTGCTTGAAAACTTGTGAGATAGTAGAGATATCATCTATAGCTCTTATCCATGCAAATGTTTCAATTTATGTTTATAGGATTTTTTTTGCATTCATGAAGTGCTCTATTTTTAAAGATTAACACAAAGCAAGTGTTGTACCGCATAGTGTCAAGCTTAAAAAATATTGAAGTGCATGAAGAAATCATCAGTTGCTCACTTATGAGAACATCTATGAATTCATCTTTGTGTGTGCATGGATCACCCTAACCTTTTTAATTCACATACATGCATTTTGTAACTAGGATGGGTAGAACTTTCTGGTTTTCCTAGTTCTAAGTACTATGTATCCAAATTTTTGTGTGATAGGTGGCAACCCTAGTTGTGCTATGGGATTTTGCATTACACTTGGTTACATTGGTTGCAACGTAACCTATAGTCATGGCCTGGTAGGCGGTACATATACTATGGGCATGAAACTTAATGGTATTTCATCTCCTCGTATGCCAATGATGTATGCCTCTATGGGTTGCAAAGATTCTTGTAGTTCTTGTACAATCGAGGGCTATTTTGTATTGATTCTCACTCCTATATCTATGAAAATCTTATATATTTGCACCTTGATTGTTTCCAATCCTACTTGAATATAGGGGCATCGATCAATGAGTTTATGAGAGGATCATTTACTATTTGTACATGTAACCATAGGGAAGATCTTTGTATGTTCCCTTGCGCATTGGCATGCAAAGAGATTTTGCTCCATAAGACTAATCGTGAAGAGATCTATATTATATACATATTCATCCATGCACTCTTCCATGGTGACAACTTGTTCATTCACACAAACATCACGTGTGGCTAATATATACATCCAACCTTGGGATTCAAGTGCCTCATTTGGAGACATTTTTGGAATATAGGCCTGGTATTCCATAGCTATTTTTTATTTCTTTAGTGACACTACCACTTTAAGAATCTTCTCTTCTCTCAAAGATGACTAAGGTGTGGAAGGGAGTTCTAATAGAAAGAGGTAAGGGATCAATATGTGGGTTTACCAAAGGTGGAGAACTTGATCATGGTGGAGGTGAATAAATCAAATTATTGGGAGATGCATAAGATTGTGAGGTAGTGATCTATTGTAGCAAGGAAGATGGAAAGGTTGGGAGAGGGTGAGCTTTGAGTTGATGGAGTGAACGGATGTGATTTTTGTTATGGCATGGAGAAAGTAATTGGAATGTTGAGCCTCTAGGGATGTAGCATTATGGATGGAGACATTCAAGAATGGTGATGGTGGAAGATGATCTCATGGAGGGAATCTAGACTAATGGACCAATGTAGAAGGAAAATCCTACAGAACAACCATTATTGAATTGGGAGTTTTTTCTTTTGGATACATAAGACATTAAACAAAATATGATCCCATGTCAAAGTTGATGAATCTGCCTTGGTTGTTGCACTTACGGCCTCCTTGTAGTAGTAGTCCATAAGAATATGACACTTCTTCCATATGAGAAGGTGGATGAAAACAAGAGGTTGTTGTAAGAGCAAGGTAGACTAGTTGGATTTGTCACCTGGTTTATTCAGAAGTGTATGGTACACATATGAATTCTTCAAGTAGCTTTGATGTGAATCTTCTCCCTATACATGGGTGGCTTTTAATCTAGTGATGGATAGAGGTTTTCTACCCACGTTACCACATACATGATACACTCATATGTGGTGGTAGTTTGTACTTAGGGATATTATTCAGCTCTTACTTAAGCTTTGTTCATCCTTAATAGAGAGATCTTTTTGCATTTGTTCTCCTTGTGTGTGTGCTTCTTTTGTGTCTCTTGCACTTCTACACACACCCAAGAATGGTATCATAATAGGTTCAACTCCTTAAAAATTTTTAGTTCAACAGCTAGAAAGCATTTCTACTAGTCGTGCTAGGGCTTTACCCCCCATAGATGATATCATTACGGATGCATCATTCATCTCTACATTGTTGAATGAATTAATAGAATTTTTCAAAGCTTTTCCACTACAATCGATTTGGTTCCAAAAGGGAATCCAAATATGTATGCATTTGATGAGGTTGTGTCTCTTTTTTTATAAGAAGAGAAACCTAGAGTGAATATGAGTGGTTTGATTGATGGAACACAAGAACTTGCTATCTCAAAGAAATGGGAAATAAAGTGTGGTTAAGATTTGGGTTCATCAAAACCAAAGCCTCAACCTCCCACTTCCACTCATTCCTTTAATGATGCTTATTTGCAAAAGAAGAAGAGATGCAAACATTGTTGGAAGGCTAGTCATACTATTGAAGAGCATAGAAAAAATTGGTAAGTAAAATCAAAAGAAGAAGGAATTGCTGAAAATTCATGAAATGCAAAGAATAAGGATTTAAGTTTAGAACAAAGGATTTAAGTTTACACACTAACAATTATCTAATGAATATGTCAAATGCATTCATAGTGATCAAGAAGGTACTTGAGAGAAAGTGGATAGTGGATATACAAAAGTTAAAGAAGGTAAGTTGATTGTGCAAAAATGGTAGATAAAAACATAAAACCATAATTCAATAGATGGTAGGTGAAAAAAAGATGGTAGATTAAAAAAAACCAAATCATCAGAAATTGCATGATATTTATAAAACACTTAAAGCCCATTATGATCACTAGTAGTGGAGAATGAATGTCAGTGAAAGAGAACCATTTTTGGTTGTGTGTAGAATTGGGACAGACACACAAGAAGCACACATTAAGAGCACAAAAATGCAGAAAGGTACATAGAGAAGACATATGGTTTGAATAGATCTCTCTATTGATGATCAACATAACAAAACTAAGAGTTGAGTAATATCTCTAAGTACAAAGTACCACCACATATTAGTGTAATATGTATATGGTAACATGAGGAAAACCCTATCGCCAACACTAGATTAAAAAGTACCCATGTATAGGGAAAACGTTCACATCAAAGCTACTCGAGGAACATATACCCATGAATATGTCTACCATGAATACCCATGAGTATGTCTGCCACATTATCTTGTGCAGGCACATATACCAAATTATTATCTCTTGCATGAAAGCACTCTCTCACATAGCTATAATGCACCTCAATGTGTTTGGTTAGTGCATGAAACACTAGATTTTGTGAACTATTTGATGCAATCCGACTATCATTGAGAATATGCATAGCAATGTCAATCTCCATGTGTTAGTGTCAAGACAATGCATGAATCGACTCAAGTAGGAAACTGCATACTATATATCTGGCCTTGTGTAGCATGCATATATAAGACATCCCACAACTTGCTCATCAAGCAAAGTGTCAAATGCACCACTATAATCGTCAACTGAGAATCAAATCCTATCTCCACTAGTGTGACACCCAAACGACCAATATAAGTGACATCAAAAGTATGCTAAAATCAGCCATAAGGATGTCAAGTTTTGCATCTCACGACCTAATCAACAATATGTCATCAACATAAAGAACAAGCATTGTGAGCTCAACCCCATCTTTGCGTGCATAGAGTATGCTTTCAATCTGACTACACATGAAGCCAAGAGCAATAAAGTTCTTATGAATTTCTTCATTGCATGCACATGGAGCTTTTTTGAAAGCATACAAGGCTTTATGCAAGAAACAAACCATATGATACAAACCATGTAGATTAATGTCATCAGGAGATACAAAATAGTCGACAAAATAGACAATCGGATTCCCCCCATTAAGGTTATATGGGGAAGATGCATGATGCTAGAGGGCATTTATTTTCACCTTCAATGGCAACCCGATGGCCCGAAAGTTTATGGCCCACCTAACCTAATGGATAGGCTGCCAAAGGTCATCTGTGACCATCAGTGGTCACACATAGAGCTCATGAAACTTAGAAGCTAGGGTTCCACAAATGTCCGGGTTCTCACAATGGCTTCTTCTCATAATGAAGTTTTTTCACAACTTAGAACATCATGGATCATTTGTGGTCACTTGAGGGTGGACTATTGAGCATATCTAATGGATTGAACACATAATCTGCACACATGACCGACTTCATCGAAAACTTATCAAGAAGGTGTTTCCTTAACATGCCATTTTGAGGAGTTTTGTTACACCCGTAAACACCATTTTGCTTAGGTGTATATGGAATTTTACATTGGAGTCAAATTCCTCTCCAAAAGATGGAGTCTTGATAGGACCACATACATCACTATGAAAAAGATGCAATTTTCTTCTAATGTGTGTATGACTATGTTTTGGAAAAGAAGAATGATGCATTTTTCCAAGACATGCCAAAGTCCTTCTTCTTTTCATTATGCTTAGGAAGATTTCTACACTTATCTATAGTATGAAAAATCTTCAAACAATATTTGCATCTCTTCTTTTAAAAATCAACATCATTAGAGGAATGAGTGGAAGAGGAAGTTTCAGCCTTTGTTTCTGATGAACCCAAAGCTGAACCCAAAGCAGAATCTCATCTCTATTTTCAATTTGCTCTTTCAAGTCCTTGATGCATGCTAGATACACATTTGTAGACTCACTTTTAACTAAACAAAAATCCTCAAGTTCCTCCTCATGTACTGTGCTACACATGCTTATTACCAAAGAGAAACAAAGAGGCAAGAGTGTCTCATGCTTATGTTGATGTAGAACATGATCGAATGTGTGGAACTATATATAATTCATTGAAAATGCAATCAATGCATGAGTTTGAGCATATTTGCCATCCCATCTAAGTTGCTCCTATGTAGGTTGAGAAGGGTAACCATTGTACTTGAAGAAGAAGCTCCATCTCTGATAGTAGGTTGTGAAGTAGAAGAACCTAGGGGTCTTTGATCTACATATGCTACTATGTTCCATAGTTGTTTTGCAAAAATAACATGTTTCATCATGTAAGACCACATTGGATAGTTGGACAAATCAATCTTAGCTTCAGTTTGAAGCATGTAAAAAACGCCATTACTACCTACCATTTCAATAAAGAACAAGAATGTGATAAGATCTTTAATTCAATGAAAGCTGAAATGAATCTTTAAATTTTCTCTCATAATATAGCACTTTGATGGAAATGTTGACCATAGGAATGGCTTTGAATTGGAAGTAAAACCCCAATGCAATTCATGCAAATTCTTTCCCGCTACTTAAAATCATTGTTCTATGCTCTGAAGTTGATTTGCATTATTAAAAGTGTGCACATGCCATGATGTAAAAAATCAAAATTTGAGAAGGCGCTGAACCTGCTCTCATACCACTACTTGGTGTGTGTGTGTGTTTTTGTGTGGAAGTGTGAGAGAGATACGACACGCAACCAAATACGTAGAGAAAATGAATGGATGTGATAACTCTCTCTATTGATGATGAGCATAACAAAAGTAAGAGTTGATTAATATCCCTAAGTATAGATTACCTCCAAATATGAGTGTAACATGGGAAAAACTCTTTAGCCAACACTAGAGTAAAAAGTGTCCATGTATAGGGAAAAGATTCATATCAAAGACAAGGAACATGTAAGTGTAACCATGATAAATTCATTTTGAAAAGCTTTACTAACTTACTTGGGATTTCTTCCTTGATATTATCCTAGAACCACACTTGGAGGGTCCTCATCTCTAGAGCTCAAGAAAATCAAGAAACGACAAGATATTTTCATAAGTCTTTGTGGCATGTTGGCTAGTTGCAAAATCAAGGATGTGAATGATGCCCTTTCCAAAGGGAAAAGATCAAGTTTGGATGCTCTCACTACTGAGTTCTTCAAAGCCTTTGAAGACTCCCTCATGAAACCCCTTTTTTTTTAGGGAGGCTTTTCATTTTTTGTGCCCTGACAAAGTGCTTTAACAAACAGGTTATAAAGATTATTCAAAAGAAGGACAACAAGAAAATCTTACAAAACTACAGGCCATTCACAATGCTCTAGATTGGTTTTAAGCTCATTGCCAAAGGTCTTGTGGACTATGCCTCACATCTCTTGCAATCATTAATTCATGATGATAATTCACTAAATGAATATGGATCTTAGAAGCAATCATGGATATCTTGAAAGGCCTTGATCTTGTTGCATTAAATCAAAATCTCCTATTTATTGAGATTGATTTTGACAAACCTTATGATAGATTAGAGTGGAACTTCATCTTGTAATCTCTGGGGGGAATGGGCTTTGGAATGATGTTCATTAAAAGTATCTTCACCCTCTTTGTGACCACCTCAGCTTGATCAATATCAACTAATAGCCTTAATCTCTTATTATCCTCAAAAGACCCTGTCTGATCACTCGAATAGTTTTTTTTCATTTCTACGGATGGTCTCGATTCCTTGGCCAAGCACCACACTTAGTAGGGAAACATTAAGATCCTTTCTTTCATGCAATAACCAGATCAGATAGTGCTAATGCTTTTTAAAAATGACACAAACATCTTTCTCCATAATGCGATTAATTTTGTCTCCCTATTTTCAAATTGTTTGGAAATTTTATGCACTAATTCTGCATCTAATGTGAACCATTATAGGACTAATTTATAAGTCACTCTTAAAATTTCTCCCTTTTATTTTAGCATTGAAAAAGTTTGCAAAGTTTTGGCTTCTACTGAAGTATTTTGCCTTCTTGGCATCCTTATGGGATTTACAAACATGATGAATGAGAGATGGGAATGTGTGTTCCACAATGTCACTCTAGCACAATGGTGAGTACCAACATGAGAACATCCACCTCATAATTTTCAATCTGCAGAGACGTGAGGGTGGTATGACGACCATGAGCAAGTGAAGTGCACAAGTGAGTGAGTATGAAGCACACAAGCATGCACAAACATACACATACACACACATGCTCACAAAGCAAGAACAAACAGAGGAACAATGGAATGGTTTCAATTACAGAACATCTCTATTACAAAAAAATTAATCTCTAGGAACCCCACCTCAGAAATGAGCTCTCTAGATCTTTTTATAGTTCTTCACTAGTTTTGCCTCTAGTCAAACATAGTGTCCGACCTAGTTAGAAATTAGGTTCTAGGGATTATTTGAAGGCTCAAACGGAATCTAAACATTTTTAAAATCGGTAAATAGATACTTCTAATACTCTTGAAGTTGAAGGACTCCTCATCTTGAGCAAATTGGAGTCTAATCTACCAAAAATGATATTTACATTATGAGTGTAGTGCTACTAATCACTATTTGATGTAAAGTAAAATTCAATGTGAAACATTGATTGGGCCTTCTTGCTAAGTTATGCTTGACTACTCTATCTCCTTATTTCTTGCTGCTCTTTTCTTTGTTTTTCTCTTTTGAGGCTCTCTTATCTACTCATTCCTAATTGCTGGCCAACACTCCCCCTCTCATTCCTCAAAAGACCTTTGTGCTATAGGATGGTCAATGTAATACTCTAGGATATCTATTGCTAGTTCATGTTTGCATAGTCTTAATCCTTTTCCCAAATCAAACTACAATGCATACCCATTGAAGTAGGTGTGTTGGTTTAGGAGTCAATCGTTTAGAGTGATACTCCTAAAAACTTGTAGTAAACATGGCTTTGAAAGTTTTCTTATACCAAGCTCAAAGATATGTCATGTAGGCATGCCAAGCATAAGCCAACTAATTGCTAGGGATCGTACTCATGTCGTACACGAGATTGTAGTTGCCATCTATAAATTCTATCTCTACTTTTGGGATATTTACAAAGAAAATGTACAAGTTGTGCTCTTCATTCAACATCCTTCCCCTCCTAAATCTCCTAGTAGTAGAAGTTGAACCAAAGGAAAAAAACTTGCTATTTTGGTTCATATACCAGTACAATGTTTAAAACATAATCTATCACTTTGATGGAAATGTTGACCATAGGAATGGCTTCGAATTGGCAGTAAAACCCCAATGCAATTGATGCAAATTCTTTCCCGCTACTTAAATGCATTGTTCTATGCTCTGAAGTCGATTTGCATTATTAAAAGTGTGTGCATGCCATGATGTAAAAAATCAAAACTTGAGAAGGAGCTGAACCTGCTCTAACACCACTACTTGGTGTGTGTGTGTGTGTTCATGTAGAAGTGTGAGAGAGATACGATACACAACCAAATACGTAGAGAAAATGGACGGATGTGATAACTCTCTCTATTGATGATGAGCATAACAGAAGTAAGAGTTGAATAATATCCCTAAGTATAGATTACCTCTAGATATGAGTGTAACATGGGAGAAAATCTTTAGCCAACACTAGAGTAGAAAGTGTCCATGTACAGGGAAAAGATTCATATCAAACATAAGGAACATGTAAGTGTAACCATGATAAATTCATTTTGAAAAGATTTACTAACTTGGGATTTCTTCCTTGATCTTTTCTTGGAACCACACTTGCAGGGTCCTCATCTCTAGAGCTCAAGAAAATCAAGAAACGACAAGATGTTTTCATAAGTCTTGGTGGCACGTTGGCTAGTTGCGAAATCAAGGATGTG
>CM035432.1:119930808-119965808 GCA_020310875.1 Ceratopteris richardii | reverse complement strand
CATAACATGGAGGCCCATAATGAAGAAATTCCTCCTCTTTGGACAGACGAATCATTGGAGAAGGACTTGAGTACCTTGGTAATGATATCTCTCTTCATTCTCTACTTTTCATGCACGGTACTATAAACAACAAACTTATTGAAATTCTACATGATGATGGTAGTTAACATATCTTCATTTCACATTTATTAGTACATCAACTTAAATTGAAAATGTTTCCTTCTTTGTATAAAGTAAAAGCTGCATTTCAAGGTAATCGTTATAATGTAACACGAGAAGTGCAAGACGTTACGATGAGCATAGGCCCATATATTGATTCATGAACATTTTTAATTTCACCTTTGCAATCTTATGATGTTATACTAGGTATGCCTTTTCGTCATCATTATAACCCATGCATTGACTACCATACACATACCTTTAACTTTGAATTTCAAGGTCAAATTATTACTTTGTATGTATGACATGATTTCCAACCATTTCCATTGATTAGTCATACTCAAGTAAAGCGTGCATTTAGGAAAGGATTCAATTCATGCATTGTCTTTGTCAATGTCATCAACGATTATACTCATATGCACATAAACCTTTCATGACTACTTATAAGGATTGTTTTATGTCTAAGTATCCATTTGAACTACCACCCTCTCGAGGATCCTTTGACCATAGCATAGATCTAGTCACTGGTAGTTCTCCTCCTCATAAAGAACCTTATAGACATGACCCACTACACAAAAAGGAAATAGAAAACCAAGAAAAAGACCTACTACAGAAAGAAATTTTAAGGCCTAGTTCTTTCCGATTTGGAGAACCAGTTCTCTTAGTAGAGAAGAAGAATAGAACTTATCAAATGTGCATTGATTATAGAGCCCTTAACAAGATCACAATAAAGAATAGATACCCTATTCCTCGAATAGATGATCTTTTATATAAGTTATCAGGAGCTCACGTCTTTAGTAAAAACTGATCTAAAATCACGATACCATCAGATTCATATGACACAAAGTGATATTTTTAAGACCGCATTTAGAACTCAAGTAGGCCATTATGAATTTATGGTAATGCCCTTTGGACTTACTAATGCCCCTGCTACATTTTCACGAATGATGAATAACATTTTTCTTGATGACCAAGCTTTTGTTCTTGTATTTTTCGATGATATACTTGTTTACAATAAGAATGATAGTGAGCATGAGAAGCACCTTAAAACAATTTTTCATTTACTATGAGAGAACACTCTTTATGCTAATCTTGAAAAGAGTTACTTCTTTCAACATAAGCTAGAATATCTAGGACATATTATTTCAAGTAAAGGTGTGCGTGTGGATCCAAAAAAGATTAAAGTTATAGTAGAATGCCCTACACCACAATCAGTCAATGATGTTCCTTCTTTTCTTGGGTTGGCTAGTTTCTATAGGAAGTTTGTTCAAATTTTTTCTTATTTAGCATTGCCCCTTACCTTGTTATTGGAAAAGAAAATAAAATTTGCATGGGCACTTACCCAACAACAATCCTTTGAAAAACTCAAACATGCACTTTCATATGCAACTTTTTCACAATTACCTAATTTTTCACAACCCTTTCATGTTGTTACTAATGCTAGTGGTTCACGGATAGGTGTTGTTTTAATGCAAAATGGTCATCCTATTGCATTTGACAGTAAGAAGCTTAAGCCCTCAGAAAAAAATTAAAGTACATATGGTAAAGAATTATTAGCAATTGTTTTGCGAATTCGGAAACACTATCTTATGGGCTCTAAGGTCTTAATCAAAACCGATCAACATGCTATTAAGCATTTATTAAATGAGCCCTTAATCTCTGATCGCCATCTTAAATGGCAATCATTCATTTAAAATTTCCAACCCATGATCCAATATGAGCCTAGTTAAGCTAATGTTGTAACTGATACTCTTAGCCGATTTCCTTCACATTCCTTGTTATGCATAATATTTATGCCATCCAAATACATTCTTTTCAAGAAATTGTTTCCACTTATGCATCTGATTTGTATTTTTCACGTGCATGGCATGACTTCAACAATGGAGCACTTTATCTGATGAACATTATACATTTCATAATGGTTTTCTTTATTTTCAACATAGATTTTGCATAACTCAAGATTTTAAAGATTTTTTCATCAAAGAAATGCATAAACCATCTTGCATGGGTCATAGAGGCATAAAAAGCGCCATTTCTACCTGCAAAGATTTCTTCTTTTGGCCACACATAGAAAAAAATATTGCACATTATGTTTCTCAATGCATTGTATGTCAGCATGTGAAACATCATCATGGTAAACCATTTGGATTATTGATTCGACTTCCCATTCCAAACGAACCATTGGAAGCTTGGAGCACCATTTGCTTGATCTTTCTTGCTCTTCTTGTGTTGATTGATCTTTATTCCTGAAACTTGGCATAACTTAAACCCCACATATATAACCATATAAATTCCTACCTTGAAGATAAGCCTCAATCCTTAATGAGCAGGCTAAGTAGTTATCTCTATCCAATTTGTCATTTGATGAAGGAAATCCATCTACCATGTTGTCCAACCTTGCTCTGATACCACTGTGAAGAGATGGATTTGTACTTGGAGAAGATGAAGTGTTCCTACAAAAACTTTGTACTACACCAACCAAATAAACTCCAGGGATGTGTAGTGGACCCTTTTAGCTTGTCAAAGAATGTATTAGACACCCTATGTAGTGTGGAAAGTCACTCTCAAAGAGATGAATCAAAATAGAAAGGTAGAAGGTGAACCAAAGGAAAAAAACTTGCTATTTTAGTTCATACACCAGTACAGTGTTTTAAACAATTCCTTGGACACAACAACAACTAAATTAATTCCTTATGGGGAACTCCAATTAACTTAGTAAGGTAAAAATCATGAGTGATTTCAAAAAAAATGATGGACTACATGAAGAGAAAAGAGTTTAACAAGTGATAGCATCATCCTGATTTTCACGGTCTATAGCAGTGCAAAGACCAATGAGCAAAGATATATTAATATCTCAAAATTCCAAGAGGCCATGCTGATGAAACGTTTTAGCCATATAATAGACCTTATGATGAATCTAACATGATTTACACACTTAGAAAAAGCCTTTAGAAAATCACAATTTTGATGGAGTATTAACAAAGAAGTGAATTATGCAAAGATATAGTCAAGATCTAATGAACATACCTCCCGATTGAGAAACCCAATTGCAATGGAATTTTGTGAATATATAGAAGGATTAAGAAGCTAAGTGTACCAACTTAAATCACTGAAAATGATGGATCATGGTCAGAGAATCATATCTGCAAACTCACAAAAAAAAAAATTGGGAGATATTGTAGTGAACAGTACACTCACATAGGCATCAAGACATGAACTCAAATGATCATGAACATGAATGGTATATTGATTGTAAAGTACAATGGAATTAATGGTACGTATGTCTGCCTTGAAGCCACACTCTTATATGTGATGAAGCCCTGCTCATAGAGGTAAAAAAACCGCAAGTAAAATCCATGTATATATAGTGATGGTTGGAGCCTAACTTTGAATTTGAATCTTTCCTAAAATCACTCTCAAATCTTTTAGTGATTGGTTCTCATACTGACTCAATCATGAATTAGTGGTTTCCTCGTTCCTACTCATCAAGTGGACTCAACCACTTTAGATACTTTCACCTTTACATCAAGTAGAAGCTCAAAAATTACAAGAGTGAGTTCACAAGGGAACTCTTAAAGGATTGACATTTCCTGTAAATTTCTATGTCTTTTGATGACTCAAGCCACCACTTAGACTTGCCATGGGCTTGTTCCAACAAGTGTGTGTGGATCAGATGCCTTCTAATACTTCAAGTGTGGAATCTAAACATTTCGAAAATTGGTAAATAGATACTTCTAATACTCTTGAAGTTGAAGGAATCCTCATCTTGAACAAATTGGAGTCTAATCTTCCAAAAATGATATTTACATTATGATTGTAGTGATACTAATCACTATTTGATGTAAAGTTAGATTCATTGTGAAGCATTGGTTGGGCCTTCTTGCTAAGTTATGCTTGACTACTCTATCTTCCTATTTCTTGTTGCTTTTTTCTTTGTTGTTCTCTTTTGAGGCTCTTTTATCTACTCATTCCTAATTGATGGCCAACACTCCCCCCTCTCATTCCTGACAGAACTTTGTGCTATAGGATGGTCAATCTAATACTCGAGGATATCTATTGCTAGTTCATGTTTGCATAGTCTTAATCCTTTTCCCAAATCAAACTACAATGCATCCCCATTAATGGCACTAGGAGTATCCGAGTGTGGAATCATGTAATATTTAGAATACATTGCTTGATCCCGTGCAAATGATTGAAGCAAGTGTGTTGGTTTAGGAGTGAATACTTTAGAATGATACTCCTAAAAACCTGTAGTAAACATGGCTTTGAAAGTTTTCTTATACCAACCTCGAAGATATGTCATGTAGGCATGCCAAGCATAAGCCAACCAAATGTTGGGGATCATACTCATGTCGTATACAAGATTGTAGTTGCCATTTATAAATTCTATCTCTACTTTTGGGCTATTCACAAAGAAAATGTACAAGTTTTGCTCTTCATTTCACATCCTTCCCCTCCTAAATCTCCTAGTAGGCTCTCAACTTCTAGAGTTAAAAAGTACTATCTCTCATTATCTGATGGCTCTCTATCTTTATATAGAGCTCTCTGATAGCTCAAGGAAGATTGTTCTTGAGTTTTAGAGAAATTCGAGCTTTGGATGTCATCATCAAATTATTGGAAGTATTTTTGCAACTTTCTTCAGTATCCTTGTTTTTACTCCATACCTACTCATGTACAATGCCTCTTTGTAAACCTTGTATAGAAACTTTCCTCATTTCTTCAATTTGTTGCCATTTCCCAATGTCTCCCTCTAGCTTATGTTGATGCTTATTTGCAAAAGAAGAAGAGATGCAAACATTCTTGGAAGGCTAGTCATACTATTGAAGAGCATAGAAAAATTGCTAAGTAAAATGAAAAGAAGAAGGAATTACTGAAAGTTCATGAAATGCAAAGAATAATGAAGCCAAGATGGTTGAGAGGTGGGATCCATTGCCAACGGATTAGAACAAAGGATTTAAGTTTACACACTAACAATTATCTAATGAATATGTCAAATGCATTCATAGGGATCAAGAAGGTAGTTGAGAGAAAATCGATAGTGGATATACAAAAGTTAAAGAAGGCAATTTGATTGTGCAAAAATAATAGATAAAATCATAAACCATAATTCGGTAGATGGTAGTTGAAAAAAAGATGGTAGATAAAAAAAAAAGCCAAATCATAGTAATTAATAACTAATTGCATGATATTTATAAAACACTTAACGCCCATTATGATCACTAGTAGTGGAGATGAATGGATGTCAGTGAAAGAGAACCATTTTTGGTTGTGTGTAGAATTGGGAGAGACACACAAGAAGCGCAAATAAAGAGCACAAATGCAGAAAGGAACATAGAGAAGACATATGGTTCGAATAGCTCTCTCTATTGATGATAAACAAAACAAAAGTAAGAGTTGACTAATATCTCTAAGTACAAAGTACCACCACATATTAGTGTAAGATGTATGTGGTAACATGAGGAAAAACCTATCGCCAACACTAGATTAAAAAGTACCCATGTATAGGGAAAAGGTTCACATTAAAGCTACTCGAGGAACATATACCAATGAATATGTCTGCCATGAATACCCATGAATATGTCTGCCACATTATCTTGTGTAGGCACATATACCAAATCAGTATCTCTTGCATGAAAGCACTCTCTCACATAGCTATAATGCACCTCAATGTGTTTGGATTGTGCATGAAACACTAGATTCTGTGAAATAATTAATGCAATCCGACTATCATTGAGAATATGCATAGCAATGTCAATCTCCATGTGTTAGTGTCAAGCCAATGCATGAATCGACTCAACTAGGAAACTGCATACTATATATTTGGCCTTGTGTAGCATGCATATATAGGACATCCTACAACTTGCTGATAAAGCAAAGTGTCAAATGCACCATTATAATCCTCAACTGAGAATCAAATCCTAGCTCCACTAGTGTGACGCCCAAAAGACCAAGATAAGTGACATCAAAAGTATGCTACAAATCAGCCATAAGGATGTCAAGTTTTGCATCTCACGACCCAATCAACAATATATCATCAACATAAAGAACAAGAATTGTGAGCTCAACCCCATCTTTGCGTGCATAGAGTATGATTTCAATGGGACTACACATGAAGCCAAGAGCAATAAAGTTCTTATGAATTTCTTCCTGCCATGCACATGGAGCTTTTTTGAAACCATACAAGGCTTTATGCAAGCGACAAACCATATGATACAAACCATGTAGATTAATGTCATCAGGAGATACAAAATAGTCGACAAAATAGACAATCGAATTCCCTCCATTAAGGTTATATGGGGAAGCTGCATGATGCTAGAGGGCCTTTATTTTTACCTTGAATGGAAACTCAATGGCCCGAAAGTTTATGCCCCCCCTAACCTAATGGATAGGCTCACAAAGATCATCTGTGACCATCAATGCTCACACATAGAGCTCATGAAACTTAGAAGTAATGGTTCCACAAATGTCCGGGCTCTGATAATGGCTTCTCCTCATAATGAAGTTCTCACAACTTAGAACATCATGATCATTTGTGGTCACTTGACAGTGGACTATTGAGCATATCTAATGGATTGAACACATAATTTGCACACATGACCGACGCCATCGAAAACTTATCAAGAAGGTGTTTCCTTTAACCATATAACATGCCATTTCGAGGAGTTTTATTACACTCGTAAACACCATTTTGCTTAGGTGTGTATGGAATTTTACATTGGAGTCGAATTCCTCTCCAAAAGATGGAGTCTTGATAGGACCACATACATCACTATGAAAAAGATGCAATTTTCTTCTAGTGTGTGTATGACTATGTTTTGGAAAAGAAGAATGATGCATTTTTCCAAGACATGCCAGATTCCTTCTTCTTTTCATTATGCTTAGGAAGATTTCTACACTCATCTATAGTATGAAAAATCTTCAAAAAATATTTGAATCTCTTCTTTTACAAATCAGCATCATTAGAGGAATGAGTGGAAGAAGAAGTTTGAGCCTTTGTTTCTGATGAACCCAAAGCTGAACCATATTTTAGTTTTCCTTTTTGTGAGATAGCAATTGCTTGCATTCCCTCAATCAAACCACTCCTATTCACTATAGATTTCTCTTCTTGCAAAAGAAGAGACACAGTATCTCAAATACATGCATATTTTGATTCCCTTCTGCAACTATAAGGAGCGTAGTGGAAATGCTGTCAGAAGATTTTGGTAATTCTTTCAACAATGTAGAGATGAATGAGGCATTCAGAATATCATCTATGTTTTCCATTTGCTCTTTCAAGTCCTTAATGGATGTTAGATACACATTTGTAGACTCATTCTTAACTATACAAAAATCCTCAAGTTTCTTCCTCATGTATGCTACACATGCTTATTACCAAAGAGAAACAAAGTGGCAAGAGTGTCTCATGCTTATGGTAATGTAGAACATTGGATAGTTGGGCAAATCAATCTTAGCTTTAGTTTGAAGCATGTAAAAAAGGCCATTACTACATACCATTTCAATAAACAACAAGAATGTGATAAGATCTTTAATTCAATGAAAGATGAAATGAATGTTTAAATTTTTGCTTATAGTCTATCACTTTGATGGAAATGTTGACCATAGCAATGGCTTTGAATTGGCGGTAAAACCCCAATGAAATTGATGCAAATTCTTTCCTGTTACTTAAAATCATTGTTTTATGCTCTGAACTCGATTTGCATTATTAAAAGTGCGTGCATGCCATGATGTAAAAAATCAAAACTTGAGAAGGAGATGAACCTGCTCTGATACCACTACTTGGTGTGTGTGTGTGTATTTGTGTAGAAGTATGAGAGAGATACGACACGCAACCAAATACGTAGAGAAAATGGACGGATGTGATAACTCTCTCTATTGATGATGAGCATAACAAAAGTAAGAGTTGAATAATATCCCTAAGTATAGATTACCTCCAAATATGAGTGTAACATGGGGAAAACTCTTTAGCCAACACGTCCATGTATAGGGAAAAGATTCATATCAAAGACAAGGAACATGTAAGTGTAACCATGATAAATTCATTTTGAAAAGCTTTACTAACTTACTTCGCATTTCTTCCTTGCTCTTATCTTGGAACCACACTTGCAGGCTCCTCATCTCTAGAGCTCAAGAAAATCAAGAATCGACAAGATGTTTTCATAATTCTTGGTGGCATGTTGGCTAGTTTGCAAAATCAAGGATGTGAATGATGCCCTTTCCAAAGGGAAAAGATCAAGTTTGGATGCTCTCACTAATGAGTTCTTCAAAGCCTTTGAAGACTCCCTCATGAACCCCCTTATTTTTTCTTTGAGGGAGGCTTTTAATTTTTTGTGCCCTGACAAAGTGCTTTAACAAACGGGTTATAAAGATTACTCAAAAGAAGGACAACAAGAAAATGATACAAAACTAGAGACCATTCACAATGCCCTAGATTGGTTTAAAGCTCATTGCCAAAGGTCTTGTGGACTATGCCTAACATCTCCTGCAATCATTAATTCATGATGATCATTCACTAAAGGAATATGGATCTTAGAAGCAATCATGGATATCTTGAAAGGCCTTGATCTTGTTGCGTCAAATCAAAATCTCCTATTTATTGAGATTGATTTTGACAAAGCTTATGATAGATTAGAGTGGAACTTCATCTTGCAATCGCTAGGGGGAATGGGCTTTCGAATGATGTTCATTAAAATTATCTTCACCCTCTTTGTGACCACCTCAGCTTGATCAATATCAACTAGTAGCCTTAATCTCTTATTATCCTCAAAAGACCCTGTCTGATCACCCGAATAATTTTTTTTCATTTCTACGAAGGGTCTCGATTCCTTGGCCAAGCAGCACACTTAGTAGGCAAACATTAAGATCCTTTTTTTTATGCAATAACCAGATCAGATAGTGCTAATGCTTTTGAAAAATGACACAAACATCTTTCTCCATAACGGGATTATTTGTGTCGCCCTATTTTCAAATTGTTTGCAAATTTTATGCACTAATTTTGGATCTAATGTGAACCATTATAAGACTAATTTATAAGTCACTCTTAAAATTTCTCCGTTTTCTTTTAACATTGAAAAAGGTTGCAAAGTTTTGACCTCTAGTGAGGTATTTTGCCTTCTATGCATCCTTATGGCATTTACAAACATGATGAATCAAAGATGGGAATGTGTGTTCCACAATGTCACTCTAGCACAATGGTGAGTACCAACATGAGAGCATCCACCTCATAATTTTCAAATTTGCAAAGACATGAGGGTGGTATGATGACCATGAGCAAGTAAAGTGCACAAGTGAGTTAGTATGAAGCACACAAGCATGCACACACATACACACACACGCACGTGCACACAAGCCAAGAACAAAGAGAGGAACAATCGAGTGGTTTCAATTACAAAAGATTTCTATTACACAAAAATCAATCTCTAGGAACCCCACCTATTAAATGAGCTCTCTATATCTTTTTACCGTTTTTCACTAGTTTTGCCTCTACTCAAACATAGTGTCCAACCTAGTTAGAAATTAGGTTCTAGGGATTATTTGAAGGCTCAAATGGAATCTAAACATCATGAAAATTGGTAAATATACTTCTAATACTCTTGAAGTTGAAGGACTCCTCATCTTGAGCAAATTGGAGTCTAATCTACCAAAAATGATATTTACATTATCAGTGTAGTGATACTAATCACTATTTGATGTAAAGTTAGATTCATTGTGAAACATTGGTTGGGCCTTCTTGCTAAGTTATGCTTGACTACTCTGTGTTCTTATTTCTTGCTGCTATTTTCTTTGTTGTTCCCTTTTGAGGCTCTCGTATCTACTCATTCCTAATTGCTGGCCAACACTCTCCCTCTCATTCTTGAGAGACCTTTGTGCTCTAGGATGGTCAATGTAATACTCCAGCATATCTATTGCTAGTTCATGTTTGCATAGTCTTAATCCTTTTCCCAAATCAAACTACAATGTATCCCCATTGATGGCACTAGGAGTCTCCGAGTGTGGAATCATGTAATATTTAGAATACATTGTTTGCTCCCATGCGGATGATTGAAGCAGGTGTGTTGGTTTAGGAGTGAATAGTTTAGAGTGATACTCCTAAAAACCTGTAGTAAACATGGCTTTGAAAGTTTTCTTATACCAAGCTCGAAGATATGTCATGTTGGCATGCCAAGCATAAGCAAACTAAATGCTAGGGATCATACTCATGTCGTACACGAGATTGTAGTTGCCATCTATAAATTCTATCTCTACTTTTGGGATATTTACAAAGAATATATACAAGTTCTACTCTTCATTCAGCATCCTTCCCCTCCTAAATCTCCTAGTAGGCTCTCAACTTCTAGATTTTTAAACTACTATCTCTCATTATCTCATGGATCTCTATCTTTGTATAGAGCTCTCTGTTAGCTCAAGGAAGACTATTCTTGAGTTTTAGAAAAATTAGAGCTTTCTATCTCTACGTTTTTGGCTATTTACAAAGAAATTGTACAAGGTTTAGTCTTCATTCAGCATCCTCCCCGTCCTAAACCTGTTGATGTCATCATCAAATTATTGGAGGTATTGTTGCAACTTTCTTCACTATCCTTGGTTTTACTCCATACCTACTGATGTACAATGCCTCTTTGTAAAACTTTCATAGAATCTTTCCTCATTTCTTCAATTTGTTGCCATTTCCCAATGTCTCCCTCTAGCTTATGTTTTTGGTCTTATAGATCTTTTGCACCTTTGCAAGCATCTCTCATAACCTTCAAGAGCTCAAGAAAAGGTAACTACATCTTCATATTTTTGTTGCTCTTATTCATTATCATCCAAACTAGTCAAAATCATCATTTCGTCTTCTTCCTCTTGATCATCCTAAATAGCTTGTATGCCAAATCCTAGAGAATCATAAAAAGGGTTATTTATATTTGTTTTCTTTTCTATTTCTTTCAATTTTTGGATATTAGAATCTTATTATTGATTTGATTCTTGGGATGACAATTCAATGTGCTACAATAATTGATAATCCTCTATATCATCCAGTTTTCCTTCAAAAATCTCTCGTTCCTCACGTGGTTGAGGTATACACATTAGTTGGTCAAAAAAACACCATTTCCTCTTGTTTGTCTTGATCATCTTGGGTAGGTTGTATGCCAAACCCTATAGAAGCAACAAAGAAATCATTTATATCTATTTTTTTTTCTAGTTCTTTAAATTTTTGAATGTCAGGCTCTTATGATTGATTCGCTTCTTGGGATGATAATTCTGTGTCCCAAAATAGCTGATAATTCTCTATATCATCCTCCTTTCCTTCAAAAATCTCCTCGTCCTCAGGTAGTTGACGTATACACATTAGTTGGTCCATCCTATGTATTAGGATTTTTCTCCTTGGCATCAAACTCTAAGGTTCTTCTAATAATAGAGGTGGTGGCTATTCAAATTACCTTTGTTCATCCTATAGCACTATGGCTTTCTTCTTCTCTTCTTCCTTAATTTTTTGTTTATTGTTTTTTTTTCGCTTCACCTATTTAGCTTTTACTAGTTTATTTTTCTTCAACCATGCACAATGTATCAAACAAATTCTTTCGTTCCTTTTCTCTTTTCACAAAAAATGTTTTTTGTTTTGGCTCCTATCAAGTTCTCATGTAATTCTCCACATATCTGCCATTCCTCTCTTGGCACGTTAGTGCCTTTATCTAACAAATCCTATAGCATGTTTTGGTTTTTTTTTTCAAATTTCTTCATATGTGTGTGTGTGTGTCTATGTATGTATATATATATATAATTTTATATATATATATATATATATATATATATATATATATATATATATATATATATATATATATATATATATATATATATATATATATATATATATATATAATTAGCATTTATATATATATATTAGTACACATACATAAGCATATTGAGAGAAAGGGTTTGAGGATCTACACACATAAAAGATAAGGAATTAGGCTCTAGATTTTTATAGTGTATGTACATAAAGACATTTCAATTTCGGGTTTTTAGGATACATATTAATTTACATACATGTAGAGTGGCATCCTCACACACACACACACACTACCACGACGGAAATTTAGTGGGATAACTTCACCATGAAGTGGATTTGCAGACCACTCAAGACATCCATAGACGTTTCTGTACCACATGCAACAACAGTAGTCACTGCAGCATGAACTACCCTAACCAACTTTTCTTGAAGTATTTTGGTGTGTATGTTTATGTCTTTGTGTGTGCCTATGTCTGTGGTTGTATAAAGGTATGTTACGTATGGTATATCTAAGGATGTGTGCATGTGTATGGTGTATGTGTGTGTGTTTATATGCATATATTGGTGTGTATGTTCAAATATGTATCCATTTTTATGTGTGCATATGTATCTATATATGTGTGCATAAATGTGTATTGTTATGTGTATGCATGTGTATGCTGATGTGTTTACATGTGTATGTATACATGTGGATATGAACGATACATTTTCTATTTATTAGTTGTATTACTCTATCGCTTTTGTTAGAAGGGATTCTTCTTCTAATAAAAAGCAATTACAATAATTATTATTTTAACTGAAATGAAAAATAGAACATTATGATAAAAAATCATAAACAAAAGAAAATTCTCAGATAATTGAAGCTATAGGCATCTATATCGCCATCAATATACCCTTCTTTTGCAATTTTTGTCTTAAACTTCTTATGGCAGGCAGTGTTAAGCATTTGAAGATAGAATGACTACCCGACCGATATACCGAGCAACATATCATTGAATACATTTATGTTCGTTATTTTCACAAAATTTTGTGTCCATAAGAAAACCAAAAATCTGTTCTAGTGGCAACAATTTGTGAGCAGAGATGTTATTTTCTATGAAGCTTATATAAATTTCCTATTTCTTGAGCCTCTCACAATTCAGTTTTGGTGGTGGAATCGGTAGATGAGTTTGGGAAATCTCATGCTCATAAGAAAAATACTTGTATCTATGACCTTTCAAGAAATCTAACCTGCATAAGTGCTCCCAAAGAATCGAGTTATAACACTCTCCCACCCCGTCTTTACCAGTACATACTAACAAGTATGGGTTAATCGTATCAGAGGATGATGGCAGCGTAAAACGAGACTGTAGTGAAGGAGGTGTGTGTCGTTGAATTCCTGGCGTCAAGGGCTAAACCTTTTTGCTCCCGTTGATCATTTATATTTCCAGATAGTTTGTCTGCATTAGATCAATTCTTGTGCGACGTTTAACGAATGTAAGTGTCCGGATTACGAAATAGAACGATCTTACGTTTAACGATAGAATTGTTAAGGAAGTTTAACGAAGCTTTTCGATTTTCAAAGAATCTCGAGTATGCATTTATGTCACAAACCCTTAAAAATTACAACAGATAATTTTCGTACAGAATAAGCAATGCGAGACAGAAAATAAGGCGTTGATCATTTACACTTGAAGACTGAATTACATATTCAAAAACTTAACACAACCATCTTCATTACAGGAAAAGCTCTAATAGCTACAGCCACAACGAAACTCAAAAAGAGAATTTCTGACGTTCAAGTGAGATTATCCAGCCACACTGAGCGTTCTATTTTGATTATAAAGAAGGACATGCCTTACAACAGGACAAAGCTTAGCTATTGAAACCCACAGTGCTCCCTATGCTGAAAGCAGCAGCTGCGATTAGTGCCCAATCTTAGGATCATGCGATGTGTTTGCATGCGCATTTTCGTAATAGGCTCCACGCCTTCCCGCATGGTCAAGTCATATCGGTGGGTCGTGCGATCTATTGGCGTGAGGCTCCTCAGTCCTCGTACTCTACTCGGCTCTCACTGTGAGAGTGGCGCACACTTAACTCCTCTTGTTTCCGGTTTTCAGAAAACACCTCTGTCACTTCCTGATGTTGAGTTATCTGTTCCCCTTGGTCTGCATCCACGCCCGATCTTTTAATGGTGAAAGCGCCTGCAACCGAAAACCACGTAAGAATTTTACATTCTCTCTCTCTCTCTCTCTCTCTCTCTCTCTCTCTCAACAACGAAAGACATGAGCTGTATTATTGGCGGCGCAACCTAACGCAGGCTATTGACGTCTTCGTGTATCAAAGAGAACTTAAGCTACGTGAAAGTTCAGCTCAGCTCGATGGTACGCGTGTTCGAGCACCTAAACGTAGTTAAGCAGAAGCCTCCAACAACGGGAACGCAGAAACTCCCGAAGGCACACATAGAGCATTTTGTACATACCTCGTCCTGCCGCGTTACAACAGGGCATCAAGAAGATCGTCAGTAGAGCTGCGGACAAAATAAGCTCGCGTCTATTCATCTTTGCGGCCGAAGATTATCTAGAGAAGGTTATCAATACAATAGCACCATGGACATCCTTCCTTTATAAATCTAGCGCGTCATCGGAGTCGGTCATGTTTGTGAGGAAAGCATCGAGATGCGGATGCCCAAACATTAAAGAATGTAAATTTCTTGGTTGGCGATTTTTTTTTTTAATTACCACATGTAATATTCAACTAATTTTAGCTCACGACTTAAAAGTTCAAGACCCTCATCGAAGTTTGCTCCTTTTGTTCAAGATTTCGGTTTCTCAACGAAGGTGTGATCAAACTATTCACAAAAAGCTAAAATCCAAAACCGTTGGCCTACCTCTAGGCATAGTTTTACCCTCTTTTATGTCAACCTTCTCATCAAGTGCATCATGTAAATCTGCATCAGAAAAGGAATGATCTGCATTATCATTTAATGGAATGAGTAAAGGCTAAGAAATTGACTAGTTTGGACTAGCACCCCCTGCAGCTCAATTACATAATATGCAGGCCCATAATGAAGAAATTCCTCCTCTTTGGATAGAGGAATCATTGGAGAAGGACTTGAGTACCTTGGTAACGATATCTCTCTTCATTCTCTACTTTGCATGCACGGTACTATAAACAACAAACTCATCGAAACTCTACATGATGATGGTAGTTGACATGACTTCATTTCACATTTATTAGTACAACAAATTAACTTGAAAACGTTTCCTTCTTTGTATAAAGTAAAAGCTACATTTCAAGGTAATCATTATAATGTAACACAAGAAGTGCAAGATGTTACGATTAGCATAGGCCCAGATATTGATTCACGAATATTTCTAATTTCACCTTTGCAATCTTATGATGTTATACTAGGTATGCCTTTTTGTCATCATTATAACCCATGCATTGACTACCATGCACATACCTTTAACTTTGAATTTAAAGGTCAAATTATTATTTTGTCTGCATGACATGATTTCCAACCATTTCCATTGATTAGTCATAATCAAGTAAAGCGTGCATTTAGGAAAGTATTCAATTCATGCATTGTCTTTGTCAATGTCATCAACGATTATACTCATACACTTTGTGATGCACATAAAACTTTCATGACTACTTATAAGGATTGCTTTATGTCTAAGTATCCCTTTGAACTACCACCCTCTCGAGGATCCTTTGACCATAGCATAGATTTCGTCACTAGTAGTTCTCCTCCTCATAAAGCACCTTATAGACATGTCCCACTACACAAAAAGGAAATATCAAACCAAGTAAAAGACCTATTACAGAAAGAAATTATAAGGCCTAGTTCTTCCCCATTTGGAGCACCAGTTCTCTTAGTAGAGAAGAAGAACAAAACTTATCGAATGTGCATTGATTATAGAGCCCTTAACATGATCACAATAAAGAATAGATACCCTATTCCTTGAATAGATGATCTTTTAGATAAATTATGAGGAGCTTGTGTCTTTAGTAAAAATTGATCTAAAATCACGATACCATTAGATTCGTATGACGCAAAGTGATATTTTTAAGACCGCATTTAGAACTCAAGTAGGCCATTTTGAATTTATGGTAATGCCCGTTGGGCTTACTAATGCCCCTGCTACATTTGCATGAATGATGAATAACATTTTTCTTGATTACCAAGCTTTTGTTCTTGTATTTTTGGACGATATACTTGTCTACAATAAGAATGATAGTGAGCATGAGAAGCACTTTAAAACAATTTTTCATTTACTATGAGAGAACACACTTTCTGCTAATCTTGAAAAGAGTTACTTCTTTCAACATAAGCTAGAATATCTAGGACATATTATTTCAAGTGAAGGTGTGCATGTGGATCCAAAAAAGATTAAAGTTATAGTAGAATGCCCTACACCACAATCAATCAATGATGTTCGTTCTTTTCTTGGGTTGGCTAGTTTCTAGAGGAATTTTGTTCGAAATTTTTCTTATTTAGCATTGCCCCTTACCTTGTTATTGAAAAAGTAAATAAAGTTTGCATGGGCACTTACCCAAAAACAATCCTTTGAAAAACTCAAACATGCACTTTCACATGCAACTCTTTCACAATTACCTAATTTTCCACAACCCTTTCATGTTGTTACTCATCCTAGTGGTTCAGGGATAGGTGTTGTTTTAATGCAAAATGTTCCTCTTGTTGCATTTGAGAGTAAGAAGCTTAAGCCTCAGAACAAAATTAAAGCACATATGATAAAGAATTATTAGCAATTGTGGATGCTTTGCGAATTTGGAAACACTATCTTATGGGCTCTAAGGTCTGATCGCCATCTTAAATGGGAATCATTCATTTAAAATTTCCAACCCATGAACCAATATGAGCTTAGTAAAGCTAATGTTGTAGTTAATGCTCTTAGCTGATTTCCTTCATATTCTCTTGTTTTGCATAATATTTATGCCATCCAAATACATTCTTTTCAAGAAATTGTTTCCACTTATGCATCTGATTTGTATTTTTCACGTGCATGGGTCATCAAAGAAATGCATATACCATCTTGCATGGGTCATAGAGGCATACAAAGCACCATTTCTACCTGCAAAGATTTCTTCTTTTGGTCACACATGGAAAAAATATTGCACATTATGTTTCTCAATGCATTGTATGTGAGCGTGTGAAATGTCATCATGGTGAACCATTTGGATTATTAATGCCACTTCCCATTCCAAACTAACCATCGAAATCTTGGAGCACCATTTGCTCAATCTTTCTTGCTCTTCTTGTGTTGGTTTACCTTTGTTCCTGAAACTTGGCATAACTTCATCTCCAGATATATAACCATATAAATTCCTACCTTGAAGATAAGCCTCAATCCTTAATGACCAGGATAAGTAGTTATCTCTATCCAATTTGTCATTTGATGAAGGAAATCCATCTACCATGTGTTCCAACCTTGCTCTGATACCATTGTGAAGAGATGGATTTTAACTTGGAGAAGATGAAGTGTTGCTGCAAAAACGTTGCACTACACCAACCAAATAAACTCCACGGATGTGTAGTGGACCCTTTTAGCTTGACAAAGAATGTATTAGACACCCTATGTACCGTGGAAGGTCACTCTCAAAGAGATGAATCAAAATAGACAGGTGGAAGTTGAACCAAAGGAAAAAAACTTGCTATTTTGGCTCATACACCAGTACAGTATTTTAAACAATTCTCTGGCCACAACAACAATTGAATTAATTACTTATGGGGAACTTCAATTAAGGTAGTAAGCTAAAAATCATGAGTGATTTCATAAAAAATGATGGACTACATGAAGAGAAAAGAGTTTAACAAGTCAGAGCATCATCATGATGTTCACGGTCTGTAGCAGTCCTAAGACCAATGAGCAAAGATATATAAATATCTCAAAATTCCAAGAGGCAATGCTGATGAAACATTTTAGCCATATAAGAGACCTTATGATGAATCTAACATGATTTAAATCATGGAAAATGAGCACTTACACACTAAGAAAAAGCCTTTGGAAAATAACCATTTTGATGGAGTATTAATGAAGAAGTGAATTATGCAAAGATATAGTCAACATCTAATAAATATACCTCACAATTTAAAAACCCAATTCCAATGAAATTTTGTGAATATATAGAAGGATTAAGGAGCTAATTGTACCAACTTAAATCATTGAAAATGATGGATCATGGTTAGAGAATCATCTATGCAAACTCAAAAAAAAAATTGGGAGATATTGCAGTGAACAGTACACTCACATAGGCATCAAGATATGAACACAAATAATCGTGAAAATGAATGGTTATTGATTTTAGAGTACAATGGACTTAATGGTACATATGTGTGCCTTCCACACTCTAATATGTGATGAAGCCCTGCTCGTAGAGGTACAAAAACTGCAACTAAAAGCCATGTATATATAGTGATGTTTGGAGCCTAATTTTGAATTTGAATCTCTCCTAAAATCAATCTCAAATCTTTTAGTGATTGGTTCTCATACTCACTCAATCATGAATTAGTGGTTTTCTCCCTCCTACTCATCAAGTGGACTCAACCACTTTAGATACTTTCACTTTTACATCAAGTAGAAGCTCAAAAAGTACAAGAGTGAGTTCACAAGCGAACTCTTAAAGGATTGACATTTCTTGTAAATTTCTATGTCTTTTGATACTTCAGGCAAGTGTGTGTGGCTCAGATGCCTTCTAATACTTCAACTATGGAATCTTAATATTATGAAAATTGGTAAATAGATACTTCTAATACTCTTGAAGTTGAAGGAATCCTCATCTTGAACAAATTGGAGTCTAATCTACCGAAAATGATATTTACATTATGAGTGTAGTGATACTAATCAATATTTGATGTAAAGTTAGATTCATTGTGAAGCATTGGTTGGGCCTTCTTGCTAAGTTATGCTTGACTACTCTATGTCCTTATTTCTTGCTGCTCTTTTCTTTGTTGTTGTCTTTTGAGGCTCTCTTATCTACTCATTCCTAATTTCTGGCCAACACTCCCCCCTCTCATTCCTGACAGAACTTTGTGCTATAGGATGGTCAATGTAATACTTGAGGATATCTATTGCTAGTTCATGTTTGCATAGTCTTCATCCTTTTCCCAAATTAAACTACAATGCATCCCCATTGATGGCACTAGGAGTATCCAAGTGTGGAATCATGTAATATTTAGAATACATGCTTGCTCCCGTGCCAATGATTGAAGCAAGTGTGTTGGTTTAGGAGCGAATACTTTAGAGTGATACTCCTTAAAACTTGTAGTAAACATGGCTTTGAAAGTTTTCTTATACCAAGCTCGAAGATATGTCATGTAGGCATGCCAAGCATAAGCGAACCAAATGTTGGGGATCGTACTCATGTCATATATGAGATTGTAGTTGCCATTTATAAATTCTATCTCTACGTTTGGGCTATTTACAAAGAAAATGTACAAGTTTTGCACTTCATTCAACATCCTTCCCCTCCTAAATCTCCTAGTAGGCTCTCAACTTCTAGAGTTATAAACTACTATCTCTCATTATCTGATGACTCTCTATCTTTGTATAGAGCTCTGTGATAGCTCAAGGAAGACTATTCCTGAGTTTTAGAGCAATTCGAGCCTTCTATCTCTACGTTTTCAGCTATTTACAAAGAAATTATACAAGGTTTAGTCTTCATTTAGCATCCTCCCCCTCCTAAACCTGTTGATGTCATCATCAAATTATTGGAAGTATTGTTGCAACTTTCTTCACTATCCTTGGTTTTACTCCATACCTACTCATGTACAATGCCTCTTTGTAAACCTTGAATAGAAACTTTCCTCATTTCTTCAGTTTGTTGCCATTTCCCAATGTCTCCCTCTAGCTTATGTTTTCGGTCCTATAGATCTTTTGCACCTTTGCAAGCATCTCTCATTACCTTCATCAGCTCAAGAAAAGGTAAATTTCTTTTTGTGACAAGTTCTTCTTGCTTTGCCTCTACTCTATCCTCTACATCTATCATAACTACATCTTCATATTTTTGTTGCTCTTATTCATTATCATCCAAACTAGAAAAAGTCATTATTTCCTCTTGTTCCTCTTGATCATCATAAGTAGCTTGTATGCCAAATCCTAGAGAAGCATCAAAAAGGTCATTTATATTTGTTTGCTTTTCAAGTTCTTTCAATTTTAGGATACAAGACTCTTATTATTGATTTGATTCTTGGGATGACAATTCAATGTCCTACAATATTTCATAATCCTGTATATAATCCTGTTTTCCTTCAAAATTCTCCTCTTCCTCAGGTGGTTGAGGTATACACATTCGTTGGTCAAAAAACACCATTTGAATATATCTCACAAAAAACCCACTTGCAAGGAAATTTTGTGACTATATAGAAGGATTAAGGAGCTAAGCGTACCAATATAAATCACTGAAAATGATTGATCGTGGTCAGAGAATCATCTCTGCAAACTCATAGAAAAAAATTGCGAGATATTGTAGTGAACAGTTCACATAGGCATCAAGATATTAACAGAAATGATCATGAAAATGAATGTATATTGATTGTAAAGTACAATGAACTTAATGGTACATATGTGTGCGTTGAAGCCACATTCTAATATGCCATGAAGCCCTGCTCATAGAGGTGCAAAAACCACAACTAAAGACCATGTATATATAGTGATGTTTGGAGCCTAATTTTGAATTTGAAAGCCTAATTTTGAATTTGAATCTCTCCTAAAATCACTCTCAAATCTTTTAGTGATTGATTCTCATACTCACTCAATCATGAATTAGTGGCGTTCTCCTTCCTACTCATCATGTGGGCTCAACCACTTTAGATACTTTCACTTTTACATCAAGTAGAAGCTCAAAAATTACAAGAGTGAGTTCACAATGAAACTCTTAAAGGATTGACATTTCCTTTAAATTTCTATGTCTTTTGATGACTCAAGCCACCACATTAGACTTTCCATGGGCTTGTTCCAACAAGTGTGTATGGCTCAAATGCCTTTTGGCTTATTTGGGTGTTGGTAAGTCTTTTTTCAATGCCATCTTTAGTGACAGTTAGAGTGCATGAGCAGTTGTGACGAACATTAGGTTCCATGCTTGCACAAAGCAAATTGAGGTGCATTATCATTATGTCAGAGAGAGGTTCTCTACTAGGGAGGTCAGTTTGGCATATGTTCACACATACGATAACATTGCTAATCTTTTCTAAAATGCTCTACCTTGAGAGAAGTTTGAAGATTTCGCTAAAGCTTTGGGCTTATTGCCTTTTGTGGATTGATTTCTTTCCACATAGCTTGGCACTTACTCATACATGAGTGACAACTCATTGTTTGTCGCATCACTCCCAATGGGGATTTTCTGACCTATTTTGCTAGTGATATGTGTGAATACATTAGGACCACGGGGGCACTTTTTCCCTCTTTATGAGGTTTTTTTCCCCCAGTTTGTATATATGCCTATAACCCTAACATGTCACTTATTTTGTACATCCACTTGTTAATACATTCAGTGTTGTATGTTTGCTCCAAGCTTCTTCTTCTTCCTTGTACTCTTCATATGAAGTTTGAAGATGTCCCCAAATGTTTGGGCTTACTGCCTTTTGTGGATTGATCTCATAGCATGGCACTACCTCATACATGAGTGCGAGCTCATTGTTGACTGCATCACTCCCAAGGGGGATTTGTTGATATATTTTGGTAGTGATGTGTGTGAATACATTAGGACCACCGGGGCATGCTTTTCCCTCTTTAGAATGTGCCCCCCCCCCCCCCCCCCTCCCGGATTGTATATATGCCTATGACCCTAACATTCCCTCTTCAGTGTTGTGTGTTTTGCTCCAAGCTTCTTCTTCTTCCTTGTGTTGATCATGTGATTCCATAGACCTCAAACTCCAACACTCATAGGACCTTACTCTCAGTAAAAGACAACTTTGTAGAAATGAGAGCCCTATTGATTTCTATGGAATTCTTGTTGGTTGCATGCAAGAGCATGACTATTTTGCATTTAATTACAATTTTCTAGACACACATGCATATGTAGATCACTCAAAACAAATAGGTCAACATTAGGGAGAACAAATCAACCACAAAGAATTTCCATAGATTAATTCTATTGACCTACATATTTTGAAATATTTCTTAAAGTGTGAGGATGTTAATCTCACAATTTCAGTTGAATCTTGCTTGAAAACTTGTGAGATAGTAGAGATATCATCTATAGCTCTTATCCATGCAAATGTTTTAATTTATGTTTATAGGAGTTTTTTTTGCATTCATGAAGTGCTCTATTTTTAAAGATTAACACAAAGCAAGTGTTGTACCGCATAGTGTCAAGCTTAAAAAACATTGAAGTGCATGAAGAAATCATCAGTTGCTCACTTATGAGAACATCTATGAATTCATCTTGTGTGTACATGGATCACCCTAACATTTTCATTTCACATACATGCATTTTGTAACTAGGATGGGTAGAACTTTCTAGTTTTCCTAGTTCTAAGTACTATGTATCCAAAATTTTGTGTGATAGGTGGCAACCCTAGTTGTGCTATGGGATTTTGCGTTACACTTGGTTACATTGGTTGCAACGTAACCTATAGTCATGGCCTGGTAGGTGGTACATATACTATGGGCATGAAACTTAATGGTATTTCATCTCCTCGTATGCCAATGATGTATGCCTCTATGGGTTGCAAAGATTGTTGTAGTTCTTGTACAATCGAGGGCTATTTTGTATTGATTCTCACTCCTATATCTATGAAAAGCTTATATATTTGCACCTTGATTGTTTCCAATCCTACTTGAATATAGGGGCATCGATCAATGAGTTTATGAGAGGATCATTTACTATTTGTACATGTAACCATAGGGAAGATCTTTGTTTGTTCCCTTGCGCATTGGCATGCAAAGAGATTTTGCTCCATAAGACCTAATCGTGAAGAGATCTATATTATATACATATTCATCCATAAACTCTTCCATGGTGACAACTTGTTCATTCACACAAACATCACGTGTGGCTAACATATACATCCTACCTTGGGATTCAAGTGCCTCATTTGGAGACATTTTTGGAATATAGGCCTGGTATTCCATAGCTATTTTTTATTTCTTTAGTGGCACTACCACTTTAAGAATCTTCTCTTCTCTCAAAGATGACTAAGGTGTGGAAGGGAGTTCTAATAGAAAGAGGTAAGCGATCAATATGTGGGTTTACCAAAGGTGGAGAACTTGATCATGGTGGAGGTGAATAATCAGATTATTGGGAGATGCATAAGATTGTGAGGTAGTGATCTATTGTAGCAAGGAAGATGGAAAGGTTGGGAGAGGGTGAGATTTGAGTTGATGGAGTGAACGGATGTGATTTTTGTTATGGCATGGAGAAAGTAAGTGGAATGTTGAGCCTCTAGGGATGTAGAATTATGGATGGAGACATTCAAGAATGGTGATGGTGGAAGATGATCTCATGGAGGGAATCTAGACTAATGGACCAATGTAGAAGGAAAATCCTACAGAACAACCATTATTGAATTGGGAGTTTTTTCTTTTGGATACATAAGACATTAAACAAAATATGTAGAAGATCCCATGTCAAAGTTGATGAATATGCCTTCGTTGTTGCACTTACGGCCTCCTTGTAGTAGTAGTCCATAAGAATATGACACTTCTTCCATATGAGAAGGTGGATGAAAACAAGAGGTTGTTGTAAGAGCAAGGTAGGCTAGTTGGATTTTTCACCTGGTTTATTCAGAAGTGTATGTTACACATATGAATTCTTCAAGTAGCTTTGATGTGAATCTTCTCCCTATACATGGGTGGCTTTTAATCTAGTGATGGATAGAGGTTTTCTACCCACGTTACCACATACATGATACACTCATATGTGGTGGTAGTTTGTACTCAGGGACATTATTCAGCTCTTACTTAAGCTTTGTTCATCCTTAATAGAGAGATCTATTCCAACCATCTGTCTTCTCCATGTCTCTTTTGCATTTGTCCTCCTTGTGTGTGTGCTTCTTTGTGTCTCTTGCACTTCTACACACACCCAAGAATGGTATCATAATAGGTTCAACTCCTTAAAAATTTTTAGTTCAACAGCTAGAAAGCATTTCTACTAGACGTGCTAGGGCTTTACCCCCCATAGATGATATTATTACGGATGCATCATTCATCTCTACATTGTTGAATGAATTAATAGAATTTTTCAAAGCTTTTCCACTACAATCGGTTTGGTTCCAAAAGGGAATCCAAATATGTATGCATTTGATGAGGTTGTGTCTCTTTTTTTATAAGAAGAGAAATCTAGAGTGAATATTAGTGGTTTGATTGATGGAACACAAGAACTTGCTATCTCAAAAAATGGGAAATAAAGTGTGGTTAAGATTTGGGTCATCAAAACCAAAGCCTCAACCTCCCACTTCCACTCATTCCTTTAATGATGCTTATTTGCAAAAGAAGAAGAGATGCAAACATTGTTGGAAGGCTAGTCATACTATTGAAGAGCATAGAAAAATTGGTAAGTAAAATGAAAAGAAGAAGGAATTGCTGAAAATTCATGAAATGCAAAGAATAAGGATTTAAGTTTAGAACAAAGGATTTAAGTTTACACACTAACAATTATCTAATGAATATGTCAAATGCATTCATAGTGATCAACAAGGTACTTGAGAGAAAGTGGATAGTGATATACAAAAGTTAAAGAAGGTAAGTTGATTGTGCAAAAATGGTAGATAAAAACATAAAACCATAATTCAATAGATGGTAGGTGAAAAAAAGATGGTAGATTTAAAAAAACCAAATCATAAGAAATTGCATGATATTTATAAAACACTTAAAGCCCATTATGATCACTAGTAGTGGAGAATGAACGTCAGTGAAAGAGAACCATTTTTGGTTGTGTGTAGAATTGGGACAGACACACAAGAAGCACACATTAAGAGCACAAAATGCAGAAAGGTACATAGAGAAGACATATGGTTCGAATAGCTCTCTCTATTGATGATCAACATAACAGAACTAAGAGTTGAGTAATATCTCTAAGTACAAGGTACCACCACATATTAGTGTAATATGTATATGGTAACATGAGGAAAACCCTATCGCCAACACTAGATTAAAAAGTACCCATGTATAGGGAAAAGGTTCACATCAAAGCTACTCGAGGAACATATACCCATGAATATGTCTACCATGAATACCCATGAGTATGTCTGCCACATTATCTTGTGCAGGCACATATACCAAATCAGTATCTCTTGCATGAAAGCACTCTCTCACATAGCTATAATGCACCTCAATGTGTTTGGTTAGTGCATGAAACACTAGATTCTGTGAAATAATTGATGCAATCCGACTATCATTGAGAATATGCATAGCAATGTCAATCTCCATGTGTTAGTGTCAAGACAATGCATGAATCGACTCAAGTAGGAAACTGCATACTTTATATCTGGCCTTGTGTAGCATGCATATATAAGACATCCCACAACTTGCTGATCAAGCAAAGTGTCAATGCACCACTATAATCGTCAACTGAGAATCAAATCCTATCTCCACTAGTGTGACACCCAAAAGACCAATATAAGTGACATCAAAAGTATGCTAAAATCAGCCATAAGGATGTCAACTTTTGCATCTCACGACCCAATCAACAATATGTCATCAACATAAAGAACAAGCATTGTGAGCTCAACCCCATCTTTGCGTGCATAGAGTATGCTTTCAATGGGACTACACATGAAGCCAAGAGCAATAAAGTTCTTATGAATTTCTTCATTGCATGCACATGGAGCTTTTTTGAAAGCATACAAGGCTTTATGCAAGAAACAAACCATATGATACAAACCATGTAGATTAATGTCATCAGGAGATACAAAATAGTCGACAAAATAGACAATCGGATTCCCCCCATTAAGGTTATATGGGGAAGATGCATGATGCTAGAGGGCATTTATTTTCACCTTCAATGGCAACCCGATGGCCCGAAAGTTTATGGCCCACCTAACCTAATGGATAGGCTGCCAAAGGTCATCTGTGACCATCAATGGTCACACATAGAGCTCATGAAACTTAGAAGTTAGGGTTCCACAAATGTCCGGGTTCTCACAAATGCTTCTCCTCAAAATGAAGGTTTTTCACAACTTAGAACATCATGGATCATTTGTGGTCACTTGAGGGTGGGACTATTGAGCATATCTAATGGATTGAACACATAATCTGCACACATGACCGACTCCATCGAAAACTTATCAAGAAGGTGTTTCCTTGACATGCCATTTTGAGGAGTTTTGTTACACTCGTAAACACCATTTTGCTTAGGTGTATATGGAATTTTACATTGGAGTCAAATTCCTCTCCAAAAGATGGAGTCTTGATAGGACCACATACATCACTATGAAAAAGATGCAATTTTCTTCTAATGTGTGTATGACTATGTTTGGAAAAGAAGAATGATGCATTTTTCCAAGACATCCCAAATTCCTTCTTCTTTTCATTATGCTTAGGAAGCTTTCTACACTTATCTATAGTATGAAAAATCTTCAAACAATATTTGCATCTCTTCTTTTAGAAATCAACATCATTAGAGGAATGAGTGGAAGAGGAAGTTTGAGCCTTTGTTTCTGATGAACCCAAATCTGAACCCGACCGATATACCGAGCAACAATTTGTGAGCAGAGATGTTATTTTCTATGAAGCTTATATAAATTTCCTAGTTCAAGAATCTAACCTGCATAAGTGCTCCCAAAGAATCGACTTATAACACTCTCCACCCCGTCTTTTCTAGTACATACTAACAGAGGATGATTGCAGCGTAAAACGAGACTGTAGTGAAGAAGGTGTGTGTCGTTGAATTCCTGGATCGTCAAGGGCTAAACCTTTTTGCTCCCGTTGATCATTTATATTTCCAGATAGTTTGTCTGCATTAGATCAATACTTGTGCGACGTTTAACGAATGTAAGTTTCCGGATTACGCAATAGAACGATCTTACGTTTAACGATAGAATTGTTTAAGGAAGTTTAACGAAGCTTTTCGATTTTCAAAGACTCTCGAGTATGCATTTATGTCACAAACCCTTAAAACTTACAACAGATAATTTTCGTACAGAATAAGCAATGCGAGACAGAAAATAAGGCGTTGATCATTTACACTTGAAGACTGAATTACATATTGAAAAACTTCACACAACCATCTTCATTACAGGAAAAGCTCTAATAGCTTCAGCCACAACGAAACTCAAAAAGAGAATTTCTGACGTTCAAGTGAGATTATCCAGCCACACTGAGCGTTCTGTTTTCATTAGAAAGAAGGACATGCCTTACAACAGGACAAAGCTTTTGCTATTGAAACCCACAGTGCTCCCTATGCTGAAAGCAGCAGCTGCGATTAGTGCCCAATCTTAGGATCATGCGATGTGTTTGCATGCGCATTTTTCGTAATCGGCTCACGCATTCCCGCATGGTCAAGTCCTATCGGTGGGTCGTGGGATCTATTGGCGTGAGGCTCCTCATAGTCCTCGTACTCTACTCGGCTCTCACTGTAAGAGTGGCGCACACTTAACTCCTCTTGTTTCTGGTTTTCAGAAAACATCTCTGTCACTTCCTGATGTTGAGTTATCTGTTCCCCTTGGTCTGCATCCACGCCCGATCTTTTAATGGTGAAAGCGCCTGCAACCGAAAACCACGTAAGAATTTTACATTCTCTCTCTCTCTGTCTCTCTACAACGAAAGACATGAGCTGTATCATTGGCGGCGCAACCTAACGCAGGCTAGTGACGTCTTCGTGTATCAAAGAGAACTTAAGCTACGTGAAAGTTCAGCTCAGCTCGATGGTACGCGTGTTTAAGCACCTAAACGCAGTTAAGATGAAGCCTCCAACAAAGGGGAACGCAGAAACTTCCGAAGGCACACATAGAGCATTTTGTACATACCTCGTCCTGCCGCGTTACAACAGGGCATCAAGAAGATCGTCAGTAGAGCTGCGGACAAAATAAGCTCGCGTCTATTCATCTTTGCGCCCGAAGATTACCCTAGAGAAGGTTATCAATACAATAGCACAATACACATCCTTCATTATAAATGTAGCGCGTCATCGGAGTCGGTCATGTTTGTGAGCAAAGCATCGAGATGCGTATGCCCAAACAATAAAGAATGTAAATTTCTTTGTTGGCAATTTTTTTTTTTTAATTACACATGTAATATTCAACAAACTTTAGCTCACGACTTAAAAGTTCGAGAGCCTCATCGAAGTTTGCTCCTTCTGTTCAAGATTTCGGTTTCTCAACGAAGGTGTGATCAAACTATTCACAAAAGCTAAATCCAAAAACTGTTGGCCTACCTCTAGGCATAGTTTTACCCTCTTTTATGTCAACCTTCTCATCAACAAGTACATCATGTAAATCTGCATCAGAAAAGGAATGATCTACATTATCACTTAATGGAATGAGTAAAGGCTAATAAATTGCCTAGTTTGGACTAGCACCCCTTGCAGCTCAATTACATAACATGGAGGCCCATAATGAAGAAATTCCTCCTCTTTGGACAGGACGAATCATTGGAGAAGGACTTGAGTACCTTGGTAATGATATCTCTCTCATTCTCTACTTTTCATGCACGGTACTATAAAACAAACAAACTTATTGAAATTCTACATGATGATGGTAGTTAACATATCTTCATTTCACATTTATTAGTAACATCAACTTAAATTGAAAATGTTTCCTTCTTTGTATAAAGTAAAAGCTGCATTTCAAGGTAATCGTTATATGTAACACGAGAAGTGCAAGACGTTACGATGAGCATAGGCCCATATATGATTCATGAACATTTTAATTTCACCTTTGCAATCTTATGATGTTATACTAGGTATGCCTTTTCGTCATCATTATAACCCATGCATTGACTACCATACACATACCTTTAACTTTGAATTCAAGGTCAAATTATTACTTTGTATGTATGACATGATTTCCAACCATTTCCATTGATTAGTCATACTCAAGTAAAGCGTGCATTTAGGAAAGGATTCAATTCATGCATTGTCTTTGTCAATGTCATCAACGATTATACTCATATGCACATAAACCTTTCATGACTACTTATAAGGATTGTTTTATGTCTAAGTATCCATTTGAACTACCACCCTCTCGAGGATCCTTTGACCATAGCATAGATCTAGTCACTGGTAGTTCTCCTCCTCATAAAGAACCTTATAGACATGACCCACTACACAAAAAGTAAATAGAAAACCAAGAAAAAGACCTACTACAGAAAGAAATTTTAAGGCCTAGTTCTTCCGATTTGGAGAACCAGTTCTCTTAGTAGAGAAGAAGAATAGAACTTATCAAATGTGCATTGATATAGAGCCCTTAACAAGATCACAATAAAGAATAGATACCCTATTCCTCGAATAGATGATCTTTTATATAAGTTATCAGGAGCTCACGTCTTTAGTAAAAACTGATCTAAAATCACGATACCATCAGATTCATATGACACAAAGTGATATTTTTAAGACCGCATTTAGAACTCAAGTAGGCCATTATGAATTTATGGTAATGCCCTTGGACTTACTAATGCCCTGCTACATTTTCACGAATGATGAATAACATTTTTCTTGATGACCAAGCTTTTGTTCTTGTATTTTTCGATGATATACTTGTTTACAATAAGAATGATAGTGAGCATGAGAAGCACCTTAAAACAATTTTTCATTTACTATGAGAGAACCACTCTTTATGCTAATCTTGAAAAGAGTACTTCTTTCAACATAAGCTAGAATATCTAGGACATATTATTTCAAGTAAAGGTGTGCGTGTGGATCCAAAAAAGATTAAAGTTATAGTAGAATGCCCTACAACCACAATCAGTCAATGATGTTCCTTCTTTTCTTGGGTTGGCTAGTTTCTATAGGAAGTTTGTTCAAATTTTTTCTTATTTAGCATTGCCCCTTACCTTGTTATTGGAAAAGAAATAAATTTGCATGGGCACTTACCCACAACATCCTTTGAAAAACTCAAACATGCACTTCATATGCAACTTTTTCACAATTACCTAATTTTTCACAACCCTTTCATGTTGTTACTAATGCTAGTGGTTCACGGATAGGTGTTGTTTTAATGCAAAATGGTCATCCTATTGCATTTGACAGTAAGAAGCTTAAGCCCTCAGAAAAAAATTAAAGTACATATGGTAAAGAATTATTAGCAATTGTTTGCGAATTCGGAAACACTATCTTATGGGCTCTAAGGTCTTAATCAAAACCGATCAACATGCTATTAAGCATTTATTAAATGAGCCCTTAATCTCTGATCGCCATCTTAAATGGCAATCATTCATTTAAAATTTTCCAACCCATGATCCAATATGAGCCTAGTTAAGCTAATGTTGTAACTGATACTCTTAGCCGATTTCCTTCACATTCCTTGTTATGCATAATATTTATGCCATCCAAATACATTCTTTTCAAGAAATTGTTTCCACTTATGCATCTGATTTGTATTTTTCACGTGCATGGCATGACTTCAACAATGGAGCACTTTATCTGAATGAACATTATACATTTCATAATGGTTTTCTTTATTTTCAACATAGATTTTGCATAACTCAAGATTTTAAAGATTTTTTCATCAAAGAAATGCATAAACCATCTTGCAATGGGTCATAGAGCATAAAAAGCGCCATTTCTACCTGCAAAGATTTCTTCTTTTGGCCACACATAGAAAAAAATATTGCACATTATGTTTCTCAATGCATTGTATGTCAGCATGTGAAACATCATCATGGTAAACCATTTGGATTATTGATTCGACTTCCCATTCCAAACGAACCATTGGAAGCTTGGAGCACCATTTGCTTGATCTTTCTTGCTCTTCTTGTGTTGATTGATCTTTATTCCTGAAACTTGGCATAACTTAAACCCCACATATATAACCATATAAATTCCTACCTTGAAGATAAGCCTCAATCCTTAATGAGCAGGCTAAGTAGTTATCTCTATCCAATTTGTCATTTGATGAAGGAAATCCATCTACCATGTTGTCCAACCTTGCTCTGATACCACTGTGAAGAGATGGATTTGTACTTGGAGAAGATGAAGTGTTCCTACAAAACTTTGTACTACACCAACCAAATAAACTCCAGGGATGTGTAGTGGACCCTTTTAGCTTGTCAAAGAATGTATTAGACACCCTATGTAGTGTGGAAAGTCACTCTCAAAGAGATGAATCAAAATAGAAAGGTAGAAGGTGAACCAAAGGAAAAAAACTTGCTATTTTAGTTCATACACAGTACAGTGTTTTAAACAATTCCTTGGACACAACAACAACTAAATTAATTCCTTATGGGGAACTCCAATTAACTTAGTAAGGTAAAAATCATGAGTGATTTCAAAAAAAATGATGGACTACATGAAGAGAAAAGAGTTTAACAAGTGATAGCATCATCCTGATTTCTCACGGTCTATAGCAGTGCAAAGGACCAATGAGCAAAGATAATATTAATATCTCAAAATTCCAAGAGCCATGCTGATGAAAACGTTTTAGCCATATAATAGACCTTATGATGAATCTAAACATGATTTACACACTTAGAAAAAGCCTTTAGAAAATCACAATTTGATGGAGTATTAACAAAGAAGTGAATTATGCAAAGATATAGTCAAGATCTAATGAACATACCTCCCGATTGAGAAACCCAATTGCAATGGAATTTTGTGAATATATAGAAGGATTAAGAAGCTAAGTGTACCAACTTAAATCACTGAAAATGATGGATCATGGTCAGAGAATCATATCTGCAACTCACAAAAAAAAAAAATTGGGAGATATTGTAGTGAACAGTACACTCACATAGGCATCAAGACATGAACTCAAATGATCATTGAACATGAATGGTATATTGATTGTAAAGTACAATGGAATTAATGGTACGTATGTCTGCCTTGAAGCCACACTCTTACATGTGATGAAGCCCTGCTCATAGAGGTAAAAAAACCGCAAGTAAAATCCATGTATATATAGTGATGGTTGGAGCCTAACTTTGAATTTGAATCTTTCCTAAAATCACTCTCAATCTTTTAGTGATTGGTTCTCATACTGACTCAATCATGAATTAGTGGTTTCCTCGTTCCTACTCATCAAGTGGACTCAACCACTTTAGATACTTTCACCTTTACATCAAGTAGAAGCTCAAAAATTACAAGAGTGAGTTCACAAGGGAACTCTTAAAGGATTGACATTTCCTGTAAATTTCTATGTCTTTTGATGACTCAAGCCACCACTTAGACTTGCCATGGGCTTGTTCCAACAAGTGTGTGTGGATCAGATGCCTTCTAATACTTCAAGTGTGGAATCTAAACATTTCGAAAATTGGTAAATAGATACTTCTAATACTCCTTGAAGTTGAAGGAATCCTCATCTTGAACAAATTGGAGTCTAATCTTCCAAAATGATATTTACATTATGATTGTAGTGATACTAATCACTATTTGATGTAAAGTTAGATTCATGTGAAGCATTGGTTGGGCCTTCTTGCTAAGTTATGCTTGACTACTCTATCTTCCTATTTCTTGTTGCTTTTTTCTTTGTTGTTCTCTTTTGAGGCTCTTTTATCTACTCATTCCTAATGATGGCCAACACTCCCCCCTCTCATTCTGACAGAACTTTGTGCTATAGGATGGTCAATCTAATACTCGAGGATATCTATTGCTAGTTCATGTTTGCATAGTCCTTAATCCTTTTCCCAATCAAACTACAATGCATCCCATTAATGGCACTAGGAGTATCCGAGTGTGGAATCATGTAATATTTAGAATACATTGCTTGATCCCGTGCAAATGATTGAAGCAAGTGTGTTGGTTTAGGAGTGAATACTTTAGAATGATACTCCTAAAAACCTGTAGTAAACATGGCTTTGAAAGTTTTCTTATACCAACCTCGAAGATATGTCATGTAGGCATGCCAAGCATAAGCCAACCAAATGTTGGGGATCATACTCATGTCGTATACAAGATTGTAGTTGCCATTTATAAATTCTATCTCTACTTTTGGGCTATTCACAAAGAAAATGTACAAGTTTTGCTCTTCATTTCACATCCTTCCCCCTCCTAAATCTCCTAGTAGGCTCTCAACTTCTAGAGTTAAAAAGTACTATCTCTCATTATCTGATGGCTCTCTATCTTTATATAGAGCTCTCTGATAGCTCAAGGAAGATTGTTCTTGAGTTTAGAGAAATTCGAGCTTGGATGTCATCATCAAATTATTGGAAGTATTTTGCAACTTTCTTCAGTATCCTTGTTTTTACTCCATACCTACTCATGTACAATGCCTCTTTGTAAACCTTGTATAGAAACTTTCCTCATTTCTTCAATTTGTTGCCATTTCCCAATGTCCCCTCTAGCTTATGTTGATGCTTATTTGCAAAAGAAGAAGAGATGCAAACATTCTTGGAAGGCTAGTCATACTATTGAAGAGCATAGAAAAATTGCTAAGTAAAATGAAAAGAAGAAGGAATTACTGAAAGTTCATGAAATGCAAAGAATAATGAAGCCAACATGGTTGAGAGGTGGGATCCATTGCCAACGGATTAGAACAAAGGATTTAAGTTTACACACTAACAATTATCTAATGAATATGTCAAATGCATTCATAGGGATCAAGAAGGTAGTTGAGAGAAAATCGATAGTGGATATACAAAGTTAAAGAAGGCAATTTGATTGTGCAAAAATAATAGATAAAATCATAAACCATAATTCGTAGATGGTAGTTGAAAAAAAGATGGTAGATAAAAAAAAAAGCCAAATCATAGTAATTAATAACTAATTGCATGATATTTATAAAACACTTAACGCCCATTATGATCACTAGTAGTGGAGATGAATGGATGTCAGTGAAAGAGAACCATTTTGGTTGTGTAGAATTGGGAGAGACACACAAGAAGCGCAAATAAAGAGCACAAATGCAGAAGGAACATAGAGAAGACATATGGTTCGAATAGCTCTCTATTGATGATAAACAAAACAAAAGTAAGAGTTGACTAATATCTCTAAGTACAAGTACCACCACATATAGTGTAAGATGTATGTGGTAACATGAGGAAAAACCTATCGCCAACACTAGATTAAAAAAGTACCCATGTATAGGGAAAAGGTTCACATTAAAGCTACTCGAGGAACATATACCAATGAATATGTCTGCCATGAATACCCATGAATATGTCTGCCACATTATCTTGTGTAGGCACATATACCAAATCAGTATCTCTTGCATGAAAGCACTCTCTCACATAGCTATAATGCACTCAATGTGTTTGGATTGTGCATGAAACACTAGATTCTGTGAAATAATTAAGCAATCCGACTATCATTGAGAATATGCATAGCAATGTCAATCTCCATGTGTTAGTGTCAAGCCAATGCATGAATCGACTCAACTAGGAAACTGCATACTATATATTTGGCCTTGTGTAGCAGCATATATAGGACATCCTACAACTTGCTGATAAAGCAAAGTGTCAAATGCACCATTATAATCCTCAACTGAGAATCAAATCCTAGCTCCACTAGTGTGACGCCCAAAAGACCAAGATAAGTGACATCAAAAGTATGCTACAAATCAGCCATAAGGATGTCAAGTTTTGCATCTCACGACCCAATCAACAATATATCATCAACATAAAGAACAAGAATTGTGAGCTCAACCCCATCTTTGCGTGCATAGAGTATGATTTCAATGGGACTACACATGAAGCCAAGAGCAATAAAGTTCTTATGAATTTCTTCCTGCCATGCACATGGAGCTTTTTTGAAACCATACAAGGCTTTATGCAAGCGACAAACCATATGATACAAACCATGTAGATTAATGTCATCAGGAGATACAAAATAGTCGACAAAATAGACAATCGAATTCCCTCCATTAAGGTTATATGGGGAAGCTGCATGATGCTAGAGGGCCTTTATTTTTACCTTGAATGGAAAACTCAATGGCCCGAAAGTTTATGCCCCCCCTAACCTAATGGTAGGCTCACAAAGATCATCTGTGACCATCAATGCTCACACATAGAGCTCATGAAACTTAGAAGTAATGGTTCCACAA
>CM035432.1:119696560-119920808 GCA_020310875.1 Ceratopteris richardii | reverse complement strand
GCATTTTGTACATACCTCGTCCTGCCGCGTTACAACAGGGCATCAAGAAGATCGTCAGTAGAGCTGCGGACAAAATAAGCTCGCGTCTATTCATCTTTGCGCCCGAAGATTACCTAGAGAAGGTTATCAATACAATAGCACAATACACATCCTTCATTTATAAATGTAGCGCGTCATCGGAGTCGGTCATGTTTGTGAGCAAAGCATCGAGATGCGTATGCCCAAACAATAAAGAATGTAAATTTCTTTGTTGGCAATTTTTTTTTTTAATTACACATGTAATATTCAACAAACTTTAGCTCACGACTTAAAAGTTCGAGAGCCTCATCGAAGTTTGCTCCTTCTGTTCAAGATTTCGGTTTCTCAACGAAGGTGTGATCAAACTATTCACAAAAGCTAAAATCCAAAACTGTTGGCCTACCTCTAGGCATAGTTTTACCCTCTTTTATGTCAACCTTCTCATCAACAAGTACATCATAAATCTGCATCAGAAAGGAATGATCTACATTATCACTTAATGGAATGAGTAAAGGCTAATAAATTGCCTAGTTTGGACTAGCACCCTTGCAGCTCAATTACATAACATGGAGGCCCATAATGAAGAAATTCCTCCTCTTTGGACAGACGAATCATTGGAGAAGGACTTGAGTACCTTGGTAATGATATCTCTCTCTTCATTCTCTACTTTTCATGCACGTACTATAAACAACAAACTTATTGAAATTCTACATGATGATGGTAGTTAACATATCTTCATTTCACATTTATTAGTACATCAACTTAAATTGAAAATGTTTCCTTCTTTGTATAAAGTAAAAGCTGCATTTCAAGGTAATCGTTATAATGTAACACGAGAAGTGCAAGACGTTACGATGAGCATAGGCCCATATATTGATTCATGAACATTTTTAATTTCACCTTGCAATCTTATGATGTTATACTAGGTATGCCTTTTCGTCATCATTATAACCCATGCATTGACTACCATACACATACCTTTAACTTTGAATTTCAAGGTCAAATTATTACTTTGTATGTATGACATGATTTCCAACCATTTCCATTGATTAGTCATACTCAAGTAAAGCGTGCATTTAGGAAAGGATTCAATTCATGCATTGTCTTTGTCAATGTCATCAACGATTATACTCATATGCACATAAACCTTTCATGACTACTTATAAGGATTGTTTTATGTCTAAGTATCCATTTGAACTACCACCCTCTCGAGGATCCTTTGACCATAGCATAGATCTAGTCACTGGTAGTTCTCCTCCTCATAAAGAACCTTATAGACATGACCCACTACACAAAAAGGAAATAGAAAACAAGAAAAAGACCTACTACAGAAAGAAATTTTAAGGCCTAGTTCTTTCCGATTTGGAGAACCAGTTCTCTTAGTAGAGAAGAAGAATAGAACTTATCAAATGTGCATTGATTATAGAGCCCTTAACAAGATCACAATAAAGAATAGATACCCTATTCCTCGAATAGATGATCTTTTATATAAGTTATCAGGAGCTCACGTCTTTAGTAAAAACTGATCTAAAATCACGATACCATCAGATTCATATGACACAAAGTGATATTTTTAAGACCGCATTTAGAACTCAAGTAGGCCATTATGAATTTATGGTAATGCCCTTTGGACTTACTAATGCCCCTGCTACATTTTCACGAATGATGAATAACATTTTTCTTGATGACCAAGCTTTTGTTCTTGTATTTTTCGATGATATACTTGTTTACAATAAGAATGATAGTGAGCATGAGAAGCACCTTAAAACAATTTTTCATTTACTATGAGAACACTCTTTATGCTAATCTTGAAAAGAGTTACTTCTTTCAACATAAGCTAGAATATCTAGGACATATTATTTCAAGTAAAGGTGTGCGTGTGGATCCAAAAAAGATTAAAGTTATAGTAGAATGCCCTACCACAATCAGTCAATGATGTTCCTTCTTTTCTTGGTTGGCTAGTTTCTATAGGAAGTTTGTTCAAATTTTTTCTTATTTAGCATTGCCCCTTACCTTGTTATTGGAAAAGAAAATAAAATTTGCATGGGCACTTACCCAACAACAATCCTTTGAAAAACTCAAACATGCACTTTCATATGCAACTTTTTCACAATTACCTAATTTTTCACAACCCTTTCATGTTGTTACTAATGCTAGTGGTTCACGGATAGGTGTTGTTTTAATGCAAAATGGTCATCCTATTGCATTTGACAGTAAGAAGCTTAAGCCCTCAGAAAAAAATTAAAGTACATATGGTAAAGAATTATTAGCAATTGTTTTTGCGAATTCGGAAACACTATCTTATGGGCTCTAAGGTCTTAATCAAAACCGATCAACATGCTATTAAGCATTTATTAAATGAGCCCTTAATCTCTGATCGCCATCTTAAATGGCAATCATTCATTTAAAATTTCCAACCCATGATCCAATATGAGCCTAGTTAAGCTAATGTTGTAACTGATACTCTTAGCCGATTTCCTTCACATTCCTTGTTATGCATAATATTTATGCCATCCAAATACATTCTTTTCAAGAAATTGTTTCCACTTATGCATCTGATTTGTATTTTTCACGTGCATGGCATGACTTCAACAATGGAGCACTTTATCTGATGAACATTATACATTTCATAATGGTTTTCTTTATTTTCAACATAGATTTTGCATAACTCAAGATTTTAAAGATTTTTTCATCAAAGAAATGCATAAACCATCTTGCATGGGTCATAGAGGCATAAAAGCGCCATTTCTACCTGCAAAGATTTCTTCTTTTGGCCACACACATAGAAAAAATATTGCACATTATGTTTCTCAATGCATTGTATGTCAGCATGTGAAACATCATCATGGTAAACCATTTGGATTATTGATTCGACTTCCCATTCCAAACGAACCATTGGAAGCTTGGAGCACCATTTGCTTGATCTTTCTTGCTCTTCTTGTGTTGATTGATCTTTATTCCTGAAACTTGGCATAACTTAAACCCCCACATATATAACCATATAAATTCCTACCTTGAAGATAAGCCTCAATCCTTAATGAGCAGGCTAAGTAGTTATCTCTATCCAATTTGTCATTTGATGAAGGAAATCCATCTACCATGTTGTCCAACCTTGCTCTGATACCACTGTGAAGAGATGGATTTGTACTTGGAGAAGATGAAGTGTTCCTACAAAAACTTTGTACTACACCAACCAAATAAACTCCAGGGATGTGTAGTGGACCCTTTTAGCTTGTCAAAGAATGTATTAGACACCCTATGTAGTGTGGAAAGTCACTCTCAAAGAGATGAATCAAAATAGAAAGGTAGAAGGTGAACCAAAGGAAAAAAACTTGCTATTTTAGTTCATACACCAGTACAGTGTTTTAAACAATTCCTTGGACACAACAACAACTAAATTAATTCCTTATGGGGAACTCCAATTAACTTAGTAAGGTAAAAATCATGAGTGATTTCAAAAAATGATGGACTACATGAAGAGAAAGAGTTTAACAAGTGATAGCATCATCCTGATTTTCACGGTCTATAGCAGTGCAAAGACCAATGAGCAAAGATATATTAATATCTCAAAATTCCAAGAGGCCATGCTGATGAAACGTTTTAGCCATATAATAGACCTTATGATGAATCTAACATGATTTACACACTTAGAAAAAGCCTTTAGAAAATCACAATTTTGATGGAGTATTAACAAAGAAGTGAATTATGCAAAGATATAGTCAAGATCTAATGAACATACCTCCCGATTGAGAAACCCAATTGCAATGGAATTTTGTGAATATATAGAAGGATTAAGAAGCTAAGTGTACCAACTTAAATCACTGAAAATGATGGATCATGGTCAGAGAATCATATCTGCAAACTCACAAAAAAAAAATTGGGAGATATTGTAGTGAACAGTACACTCACATAGGCATCAAGACATGAACTCAAATGATCATGAACATGAATGGTATATTGATTGTAAAGTACAATGGAATTAATGGTACGTATGTCTGCCTTGAAGCCACACTCTTATATGTGATGAAGCCCTGCTCATAGAGGTAAAAAAAACCGCAAGTAAAATCCATGTATATATAGTGATGGTTGGAGCCTAACTTTGAATTTGAATCTTTCCTAAAATCACTCTCAAATCTTTTAGTGATTGGTTCTCATACTGACTCAATCATGAATTAGTGGTTTCCTCGTTCCTACTCATCAAGTGGACTCAACCACTTTAGATACTTTCACCTTTACATCAAGTAGAAGCTCAAAAATTACAAGAGTGAGTTCACAAGGGAACTCTTAAAGGATTGACATTTCCTGTAAATTTCTATGTCTTTTGATGACTCAAGCCACCACTTAGACTTGCCATGGGCTTGTTCCAACAAGTGTGTGTGGATCAGATGCCTTCTAATACTTCAAGTGTGGAATCTAAACATTTCGAAAATTGGTAATAGATACTTCTAATACTCTTGAAGTTGAAGGAATCCTCATCTTGAACAAATTGGAGTCTAATCTTCCAAAAATGATATTTACATTATGATTGTAGTGATACTAATCACTATTTGATGTAAAGTTAGATTCATTGTGAAGCATTGGTTGGGCCTTCTTGCTAAGTTATGCTTGACTACTCTATCTTCCTATTTCTTGTTGCTTTTTTCTTTGTTGTTCTCTTTGAGGCTCTTTTATCTACTCATTCCTAATTGATGGCCAACACTCCCCCCTCTCATTCCTGACAGAACTTTGTGCTATAGGATGGTCAATCTAATACTCGAGGATATCTATTGCTAGTTCATGTTTGCATAGTCTTAATCCTTTTCCCAAATCAAACTACAATGCATCCCCATTAATGGCACTAGGAGTATCCGAGTGTGGAATCATGTAATATTTAGAATACATTGCTTGATCCCGTGCAAATGATTGAAGCAAGTGTGTTGGTTTAGGAGTGAATACTTTAGAATGATACTCCTAAAAACCTGTAGTAACATGGCTTTGAAAGTTTTCTTATACCAACCTCGAAGATATGTCATGTAGGCATGCCAAGCATAAGCCAACCAAATGTTGGGGATCATACTCATGTCGTATACAAGATTGTAGTTGCCATTTATAAATTCTATCTCTACTTTTGGGCTATTCACAAAGAAAATGTACAAGTTTTGCTCTTCATTTCACATCCTTCCCCTCCTAAATCTCCTAGTAGGCTCTCAACTTCTAGAGTTAAAAAGTACTATCTCTCATTATCTGATGGCTCTCTATCTTTATATAGAGCTCTCTGATAGCTCAAGGAAGATTGTTCTTGAGTTTTAGAGAAATTCGAGCTTTGGATGTCATCATCAAATTATTGGAAGTATTTTTGCAACTTTCTTCAGTATCCTTGTTTTTACTCCATACCTACTCATGTACAATGCCTCTTTGTAAACCTTGTATAGAAACTTTCCTCATTTCTTCAATTTGTTGCCATTTCCCAATGTCTCCCTCTAGCTTATGTTGATGCTTATTTGCAAAAGAAGAAGAGATGCAAACATTCTTGGAAGGCTAGTCATACTATTGAAGAGCATAGAAAAATTGCTAAGTAAAATGAAAAGAAGAAGGAATTACTGAAAGTTCATGAAATGCAAAGAATAATGAAGCCAACATGGTTGAGAGGTGGGATCCATTGCCAACGGATTAGAACAAAGGATTTAAGTTTACACACTAACAATTATCTAATGAATATGTCAAATGCATTCATAGGGATCAAGAAGGTAGTTGAGAGAAAATCGATAGTGGATATACAAAAGTTAAAGAAGGCAATTTGATTGTGCAAAAATAATAGATAAAATCATAAACCATAATTCGGTAGATGGTAGTTGAAAAAAAGATGGTAGATAAAAAAAAAAGCCAAATCATAGTAATTAATAACTAATTGCATGATATTTATAAAACACTTAACGCCCATTATGATCACTAGTAGTGGAGATGAATGGATGTCAGTGAAAGAGAACCATTTTTGGTTGTGTGTAGAATTGGGAGAGACACACAAGAAGCGCAAATAAAGAGCACAAATGCAGAAAGGAACATAGAGAAGACATATGGTTCGAATAGCTCTCTCTATTGATGATAAACAAAACAAAAGTAAGAGTTGACTAATATCTCTAAGTACAAAGTACCACCACATATTAGTGTAAGATGTATGTGGTAACATGAGGAAAAACCTATCGCCAACACTAGATTAAAAAGTACCCATGTATAGGGAAAAGGTTCACATTAAAGCTACTCGAGGAACATATACCAATGAATATGTCTGCCATGAATACCCATGAAATGTCTGCCACATTATCTTGTGTAGGCACATATACCAAATCAGTATCTCTTGCATGAAAGCACTCTCTCACATAGCTATAATGCACCTCAATGTGTTTGGAATTGTGCATGAAACACTAGATTCTGTGAAATAATTAATGCAATCCGACTATCATTGAGAATATGCATAGCAATGTCAATCTCCATGTGTTAGTGTCAAGCCAATGCATGAATCGACTCAACTAGGAAACTGCATACTATATATTTGGCCTTGTGTATCATGCATATATAGGACATCCTACAACTTGCTGATAAAGCAAAGTGTCAAATGCACCATTATAATCCTCAACTGAGAATCAAATCCTAGCTCCACTAGTGTGACGCCCAAAGACCAAGATAAGTGACATCAAAAGTATGCTACAAATCAGCCATAAGGATGTCAGGTTTTGCATCTCACGACCCAAATCAACAATATATCATCAACATAAAGAACAAGAATTGTGAGCTCAACCCCATCTTTGCGTGCATAGAGTATGATTTCAATGGGACTACACATGAAGCCAAGAGCAATAAAGTTCTTATGAATTCTTCCTGCCATGCACATGGAGCTTTTTTGAAACCATACAGGCTTTATGCAAGCGACAAACCATATGATACAAACCATGTAGATTAATGTCATCAGGAGATACAAAATAGTCGACAAAATAGACAATCGAATTCCCTCCATTAAGGTTATATGGGGAAGCTGCATGATGCTAGAGGGCCTTTATTTTTACCTTGATGGAAACTCAATGGCCCGAAAGTTTATGCCCCCCCTAACCTAATGGATAGGCTCACAAAGATCATCTGTGACCATCAATGCTCACACATAGAGCTCATGAAACTTAGAAGTAATGGTTCCACAAATGTCCGGGCTCTGATAATGGCTTCTCCTCATAATGAAGTTCTCACAACTTAGAACATCATGATCATTTGTGGTCACTTGACAGTGGACTATTGAGCATATCTATGGATTGAACACATAATTTGCACACATGACCGACGCCATCGAAAACTTATCAAGAAGGTGTTTCCTTTAACCATATAACATGCCATTTCGAGGAGTTTTATTACACTCGTAAACACCATTTTGCTTAGGTGTGTATGGAATTTTACATTGGAGTCGAATTCCTCTCCAAAAGATGGAGTCTTGATAGGACCACATACATCACTATGAAAAAGATGCAATTTTCTTCTAGTGTGTGTATGACTATGTTTTGGAAAAGAAGAATGATGCATTTTTCCAAGACATGCCAGATTCCTTCTTCTTTTCATTATGCTTAGGAAGATTTCTACACTCATCTATAGTATGAAAAATCTTCAAAAAATATTTGAATCTCTTCTTTTACAAATCAGCATCATTAGAGGAATGAGTGGAAGAAGAAGTTTGAGCCTTTGTTTCTGATGAACCCAAAGCTGAACCATATTTTAGTTTTCCTTTTTGTGAGATAGCAATTGCTTGCATTCCCTCAATCAAACCACTCCTATTCACTATAGATTTCTCTTCTTGCAAAAGAAGAGACACAGTATCTCAAATACATGCATATTTTGATTCCCTTCTGCAACTATAAGGAGCGTAGTGGAAATGCTGTCAGAAGATTTTGGTAATTCTTTCAACAATGTAGAGATGAATGAGGCATTCAGAATATCATCTATGTTTTCCATTTGCTCTTTCAAGTCCTTAATGGATGTTAGATACACATTTGTAGACTCATTCTTAACTATACAAAAATCCTCAAGTTTCTTCCTCATGTATGCTACACATGCTTATTACCAAAGAGAAACAAAGTGGCAAGAGTGTCTCATGCTTATGGTAATGTAGAACATTGGATAGTTGGGCAAATCAATCTTAGCTTTAGTTTGAAGCATGTAAAAAAGGCCATTACTACATACCATTTCAATAAACAACAAGAATGTGATAAGATCTTTAATTCAATGAAAGATGAAATGAATGTTTAAATTTTTGCTTATAGTCTATCACTTTGATGGAAATGTTGACCATAGCAATGGCTTTGAATTGGCGGTAAAAACCCCAATGAAATTGATGCAAATTATTTCCTGTTACTTAAAATCATTGTTTTATGCTCTGAACTCGATTTGCATTATTAAAAGTGCGTGCATGCCATGATGTAAAAAATCAAAACTTGAGAAGGAGATGAACCTGCTCTGATACCACTACTTGGTGTGTGTGTGTGTGTATTTGTGTAGAAGTATGAGAGAGATACGACACGCAACCAAATACGTAGAGAAAATGGACGGATGTGATAACTCTCTCTATTGATGATGAGCATAACAAAAGTAAGAGTTGAATAATATCCCTAAGTATAGATTACCTCCAAATATGAGTGTAACATGGGGAAAACTCTTTAGCCAACACGTCCATGTATAGGGAAAAGATTCATATCAAAGACAAGGAACATGTAAGTGTAACCATGATAAATTCATTTTGAAAAGCTTTACTAACTTACTTCGCATTTCTTCCTTGCTCTTATCTTGGAACCACACTTGCAGGCTCCTCATCTCTAGAGCTCAAGAAAATCAAGAATCGACAAGATGTTTTCATAATTCTTGGTGGCATGTTGGCTAGTTTGCAAAATCAAGGATGTGAATGATGCCCTTTCCAAAGGGAAAAGATCAAGTTTGGATGCTCTCACTAATGAGTTCTTCAAAGCCTTTGAAGACTCCCTCATGAACCCCCTTATTTTTTCTTTGAGGGAGGCTTTTAATTTTTTGTGCCCTGACAAAGTGCTTTAACAAACGGGTTATAAAGATTACTCAAAAGAAGGACAACAAGAAAATGATACAAAACTAGAGACCATTCACAATGCCCTAGATTGGTTTAAAGCTCATTGCCAAAGGTCTTGTGGACTATGCCTAACATCTCCTGCAATCATTAATTCATGATGATCATTCACTAAAGGAATATGGATCTTAGAAGCAATCATGGATATCTTGAAAGGCCTTGATCTTGTTGCGTCAAATCAAAATCTCCTATTTATTGAGATTGATTTTGACAAAGCTTATGATAGATTAGAGTGGAACTTCATCTTGCAATCGCTAGGGGGAATGGGCTTTCGAATGATGTTCATTAAAATTATCTTCACCCTCTTTGTGACCACCTCAGCTTGATCAATATCAACTAGTAGCCTTAATCTCTTATTATCCTCAAAAGACCCTGTCTGATCACCCGAATAATTTTTTTTCATTTCTACGAAGGGTCTCGATTCCTTGGCCAAGCAGCACACTTAGTAGGCAAACATTAAGATCCTTTTTTTTATGCAATAACCAGATCAGATAGTGCTAATGCTTTTGAAAAATGACACAAACATCTTTCTCCATAACGGGATTATTTGTGTCGCCCTATTTTCAAATTGTTTGCAAATTTTATGCACTAATTTTGGATCTAATGTGAACCATTATAAGACTAATTTATAAGTCACTCTTAAAATTTCTCCGTTTTCTTTTAACATTGAAAAAGGTTGCAAAGTTTTGACCTCTAGTGAGGTATTTTGCCTTCTAGGCATCCTTATGGCATTTACAAACATGATGAATCAAAGATGGGAATGTGTGTTCCACAATGTCACTCTAGCACAATGGTGAGTACCAACATGAGAGCATCCACCTCATAATTTTCAAATTTGCAAAGACATGAGGGTGGTATGATGACCATGAGCAAGTAAAGTGCACAAGTGAGTTAGTATGAAGCACACAAGCATGCACACACATACACACACACGCACGTGCACACAAGCCAAGAACAAAGAGAGGAACAATCGAGTGGTTTCAATTACAAAAGATTTCTATTACACAAAAATCAATCTCTAGGAACCCCACCTATTAAATGAGCTCTCTATATCTTTTTACCGTTTTTCACTAGTTTTGCCTCTACTCAAACATAGTGTCCAACCTAGTTAGAAATTAGGTTCTAGGGATTATTTGAAGGCTCAAATGGAATCTAAACATCATGAAAATTGGTAAATATACTTCTAATACTCTTGAAGTTGAAGGACTCCTCATCTTGAGCAAATTGGAGTCTAATCTACCAAAAATGATATTTACATTATCAGTGTAGTGATACTAATCACTATTTGATGTAAAGTTAGATTCATTGTGAAACATTGGTTGGGCCTTCTTGCTAAGTTATGCTTGACTACTCTGTGTTCTTATTTCTTGCTGCTATTTTCTTTGTTGTTCCCTTTTGAGGCTCTCGTATCTACTCATTCCTAATTGCTGGCCAACACTCTCCCTCTCATTCTTGAGAGACCTTTGTGCTCTAGGATGGTCAATGTAATACTCCAGCATATCTATTGCTAGTTCATGTTTGCATAGTCTTAATCCTTTTCCCAAATCAAACTACAATGTATCCCCATTGATGGCACTAGGAGTCTCCGAGTGTGGAATCATGTAATATTTAGAATACATTGTTTGCTCCCATGCGGATGATTGAAGCAGGTGTGTTGGTTTAGGAGTGAATAGTTTAGAGTGATACTCCTAAAAACCTGTAGTAAACATGGCTTTGAAAGTTTTCTTATACCAAGCTCGAAGATATGTCATGTTGGCATGCCAAGCATAAGCAAACTAAATGCTAGGGATCATAGTCATGTCGTACACGAGATTGTAGTTGCCATCTATAAATTCTATCTCTACTTTTGGGATATTTACAAAGAATATATACAAGTTCTACTCTTCATTCAGCATCCTTCCCCTCCTAAATCTCCTAGTAGGCTCTCAACTTCTAGATTTTTAAACTACTATCTCTCATTATCTCATGGATCTCTATCTTTGTATAGAGCTCTCTGTTAGCTCAAGGAAGACTATTCTTGAGTTTTAGAAAAATTAGAGCTTTCTATCTCTACGTTTTTGGCTATTTACAAAGAAATTGTACAAGGTTTAGTCTTCATTCAGCATCCTCCCCGTCCTAAACCTGTTGATGTCATCATCAAATTATTGGAGGTATTGTTGCAACTTTCTTCACTATCCTTGGTTTTACTCCATACCTACTGATGTACAATGCCTCTTTGTAAAACTTTCATAGAATCTTTCCTCATTTCTTCAATTTGTTGCCATTTCCCAATGTCTCCCTCTAGCTTATGTTTTTGGTCTTATAGATCTTTTGCACCTTTGCAAGCATCTCTCATAACCTTCAAGAGCTCAAGAAAAGGTAACTACATCTTCATATTTTTGTTGCTCTTATTCATTATCATCCAAACTAGTCTAAATCATCATTTCGTCTTCTTCCTCTTGATCATCCTTAATAGCTTGTATGCCAAATCCTAGAGAATCATAAAAAGGGTTATTTATATTTGTTTTCTTTTCTATTTCTTTCAATTTTTGGATATTAGAATCTTATTATTGATTTGATTCTTGGGATGACAATTCAATGTGCTACAATAATTGATAATCCTCTATATCATCCAGTTTTCCTTCAAAAATCTCTCGTTCCTCACGTGGTTGAGGTATACACATTAGTTGGTCAAAAAAACACCATTTCCTCTTGTTTGTCTTGATCATCTTGGGTAGGTTGTATGCCAAACCCTATAGAAGCAACAAAGAAATCATTTATATCTATTTTTTTTTCTAGTTCTTTAAATTTTTGAATGTCAGACTCTTATGATTGATTCGCTTCTTGGGATGATAATTCTGTGTCCCAAAATAGCTGATAATTCTCTATATCATCCTCCTTTCCTTCAAAAATCTCCTCGTCCTCAGGTAGTTGACGTATACACATTAGTTGGTCCATCCTATGTATTAGGATTTTTCTCCTTGGCATCAAACTCTAAGGTTCTTCTAATAATAGAGGTGGTGGCTATTCAAATTACCTTTGTTCATCCTATAGCACTATGGCTTTCTTCTTCTCTTCTTCCTTAATTTTTTGTTTATTGTTTTTTTTTCGCTTCACCTATTTAGCTTTTACTAGTTTATTTTTCTTCAACCATGCACAATGTATCAAACAAATTCTTTCGTTCCTTTTCTCTTTTCACAAAAAATGTTTTTTGTTTTGGCTCCTATCAAGTTCTCATGTAATTCTCCACATATCTGCCATTCCTCTCTTGGCACGTTAGTGCCTTTATCTAACAAATCCTATAGCATGTTTTGGTTTTTTTTTTCAAATTTCTTCATATGTGTGTGTGTGTGTCTATGTATGTATATATATATATAATTATATATATATATATATATATATATATATATATATATATATATATATATATATATATATATATATATATATATATATATATATATATAATTAGCATTTATATATATATATTAGTACACATACATAAGCATATTGAGAGAAAGGGTTTGAGGATCTACACACATAAAAGATAAGGAATTAGGCTCTAGATTTTTATAGTGTATGTACATAAAGACATTTCAATTTCGGGTTTTTAGGATACATATTAATTTACATACATGTAGAGTGGCATCCTCACACACACACACACACTACCACGACGGAAATTTAGTGGGATAACTTCACCATGAAGTGGATTTGCAGACCACTCAAGACATCCATAGACGTTTCTGTACCACATGCAACAACAGTAGTCACTGCAGCATGAACTACCCTAACCAACTTTTCTTGAAGTATTTTGGTGTGTATGTTTATGTCTTTGTGTGTGCCTATGTCTGTGGTTGTATAAAGGTATGTTACGTATGGTATATCTAAGGATGTGTGCATGTGTATGGTGTATGTGTGTGTGTTTATATGCATATATTGGTGTGTATGTTCAAATATGTATCCATTTTTATGTGTGCATATGTATCTATATATGTGTGCATAAATGTGTATTGTTATGTGTATGCATGTGTATGCTGATGTGTTTACATGTGTATGTATACATGTGGATATGAACGATACATTTTCTATTTATTAGTTGTATTACTCTATCGCTTTTGTTAGAAGGGATTCTTCTTCTAATAAAAAGCAATTACAATAATTATTATTTTAACTGAAATGAAAAATAGAACATTATGATAAAAAATCATAAACAAAAGAAAATTCTCAGATAATTGAAGCTATAGGCATCTATATCGCCATCAATATACCCTTCTTTTGCAATTTTTGTCTTAAACTTCTTATGGCAGGCAGTGTTAAGCATTTGAAGATAGAATGACTACCCGACCGATATACCGAGCAACATATCATTGAATACATTTATGTTCGTTATTTTCACAAAATTTTGTGTCCATAAGAAAACCAAAAATCTGTTCTAGTGGCAACAATTTGTGAGCAGAGATGTTATTTTCTATGAAGCTTATATAAATTTCCTATTTCTTGAGCCTCTCACAATTCAGTTTTGGTGGTGGAATCGGTAGATGAGTTTGGGAAATCTCATGCTCATAAGAAAAATACTTGTATCTATGACCTTTCAAGAAATCTAACCTGCATAAGTGCTCCCAAAGAATCGAGTTATAACACTCTCCCACCCCGTCTTTACCAGTACATACTAACAAGTATGGGTTAATCGTATCAGAGGATGATGGCAGCGTAAAACGAGACTGTAGTGAAGGAGGTGTGTGTCGTTGAATTCCTGGCGTCAAGGGCTAAACCTTTTTGCTCCCGTTGATCATTTATATTTCCAGATAGTTTGTCTGCATTAGATCAATTCTTGTGCGACGTTTAACGAATGTAAGTGTCCGGATTACGAAATAGAACGATCTTACGTTTAACGATAGAATTGTTAAGGAAGTTTAACGAAGCTTTTCGATTTTCAAAGAATCTCGAGTATGCATTTATGTCACAAACCCTTAAAAATTACAACAGATAATTTTCGTACAGAATAAGCAATGCGAGACAGAAAATAAGGCGTTGATCATTTACACTTGAAGACTGAATTACATATTCAAAAACTTAACACAACCATCTTCATTACAGGAAAAGCTCTAATAGCTACAGCCACAACGAAACTCAAAAAGAGAATTTCTGACGTTCAAGTGAGATTATCCAGCCACACTGAGCGTTCTATTTTGATTATAAAGAAGGACATGCCTTACAACAGGACAAAGCTTAGCTATTGAAACCCACAGTGCTCCCTATGCTGAAAGCAGCAGCTGCGATTAGTGCCCAATCTTAGGATCATGCGATGTGTTTGCATGCGCATTTTCGTAATAGGCTCCACGCCTTCCCGCATGGTCAAGTCATATCGGTGGGTCGTGCGATCTATTGGCGTGAGGCTCCTCAGTCCTCGTACTCTACTCGGCTCTCACTGTGAGAGTGGCGCACACTTAACTCCTCTTGTTTCCGGTTTTCAGAAAACACCTCTGTCACTTCCTGATGTTGAGTTATCTGTTCCCCTTGGTCTGCATCCACGCCCGATCTTTTAATGGTGAAAGCGCCTGCAACCGAAAACCACGTAAGAATTTTACATTCTCTCTCTCTCTCTCTCTCTCTCTCTCTCTCTCTCTCAACAACGAAAGACATGAGCTGTATTATTGGCGGCGCAACCTAACGCAGGCTATTGACGTCTTCGTGTATCAAAGAGAACTTAAGCTACGTGAAAGTTCAGCTCAGCTCGATGGTACGCGTGTTCGAGCACCTAAACGTAGTTAAGCAGAAGCCTCCAACAACGGGAACGCAGAAACTCCCGAAGGCACACATAGAGCATTTTGTACATACCTCGTCCTGCCGCGTTACAACAGGGCATCAAGAAGATCGTCAGTAGAGCTGCGGACAAAATAAGCTCGCGTCTATTCATCTTTGCGGCCGAAGATTATCTAGAGAAGGTTATCAATACAATAGCACCATGGACATCCTTCCTTTATAAATCTAGCGCGTCATCGGAGTCGGTCATGTTTGTGAGGAAAGCATCGAGATGCGGATGCCCAAACATTAAAGAATGTAAATTTCTTGGTTGGCGATTTTTTTTTTTAATTACCACATGTAATATTCAACTAATTTTAGCTCACGACTTAAAAGTTCAAGACCCTCATCGAAGTTTGCTCCTTTTGTTCAAGATTTCGGTTTCTCAACGAAGGTGTGATCAAACTATTCACAAAAAGCTAAAATCCAAAACCGTTGGCCTACCTCTAGGCATAGTTTTACCCTCTTTTATGTCAACCTTCTCATCAAGTGCATCATGTAAATCTGCATCAGAAAAGGAATGATCTGCATTATCATTTAATGGAATGAGTAAAGGCTAAGAAATTGACTAGTTTGGACTAGCACCCCCTGCAGCTCAATTACATAATATGCAGGCCCATAATGAAGAAATTCCTCCTCTTTGGATAGAGGAATCATTGGAGAAGGACTTGAGTACCTTGGTAACGATATCTCTCTTCATTCTCTACTTTGCATGCACGGTACTATAAACAACAAACTCATCGAAACTCTACATGATGATGGTAGTTGACATGACTTCATTTCACATTTATTAGTACAACAAATTAACTTGAAAACGTTTCCTTCTTTGTATAAAGTAAAAGCTACATTTCAAGGTAATCATTATAATGTAACACAAGAAGTGCAAGATGTTACGATTAGCATAGGCCCAGATATTGATTCACGAATATTTCTAATTTCACCTTTGCAATCTTATGATGTTATACTAGGTATGCCTTTTTGTCATCATTATAACCCATGCATTGACTACCATGCACATACCTTTAACTTTGAATTTAAAGGTCAAATTATTATTTTGTCTGCATGACATGATTTCCAACCATTTCCATTGATTAGTCATAATCAAGTAAAGCGTGCATTTAGGAAAGTATTCAATTCATGCATTGTCTTTGTCAATGTCATCAACGATTATACTCATACACTTTGTGATGCACATAAAACTTTCATGACTACTTATAAGGATTGCTTTATGTCTAAGTATCCCTTTGAACTACCACCCTCTCGAGGATCCTTTGACCATAGCATAGATTTAGTCACTAGTAGTTCTCCTCCTCATAAAGCACCTTATAGACATGGCCCACTACACAAAAAGGAAATATCAAACCAAGTAAAAGACCTATTACAGAAAGAAATTATAAGGCCTAGTTCTTCCCCATTTGGAGCACCAGTTCTCTTAGTAGAGAAGAAGAACAAAACTTATCGAATGTGCATTGACTATAGAGCCCTTAACATGATCACAATAAAGAATAGATACCCTATTCCTTGAATAGATGATCTTTTAGATAAATTATGAGGAGCTTGTGTCTTTAGTAAAAATTGATCTAAAATCACGATACCATTAGATTCGTATGACGCAAAGTGATATTTTTAAGACCGCATTTAGAACTCAAGTAGGCCATTTTGAATTTATGGTAATGCCCGTTGGGCTTACTAATGCCCCTGCTACATTTGCATGAATGATGAATAACATTTTTCTTGATTACCAAGCTTTTGTTCTTGTATTTTTGGACGATATACTTGTCTACAATAAGAATGATAGTGAGCATGAGAAGCACTTTAAAACAATTTTTCATTTACTATGAGAGAACACACTTTCTGCTAATCTTGAAAAGAGTTACTTCTTTCAACATAAGCTAGAATATCTAGGACATATTATTTCAAGTGAAGGTGTGCATGTGGATCCAAAAAAGATTAAAGTTATAGTAGAATGCCCTACACCACAATCAATCAATGATGTTCGTTCTTTTCTTGGGTTGGCTAGTTTCTAGAGGAATTTTGTTCGAAATTTTTCTTATTTAGCATTGCCCCTTACCTTGTTATTGAAAAAGTAAATAAAGTTTGCATGGGCACTTACCCAAAAACAATCCTTTGAAAAACTCAAACATGCACTTTCACATGCAACTCTTTCACAATTACCTAATTTTCCACAACCCTTTCATGTTGTTACTCATCCTAGTGGTTCAGGGAGAGGTGTTGTTTTAATGCAAAATGTTCCTCTTGTTGCATTTGAGAGTAAGAAGCTTAAGCCTCAGAACAAAATTAAAGCACATATGATAAAGAATTATTAGCAATTGTGGATGCTTTGCGAATTTGGAAACACTATCTTATGGGCTCTAAGGTCTGATCGCCATCTTAAATGGGAATCATTCATTTAAAATTTCCAACCCATGAACCAATATGAGCTTAGTAAAGCTAATGTTGTAGTTAATGCTCTTAGCTGATTTCCTTCATATTCTCTTGTTTTGCATAATATTTATGCCATCCAAATACATTCTTTTCAAGAAATTGTTTCCACTTATGCATCTGATTTGTATTTTTCACGTGCATGGGTCATCAAAGAAATGCATATACCATCTTGCATGGGTCATAGAGGCATACAAAGCACCATTTCTACCTGCAAAGATTTCTTCTTTTGGTCACACATGGAAAAAATATTGCACATTATGTTTCTCAATGCATTGTATGTGAGCGTGTGAAATGTCATCATGGTGAACCATTTGGATTATTAATGCCACTTCCCATTCCAAACTAACCATCGAAATCTTGGAGCACCATTTGCTCAATCTTTCTTGCTCTTCTTGTGTTGGTTTACCTTTGTTCCTGAAACTTGGCATAACTTCATCTCCAGATATATAACCATATAAATTCCTACCTTGAAGATAAGCCTCAATCCTTAATGACCAGGATAAGTAGTTATCTCTATCCAATTTGTCATTTGATGAAGGAAATCCATCTACCATGTGTTCCAACCTTGCTCTGATACCATTGTGAAGAGATGGATTTTAACTTGGAGAAGATGAAGTGTTGCTGCAAAAACGTTGCACTACACCAACCAAATAAACTCCACGGATGTGTAGTGGACCCTTTTAGCTTGACAAAGAATGTATTAGACACCCTATGTACCGTGGAAGGTCACTCTCAAAGAGATGAATCAAAATAGACAGGTGGAAGTTGAACCAAAGGAAAAAAACTTGCTATTTTGGCTCATACACCAGTACAGTATTTTAAACAATTCTCTGGCCACAACAACAATTGAATTAATTACTTATGGGGAACTTCAATTAAGGTAGTAAGCTAAAAATCATGAGTGATTTCATAAAAAATGATGGACTACATGAAGAGAAAAGAGTTTAACAAGTCAGAGCATCATCATGATGTTCACGGTCTGTAGCAGTCCTAAGACCAATGAGCAAAGATATATAAATATCTCAAAATTCCAAGAGGCAATGCTGATGAAACATTTTAGCCATATAAGAGACCTTATGATGAATCTAACATGATTTAAATCATGGAAAATGAGCACTTACACACTAAGAAAAAGCCTTTGGAAAATAACCATTTTGATGGAGTATTAATGAAGAAGTGAATTATGCAAAGATATAGTCAACATCTAATAAATATACCTCACAATTTAAAAACCCAATTCCAATGAAATTTTGTGAATATATAGAAGGATTAAGGAGCTAATTGTACCAACTTAAATCATTGAAAATGATGGATCATGGTTAGAGAATCATCTATGCAAACTCAAAAAAAAAATTGGGAGATATTGCAGTGAACAGTACACTCACATAGGCATCAAGATATGAACACAAATAATCGTGAAAATGAATGGTTATTGATTTTAGAGTACAATGGACTTAATGGTACATATGTGTGCCTTCCACACTCTAATATGTGATGAAGCCCTGCTCGTAGAGGTACAAAAACTGCAACTAAAAGCCATGTATATATAGTGATGTTTGGAGCCTAATTTTGAATTTGAATCTCTCCTAAAATCAATCTCAAATCTTTTAGTGATTGGTTCTCATACTCACTCAATCATGAATTAGTGGTTTTCTCCCTCCTACTCATCAAGTGGACTCAACCACTTTAGATACTTTCACTTTTACATCAAGTAGAAGCTCAAAAAGTACAAGAGTGAGTTCACAAGCGAACTCTTAAAGGATTGACATTTCTTGTAAATTTCTATGTCTTTTGATACTTCAGGCAAGTGTGTGTGGCTCAGATGCCTTCTAATACTTCAACTATGGAATCTTAATATTATGAAAATTGGTAAATAGATACTTCTAATACTCTTGAAGTTGAAGGAATCCTCATCTTGAACAAATTGGAGTCTAATCTACCGAAAATGATATTTACATTATGAGTGTAGTGATACTAATCAATATTTGATGTAAAGTTAGATTCATTGTGAAGCATTGGTTGGGCCTTCTTGCTAAGTTATGCTTGACTACTCTATGTCCTTATTTCTTGCTGCTCTTTTCTTTGTTGTTGTCTTTTGAGGCTCTCTTATCTACTCATTCCTAATTTCTGGCCAACACTCCCCCCTCTCATTCCTGACAGAACTTTGTGCTATAGGATGGTCAATGTAATACTTGAGGATATCTATTGCTAGTTCATGTTTGCATAGTCTTCATCCTTTTCCCAAATTAAACTACAATGCATCCCAATTGATGGCACTAGGAGTATCCAAGTGTGGAATCATGTAATATTTAGAATACATGCTTGCTCCCGTGCCAATGATTGAAGCAAGTGTGTTGGTTTAGGAGCGAATACTTTAGAGTGATACTCCTTAAAACTTGTAGTAAACATGGCTTTGAAAGTTTTCTTATACCAAGCTCGAAGATATGTCATGTAGGCATGCCAAGCATAAGCGAACCAAATGTTGGGGATCGTACTCATGTCATATATGAGATTGTAGTTGCCATTTATAAATTCTATCTCTACGTTTGGGCTATTTACAAAGAAAATGTACAAGTTTTGCACTTCATTCAACATCCTTCCCCTCCTAAATCTCCTAGTAGGCTCTCAACTTCTAGAGTTATAAACTACTATCTCTCATTATCTGATGACTCTCTATCTTTGTATAGAGCTCTGTGATAGCTCAAGGAAGACTATTCCTGAGTTTTAGAGCAATTCGAGCCTTCTATCTCTACGTTTTCAGCTATTTACAAAGAAATTATACAAGGTTTAGTCTTCATTTAGCATCCTCCCCCTCCTAAACCTGTTGATGTCATCATCAAATTATTGGAAGTATTGTTGCAACTTTCTTCACTATCCTTGGTTTTACTCCATACCTACTCATGTACAATGCCTCTTTGTAAACCTTGAATAGAAACTTTCCTCATTTCTTCAGTTTGTTGCCATTTCCCAATGTCTCCCTCTAGCTTATGTTTTCGGTCCTATAGATCTTTTGCACCTTTGCAAGCATCTCTCATTACCTTCATCAGCTCAAGAAAAGGTAAATTTCTTTTTGTGACAAGTTCTTCTTGCTTTGCCTCTACTCTATCCTCTACATCTATCATAACTACATCTTCATATTTTTGTTGCTCTTATTCATTATCATCCAAACTAGAAAAAGTCATTATTTCCTCTTGTTCCTCTTGATCATCATAAGTAGCTTGTATGCCAAATCCTAGAGAAGCATCAAAAAGGTCATTTATATTTGTTTGCTTTTCAAGTTCTTTCAATTTTAGGATACAAGACTCTTATTATTGATTTGATTCTTGGGATGACAATTCAATGTCCTACAATATTTCATAATCCTGTATATAATCCTGTTTTCCTTCAAAATTCTCCTCTTCCTCAGGTGGTTGAGGTATACACATTCGTTGGTCAAAAAACACCATTTGAATATATCTCACAAAAAACCCACTTGCAAGGAAATTTTGTGACTATATAGAAGGATTAAGGAGCTAAGCGTACCAATATAAATCACTGAAAATGATTGATCGTGGTCAGAGAATCATCTCTGCAAACTCATAGAAAAAAATTGCGAGATATTGTAGTGAACAGTTCACATAGGCATCAAGATATTAACAGAAATGATCATGAAAATGAATGTATATTGATTGTAAAGTACAATGAACTTAATGGTACATATGTGTGCGTTGAAGCCACATTCTAATATGCCATGAAGCCCTGCTCATAGAGGTGCAAAAACCACAACTAAAGACCATGTATATATAGTGATGTTTGGAGCCTAATTTTGAATTTGAAAGCCTAATTTTGAATTTGAATCTCTCCTAAAATCACTCTCAAATCTTTTAGTGATTGATTCTCATACTCACTCAATCATGAATTAGTGGCGTTCTCCTTCCTACTCATCATGTGGGCTCAACCACTTTAGATACTTTCACTTTTACATCAAGTAGAAGCTCAAAAATTACAAGAGTGAGTTCACAATGAAACTCTTAAAGGATTGACATTTCCTTTAAATTTCTATGTCTTTTGATGACTCAAGCCACCACATTAGACTTTCCATGGGCTTGTTCCAACAAGTGTGTATGGCTCAAATGCCTTTTGGCTTATTTGGGTGTTGGTAAGTCTTTTTTCAATGCCATCTTTAGTGACAGTTAGAGTGCATGAGCAGTTGTGACGAACATTAGGTTCCATGCTTGCACAAAGCAAATTGAGGTGCATTATCATTATGTCAGAGAGAGGTTCTCTACTAGGGAGGTCAGTTTGGCATATGTTCACACATACGATAACATTGCTAATCTTTTCTAAAATGCTCTACCTTGAGAGAAGTTTGAAGATTTCGCTAAAGCTTTGGGCTTATTGCCTTTTGTGGATTGATTTCTTTCCACATAGCTTGGCACTTACTCATACATGAGTGACAACTCATTGTTTGTCGCATCACTCCCAATGGGGATTTTCTGACCTATTTTGCTAGTGATATGTGTGAATACATTAGGACCACGGGGGCACTTTTTCCCTCTTTATGAGGTTTTTTTCCCCCAGTTTGTATATATGCCTATAACCCTAACATGTCACTTATTTTTGTACATCCACTTGTTAATACATTCAGTGTTGTATGTTTTGCTCCAAGCTTCTTCTTCTTCCTTGTACTCTTCATATGAAGTTTGAAGATGTCCCCAAATGTTTGGGCTTACTGCCTTTTGTGGATTGATCTCATAGCATGGCACTACCTCATACATGAGTGCGAGCTCATTGTTGACTGCATCACTCCCAAGGGGGATTTGTTGATATATTTTGGTAGTGATGTGTGTGAATACATTAGGACCACCGGGGCATGCTTTTCCCTCTTTAGAATGTGCCCCCCCCCCCTCCCGGATTGTATATATGCCTATGACCCTAACATTCCCTCTTCAGTGTTGTGTGTTTTGCTCCAAGCTTCTTCTTCTTCCTTGTGTTGATCATGTGATTCCATAGACCTCAAACTCCAACACTCATAGGACCTTACTCTCAGTAAAAGACAACTTTGTAGAAATGAGAGCCCTATTGATTTCTATGGAATTCTTGTTGGTTGCATGCAAGAGCATGACTATTTTGCATTTAATTACAATTTTCTAGACACACATGCATATGTAGATCACTCAAAACAAATAGGTCAACATTAGGGAGAACAAATCAACCACAAAGAATTTCCATAGATTAATTCTATTGACCTACATATTTTGAAATATTTCTTAAAGTGTGAGGATGTTAATCTCACAATTTCAGTTGAATCTTGCTTGAAAACTTGTGAGATAGTAGAGATATCATCTATAGCTCTTATCCATGCAAATGTTTTAATTTATGTTTATAGGAGTTTTTTTGCATTCATGAAGTGCTCTATTTTTAAAGATTAACACAAAGCAAGTGTTGTACCGCATAGTGTCAAGCTTAAAAAACATTGAAGTGCATGAAGAAATCATCAGTTGCTCACTTATGAGAACATCTATGAATTCATCTTTGTGTGTACATGGATCACCCTAACATTTTCATTTCACATACATGCATTTTGTAACTAGGATGGGTAGAACTTTCTAGTTTTCCTAGTTCTAAGTACTATGTATCCAAAATTTTGTGTGATAGGTGGCAACCCTAGTTGTGCTATGGGATTTTGCGTTACACTTGGTTACATTGGTTGCAACGTAACCTATAGTCATGGCCTGGTAGGTGGTACATATACTATGGGCATGAAACTTAATGGTATTTCATCTCCTCGTATGCCAATGATGTATGCCTCTATGGGTTGCAAAGATTGTTGTAGTTCTTGTACAATCGAGGGCTATTTTGTATTGATTCTCACTCCTATATCTATGAAAAGCTTATATATTTGCACCTTGATTGTTTCCAATCCTACTTGAATATAGGGGCATCGATCAATGAGTTTATGAGAGGATCATTTACTATTTGTACATGTAACCATAGGGAAGATCTTTGTTTGTTCCCTTGCGCATTGGCATGCAAAGAGATTTTGCTCCATAAGACTAATCGTGAAGAGATCTATATTATATACATATTCATCCATAAACTCTTCCATGGTGACAACTTGTTCATTCACACAAACATCACGTGTGGCTAACATATACATCCTACCTTGGGATTCAAGTGCCTCATTTGGAGACATTTTTGGAATATAGGCCTGGTATTCCATAGCTATTTTTTATTTCTTTAGTGGCACTACCACTTTAAGAATCTTCTCTTCTCTCAAAGATGACTAAGGTGTGGAAGGGAGTTCTAATAGAAAGAGGTAAGCGATCAATATGTGGGTTTACCAAAGGTGGAGAACTTGATCATGGTGGAGGTGAATAATCAGATTATTGGGAGATGCATAAGATTGTGAGGTAGTGATCTATTGTAGCAAGGAAGATGGAAAGGTTGGGAGAGGGTGAGATTTGAGTTGATGGAGTGAACGGATGTGATTTTTGTTATGGCATGGAGAAAGTAAGTGGAATGTTGAGCCTCTAGGGATGTAGAATTATGGATGGAGACATTCAAGAATGGTGATGGTGGAAGATGATCTCATGGAGGGAATCTAGACTAATGGACCAATGTAGAAGGAAAATCCTACAGAACAACCATTATTGAATTGGGAGTTTTTTCTTTTGGATACATAAGACATTAAACAAAATATGTAGAAGATCCCATGTCAAAGTTGATGAATATGCCTTCGTTGTTGCACTTACGGCCTCCTTGTAGTAGTAGTCCATAAGAATATGACACTTCTTCCATATGAGAAGGTGGATGAAAACAAGAGGTTGTTGTAAGAGCAAGGTAGGCTAGTTGGATTTTTCACCTGGTTTATTCAGAAGTGTATGTTACACATATGAATTCTTCAAGTAGCTTTGATGTGAATCTTCTCCCTATACATGGGTGGCTTTTAATCTAGTGATGGATAGAGGTTTTCTACCCACGTTACCACATACATGATACACTCATATGTGGTGGTAGTTTGTACTCAGGGACATTATTCAGCTCTTACTTAAGCTTTGTTCATCCTTAATAGAGAGATCTATTCCAACCATCTGTCTTCTCCATGTCTCTTTTGCATTTGTCCTCCTTGTGTGTGTGCTTCTTTTGTGTCTCTTGCACTTCTACACACACCCAAGAATGGTATCATAATAGGTTCAACTCCTTAAAAATTTTTAGTTCAACAGCTAGAAAGCATTTCTACTAGACGTGCTAGGGCTTTACCCCCCATAGATGATATTATTACGGATGCATCATTCATCTCTACATTGTTGAATGAATTAATAGAATTTTTCAAAGCTTTTCCACTACAATCGGTTTGGTTCCAAAAGGGAATCCAAATATGTATGCATTTGATGAGGTTGTGTCTCTTTTTTTATAAGAAGAGAAATCTAGAGTGAATATTAGTGGTTTGATTGATGGAACACAAGAACTTGCTATCTCAAAAAAATGGGAAATAAAGTGTGGTTAAGATTTGGGTTCATCAAAACCAAAGCCTCAACCTCCCACTTCCACTCATTCCTTTAATGATGCTTATTTGCAAAAGAAGAAGAGATGCAAACATTGTTGGAAGGCTAGTCATACTATTGAAGAGCATAGAAAAATTGGTAAGTAAAATGAAAAGAAGAAGGAATTGCTGAAAATTCATGAAATGCAAAGAATAAGGATTTAAGTTTAGAACAAAGGATTTAAGTTTACACACTAACAATTATCTAATGAATATGTCAAATGCATTCATAGTGATCAACAAGGTACTTGAGAGAAAGTGGATAGTGGATATACAAAAGTTAAAGAAGGTAAGTTGATTGTGCAAAAATGGTAGATAAAAACATAAAACCATAATTCAATAGATGGTAGGTGAAAAAAAGATGGTAGATTTAAAAAAACCAAATCATAAGAAATTGCATGATATTTATAAAACACTTAAAGCCCATTATGATCACTAGTAGTGGAGAATGAACGTTAGTGAAAGAGAACCATTTTTGGTTGTGTGTAGAATTGGGACAGACACACAAGAAGCACACATTAAGAGCACAAAAATGCAGAAAGGTACATAGAGAAGACATATGGTTCGCATAGCTCTCTCTATTGATGATCAACATAACAGAACTAAGAGTTGAGTAATATCTCTAAGTACAAGGTACCACCACATATTAGTGTAATATGTATATGGTAACATGAGGAAAACCCTATCGCCAACACTAGATTAAAAAGTACCCATGTATAGGGAAAAGGTTCACATCAAAGCTACTCGAGGAACATATACCCATGAATATGTCTACCATGAATACCCATGAGTATGTCTGCCACATTATCTTGTGCAGGCACATATACCAAATCAGTATCTCTTGCATGAAAGCACTCTCTCACATAGCTATAATGCACCTCAATGTGTTTGGTTAGTGCATGAAACACTAGATTCTGTGAAATAATTGATGCAATCCGACTATCATTGAGAATATGCATAGCAATGTCAATCTCCATGTGTTAGTGTCAAGACAATGCATGAATCGACTCAAGTAGGAAACTGCATACTTTATATCTGGCCTTGTGTAGCATGCATATATAAGACATCCCACAACTTGCTGATCAAGCAAAGTGTCAAATGCACCACTATAATCGTCAACTGAGAATCAAATCCTATCTCCACTAGTGTGACACCCAAAAGACCAATATAAGTGACATCAAAAGTATGCTAAAATCAGCCATAAGGATGTCAACTTTTGCATCTCACGACCCAATCAACAATATGTCATCAACATAAAGAACAAGCATTGTGAGCTCAACCCCATCTTTGCGTGCATAGAGTATGCTTTCAATGGGACTACACATGAAGCCAAGAGCAATAAAGTTCTTATGAATTTCTTCATTGCATGCACATGGAGCTTTTTTGAAAGCATACAAGGCTTTATGCAAGAAACAAACCATATGATACAAACCATGTAGATTAATGTCATCAGGAGATACAAAATAGTCGACAAAATAGACAATCGGATTCCCCCCATTAAGGTTATATGGGGAAGATGCATGATGCTAGAGGGCATTTATTTTCACCTTCAATGGCAACCCGATGGCCCGAAAGTTTATGGCCCACCTAACCTAATGGATAGGCTGCCAAAGGTCATCTGTGACCATCAATGGTCACACATAGAGCTCATGAAACTTAGAAGTTAGGGTTCCACAAATGTCCGGGTTCTCACAAATGCTTCTCCTCAAAATGAAGGTTTTTCACAACTTAGAACATCATGGATCATTTGTGGTCACTTGAGGGTGGACTATTGAGCATATCTAATGGATTGAACACATAATCTGCACACATGACCGACTCCATCGAAAACTTATCAAGAAGGTGTTTCCTTGACATGCCATTTTGAGGAGTTTTGTTACACTCGTAAACACCATTTTGCTTAGGTGTATATGGAATTTTACATTGGAGTCAAATTCCTCTCCAAAAGATGGAGTCTTGATAGGACCACATACATCACTATGAAAAAGATGCAATTTTCTTCTAATGTGTGTATGACTATGTTTTGGAAAAGAAGAATGATGCATTTTTCCAAGACATCCCAAATTCCTTCTTCTTTTCATTATGCTTAGGAAGCTTTCTACACTTATCTATAGTATGAAAAATCTTCAAACAATATTTGCATCTCTTCTTTTAGAAATCAACATCATTAGAGGAATGAGTGGAAGAGGAAGTTTGAGCCTTTGTTTCTGATGAACCCAAATCTGAACCCGACCGATATACCGAGCAACAATTTGTGAGCAGAGATGTTATTTTCTATGAAGCTTATATAAATTTCCTAGTTCAAGAAATCTAACCTGCATAAGTGCTCCCAAAGAATCGACTTATAACACTCTCCCACCCCGTCTTTTCTAGTACATACTAACAGAGGATGATTGCAGCGTAAAACGAGACTGTAGTGAAGAAGGTGTGTGTCGTTGAATTCCTGGATCGTCAAGGGCTAAACCTTTTTGCTCCCGTTGATCATTTATATTTCCAGATAGTTTGTCTGCATTAGATCAATACTTGTGCGACGTTTAACGAATGTAAGTTTCCGGATTACGCAATAGAACGATCTTACGTTTAACGATAGAATTGTTAAGGAAGTTTAACGAAGCTTTTCGATTTTCAAAGACTCTCGAGTATGCATTTATGTCACAAACCCTTAAAACTTACAACAGATAATTTTCGTACAGAATAAGCAATGCGAGACAGAAAATAAGGCGTTGATCATTTACACTTGAAGACTGAATTACATATTGAAAAACTTCACACAACCATCTTCATTACAGGAAAAGCTCTAATAGCTTCAGCCACAACGAAACTCAAAAAGAGAATTTCTGACGTTCAAGTGAGATTATCCAGCCACACTGAGCGTTCTGTTTTCATTAGAAAGAAGGACATGCCTTACAACAGGACAAAGCTTTGCTATTGAAACCCACAGTGCTCCCTATGCTGAAAGCAGCAGCTGCGATTAGTGCCCAATCTTAGGATCATGCGATGTGTTTGCATGCGCATTTTCGTAATCGGCTCCACGCATTCCCGCATGGTCAAGTCCTATCGGTGGGTCGTGGGATCTATTGGCGTGAGGCTCCTCATAGTCCTCGTACTCTACTCGGCTCTCACTGTAAGAGTGGCGCACACTTAACTCCTCTTGTTTCTGGTTTTCAGAAAACATCTCTGTCACTTCCTGATGTTGAGTTATCTGTTCCCCTTGGTCTGCATCCACGCCCCATCTTTTAATGGTGAAAGCGCCTGCAACCGAAAACCTCGTAAGAATTTTACATTCTCTCTCTCTCTGTCTCTCTACAACGAAAGACATGAGCTGTATCATTGGCGGCGCAACCTCACGCAGGCTATTGACGTCTTCGTGTATCAAAGAGAACTTAAGCTACGTGAAAGTTCAGCTCAGCTCGATGGTACGCGTGTTCGAGCACCTAAACGCAGTTAAGCAGAAGCCTCCAACAAAGGGGAACGCAGAAACTTCCGAAGGCACACATAGAGCATTTTGTACATACCTCGTCCTGCCGCGTTACAACAGGGCATCAAGAAGATCGTCAGTAGAGCTGCGGACAAAATAAGCTCGCGTCTATTCATCTTTGCGCCCGAAGATTATCTAGAGAAGGTTATCAATACAATAGCACCATACACATCCTTCATTTATAAATGTAGCGCGTCATCGGAGTCGGTCATGTTTGTGAGGAAAGCATCGAGATGCGTATGCCCAAACAATAAAGAATGTAAATTTCTTGGTTGGCAATTTTTTTTTTAATTACACATGTAATATTCAACAAATTTTAGCTCACGACTTAAAAGTTCGAGAGCCTCATCGAAGTTTGCTCCTTTTGTTCAAAATTTCGGTTTCTCAACGAAGGTGTGATCAAACTATTCACAAAAAGCTAAAATCCAAAACTGTTGGCCTACCTCTAGGCATAGTTTTACCCTCTTTTATGTCAACCTTCTCATCAACAAGTACATCATGTAAATCTGCATCAGAAAAGGAATGATCTACATTATCACTTAATGGAATGAGTAAAGGTTAAGAAATTGCCTAGTTTGGACTAGCACCCCTTGCAGCTCAATTACATAACATGGAGGCCCATAATGAAGAAATTCCTCCTCTTTGGACAGACGAATCATTGGAGAAGGACTTGAGTACCTTGGTAATGATATCTCTCTTCATTTTCTACTTTGCATGCACGGTACTATAAACAACAAACTTATTGAAATTCTACATGATGATGGTAGTTGACATGACTTCATTTCACATTTATTAGTACAACAACTTAAATTGAAAATGTTTCCTTCTTTGTATAAAGTAAAAGCTGCATTTCAAGGTAATCGTTATAATGTAACACGAGAAGTGCAAGACGTTACGATGAGCATAGGCCCATATATTGATTCATGAACATTTTTAATTTCACCTTTGCAATCTTATGATGTTATACTAGGTATGCCTTTTCGTCATCATTATAACCCATGCATTGACTACCACACACATACCTTTAACTTTGAATTTCAAGGTCAAATTATTACTTTGTATGTATGACATGATTTCCAACCATTTCCATTGATTAGTCATACTCAAGTAAAGCATGCATTTAGGAAAGGATTCAATTCATGCATTGTCTTTGTCAATGTCATCAACGATTATACTCATACACTCCGTGATGCACATAAACCTTTCATGACTACTTATAAGGATTGTTTTATGTCTAAGTATCCATTTGAACTACCACGCTCTCGAGGATCCTTTGACCATAGCATAGATCTAGACACTGGTAGTTCTCCTCCTCATAAAGAACCTTATGGACATGACCCACTACACAAAAAGGAAATAGAAAACCAAGTAAAAGACCTACTACAGAAATAAATTATAAGGCCTAGTTCTTCCCGATTTGGAGAACTAGTTCTCTTAGTAGAGAAGAAGAATAAAACTTATCGAATGTGCATTGATTATAGAGCCCTTAACAAGATCACAATAAAGAATAGATACCCTATTCCTCGAATAGATGATCTTTATATAAGTTATCAGGAGCTCAAGTCTTTAGTCAAAACTGATCTAAAATCACGATATCATCAGATTCATATGACACAAAGTGATATTTTTAAGACCGCATTTAGAACTCAAGTAGGCCATTATGAATTTATGGTAATGCCCTTTGGACTTACTAATGCCCCTGCTATATTTTCACGAATGATGAATGACATTTTTCTTGATGACCAAGCTTTTGTTCTTGTATTTTTCGATGATATACTTGTTTACAATAAGAATGATAGTGAGCATGAGAAGCACCTTAAAACAATTTTTCATTTACTATGAGAGAACACTCTTTATGCTAAACTTGAAAAGAGTTACTTCTTTCAACGTAAGCTAGAATATCTAGGAGATATTATTTCAAGTGAAGGTGTGCGTGTGGATCCAAAAAAGATTAAAGTTATAGTAGAATGCCCTACACCACAATCAGTCGATGATGTTCCTTCTTTTCTTGGGTTGGCTAGTTTCTATAGGAAGTTTGTTCAAATTTTTTCTTATTTAGCATTGCCGCTTACCTTGTTATTGAAAAAGAAAATAAAATTTGCATGGGCCCTTACCCAACAAAAATCCTTTGAAAAACTCAAACATGCACTTTCACATGCAACTCTTTCACAATTACCTAATTTTTCACAACCCTTTCATGTTGTTACTAATGCTAGTGGTTCACGGATAGGTGTTGTTTTAATGCAAAATGGTCATCCTATTGCATTTGAGAGTAAGAAGCTTAAGCCCTCAGAAAAAAATTAAAGTACATATGGTAAAGAATTATTAGCAATTGTGCATGCTTTGCCAATTCGGAAACACTATCTTATGGGCTCTAAGGTGTTAATCAAAACTGATCAACATGCTATTAAGCATTTATTAAATGAGCCCTTAATCTCTGATCGCCATCTTAAATGGAAATCATTCATTTAAAATTTCCAACCCATGATCCAATATGAGCCTAGTTAAGCTAATGTTGTAGCTGATGCTCTTAGCCGATTTCCTTCACATTCTCTTGTTATGCATAATATTTATGCCATCCAAATACATTATTTTCAGGGAATTGTTTCCACTTATGCATCTGATTTGTATTTTTCACGTGCATGGCATGACTTCGACAATAGAGCACTTTATCTGATGAACATTATACATTTCATAATGGTTTTCTTTATTTTCAACATAGATTATGCATAACTCAATATTTTAAAGATTTTGTCATCAAAGAAATGCATAAACCATCTTGCATGGGTCATAGAGGCATAAAAAGTACCATTTCTACCTGCAAAGGTTTCTTCTTTTGGCCACACATGGAAAAAAATATTGCACATTATGTTTCTCAATGCATTGTATGTCAGCATGTGAAACATCATCATGGTAAACCATTTGGATTATTGATGCCACTTCCCATTCCAAACGAACCATTGGAAGCTTGGAGAACCATTTGCTTGATCTTTCTTGCTCTTCTTGTGTTGGTTGATCTTTGTTCCTAAAACTTGGCATAACTTCAACTCCACATATATAACCATATAAACTCCTACCTTGAAGATAAGCCTCAATCCTTAATGAGCAGGCTAAGTAGTTATCTCTATCCAATTTGTCATTTGATGAAGGAAATCCATCTACCATGTTGTCCAACCTTGCTCTGATACGACTGTGAAGAGATGGATTTGTACTTGGAGAAGATGAAGTGTTCCTGCAAAAACTTTGTACTACACCAACCAAATAAACTCCAGGGATGTGTAGTAGACCCTTTTAGCTTTCCAAAGAATGTATTAGACACCTTATGTACTGTGGAAAGTCACTCTCAAAGACATTAGGGTGAAAAACGGCCGAAAAGGGGTTGTTTGCTAATGAGAGATTAAGGAAATTGACAAATAGCGTCTTTCCACGTGTACAAGAATATAACATTGCTGTCTCTTTTAACCGTATGGAGAATTTCTTTTTTTAATACAATTTTCTTTCAAAGCGCCGCTAAAGTGATGAAGAGTCTCGTATTCAGTGTACAATTTTTCGGTTTGATGCAAAAAAAGATACTTTTGCACACTACACAAAGCATATTCTCGAATTTCCAAGAAGGAATTGATTTTTGAAGATACGAAATATTTTTGGGTTCACAAAATGTCATGATCATTCAACGACAGGGTTAACATCAAATCAAAAGTTTCCACGTGTACCAAGCCTTTTTTTCTATAAATACTGCCAAAATTTGTGAACGTCGGTTTCTCGCTTTGAACATTCTTCTTCTCCTAAGTTCAAATGGCTTCTTCTTCTCGTCGTCCTTCCAATCGCGTAACTTCATGTGAGGTTTACAACAGAAGAGAGGATTCTTTGTGGAAACCTCTTTCCGTGAAAGTAAATGACTGGGTTACTATGATTCCCAGCTGTAGAGGTGCCCATAAAGTCAAGCGTGCCAAAAGAGACAACACAAGAAACCATTGGAAGGGACGTATTCTCAGTTTCAAATTGAAGAGATGCGGTTGGTTTGCACGAGTACAGCATGTGTACACCGCTAAGGATCTTGTTCTAGAAAATCATCTGCAATTCCCTTCGTACTGTAAGTGAAGTTCGACAATGCTCTTCTATCATTCGAGTTGATTTTGTATAATGAAACATATGTTTTTGTACTGCAGATATCTTTCCTTCCAATATTGTGGAATGGCAACCTGTTGAATGTTTAACAGGAACATTCAGAGTTCTTCATAAGGAATATGCAGAACTCATGTATGCAGAGAAATCTGTTCAATTCTTCAATAGCATAGAGTTATTTGTCCATTATGCAGATTATCAAGTGCCATCAGGGAGGAGTTCTTATGGAATTCTTGTACACGTACCTAGTCCTTGCATCTCTTCATTAGATTGGGATGCTCCTGATCATTCAACAGTTTCAAGTTTTCTCTGCAAAATTAAATCTGACATCCAGAAGGCAATGTCAGCAGGCCGAATTTCGAGAAGGATAAAGATTCAATGGTTTTTGCCTATTCATGTCTTTGTAGCATGCTTTAAAAACATGTTATTACAGAAAACAAAAACAATGTGGTTGAATAGGAGAGTCCCTATTTCAGAGATTGATGATGTTTTAGGTAGGGAATGGGATAGCAAAGAAGTTCAAAAGCTAGGTGACATTATTTTATGTAAAGTTAGTCCCAATTCTCTTTCAATCTCATATCAGATATGTCGACAATCTCTGGTTCTAGGATATGACTATAGAAGGTGGAAAAAAAAGCTTGGACTTTGGATAGCCTTGGACTCAGAGGAGAGCTGTCCAGAATTTGAGTTAGAAGTATTGATTCATCCAGATTTTCAATCAAGGAAAATAATTGTCACTGCAAATTGGAATCTCAGAAATGTAAGGGAGCTTCTAGAATACCTTGATGAGGTATCATCTCAGTGTAGATTCTCAATTGATGATGCAATAGTTAACATTAGATCAGAGAAATCATTATCTTGCATAAGCTGCCTGCCACCAAGGGTGATTAAGTTCCAACCCTTAAGATTGTAACAAGTTAACCCTGACATTCTTACATAATGTATCTTCATCTAATAGAAGCTTCTATTGATACTTCCATTGAATTTTCTTGGCAGGATGGTTTCAAACAATGTGTGTTAAATTATTAATTTTAAATGTCTTAGATATTTTTTAGGTCCTTAATTTCATATTTCCATTGATTTTTTTTTGCAGGAGTGAATTGATGACTAAGAAATAATTATACAGGAACTTGCATAAGTTAATTCTAGATGAAGAAGAGATCTAGAATTGAATATCTAATTTCAATTTAATAATTATAGTCTATCAAAGGTGCACACTAGTCTCAGCTAAATAATTTGATTCTATCCAACTTTTCTGTCCTCAAGTAATGCAAGAGAAATTATCATGGTACACATAACAAGTAATATAAGAGAGTGTGGAGAACTTGGTGCAAATTCCAATCCAAGGTTTGGTATTTCAATATTAGAAGAGCATGTCTTCAGGCATAAAGCAGAGGAGACGAGATAAGTGAAGACGACCGATGCAAGCGACTAGGGCAATCTGAAATTGTCGGATGGCCCTTATCGCTTACATCGGTCGTGTTAGCAAACTACCGCGAGAGAAATTATCATGGTACAAATGCAAACTACCAAGTAATATAAGAGAGAGTGGAGAACTTGGTGCAAATTCCAATCCAAGGTTTGGTATTTCAATATTAGAAGAGCATGTCTCAAGGCATAAAGCAGAGGAGACGAGATAAGTGAAGACGACCGATGCAAGCGACTAGTGCAATCTGAAATTGTCGGATGGCCCTTTTCGCTTACATCGGTCGTGTTAGCAAACTACCGCGGGAAACTTCAAGAAGTGACCTTGCGTAAAGATTTGACTCACGAGTATAAAAACTAGCAACAGCGATGAAATGGATAATACGACCGATGCAAGCGATAGGGGCAATCCAAGATTCTCTGATTCCCCGTATCGCTTGTATCGGTCGTGTCCTCTTAATTCTTTATGTCCTTCTCTAACTTCTCGAATTTAAACACTTTCCAACAAGAATGAAGTAAAAAACCCACAATGCATTCATAATTGTGACATTAATAAACTTAATTGGACCATCCAATGAACTTTTGTCAAACTCTCAAGAGGTTCAATACAACTGTGACCATCTTCCAGATGAAGATTGGCATAACTACATACAATTTGTTAAAAAATAAATCTTCCAACCTCGGTTGGCTTTACAATTGATTTCAATCTAAGACTCAAAAATTGATTTTACCCTTTCTATCCTTTTTAGAGCCTTGCTTTCTCTGTTGCTTCTGTCCCTTTTTGGAGCTTTCAGCTTGACTCTTTATGTTGTTCATATGCTTTAGTGGTGAGTGAAGAGGAAGCCCTTTCTTTTTATCTTCAGACTGTTTTTTATCAGGTGGAGGGGGTGGAGGTGAGTCTGGATCATATGGGCAGATTGCATGTTTCATGATACTATTTATTGCTCTCTCTCTGATCAAGATGATCCATGCTTCCGGGTAGTCTGATAAATTCAATTCAGGTTTGTTGAAACTTCTTTCCAAGAATCTTACAGCATTTGCAATCACTCTCCAGCCACATGATGTTGAGTCTCTCTGCAATGGCACATGAATTTGGCTATATCCAAATTGCTTTTGTTCATTCATTTTAGCTATTCCTGGAAAATTCTGATCAATATGCATCTTGAGAAGCTTTGCAGCACTGCATTGTAAAGTGAAAATCAAAACGGGGCATGGCTTTAAAATAGAGAACAACAAAATGTATAGTAACTTACACTTTGCAATTCCCATGCTGTGATGGAAGAGAATTGAGGAAAAGAGCTTGATATGCATTGAAGTCCACAATAATCAAACTCCAATGGCCCCTGTCAATGAGTTGCATGTAAATATACTTTCTTAAATGAAACAAATATGTTTCCAAAATGAAGATGAATACTTACTTTTCAATATATGGGTAAATTACACATTCTACTTCTTCTGTAAAACCCCGTAGAAAGGACTTGGCATCTCCATGTTTATGCAAAAAACATTGTGTCACCAGAGGATCTAAAATAAATACTTTTCTTTGAACCGCTTCCTCACATTGTTGAAGAAGAACCCTACAAATCAAGAAATAAAAATGCAATTAAGGAACTAGAAAATTATGCAAAACAAAAGCAAATCAAGAAATTATGCAGTTAAGGAACTAGAAAATTATACCTGAGTGAAATGTTGACCACACTATCTGATATTTCAAGATGAAGCTCCCTCAACATTTTGTTATCTTCAGGTCTAATGTCAAGAAACAATTCACTTTGCCATGGCATTGCAACATTAACTATAACCTGCCCATCTCCTTTCTTGAGGAGCTCTTTATTTGCTTTCTGTAACTTTTGAATCTGGGTTAAGATGGCACTTTCCTCTGTAAATAATCCCTGCTTTTTCCTCTCCTCCTCACTATTTGCTGCAGTTCTAGTCTCATGATCATGAGTGACTTGAGCGTTGATCTCTTCAATGACAACTGTTGTTTTAGGTGCTCGAGCTGGAGGTATATTTAAAATATCGAAGAATTTTTTATCGTGGTGATCAATAGGAACCAGAGCTTTATCAAACTTATATCTTATTCTTGAAACAATAACATAATCCTTCGCCATAAGTGTTACCCTATCAGAATGAGCAGCACATAAGTAGGCATCATTCATGAAATCAATAGCAAAGTCCTCTGCAGCTTCTTGCAGGCATAGCAGTGCTTGAGTTTGCCACCTCACATTGACAAAGGATGAGGTCTTCATCAAAGAACAGAGGTTGGCTGAGATCTGCTTGACAACTCTCATAAATGGAAGTCTTGGGATCAACAATCCCACAGACTTTTGGGCTCTTCTAATTTCCCTCAAAGACTTAACATGGTAGTTGACCCTTTTTTTTGAAGGCTTGTCTGGCACATTGGCTTGAACCTTTTGGGAATTTTGCTCCTGGACATTTTGCCCTTGGGCATTCTTGTCCTCACCCCCAGGGTACAACTTCCTTGCTGTCTTTTTGGTTCTAGCCATACTCTGCAAAAAATCAATCTTTAGGCAAGGAATTAGGAAAAGTGGAATATTCCACTGTCAAAACTTACTCTCAAAAAGCTATGATCAATGACTCTTTCCACTATCAGAGGCACCACCGATGCAAGCGATAACAGTCATCCGGAAATGCCCGGATGTCCCTGATCGCTTGCATCGGTCGTCTTTAAATTAATCATCAAATATCAATAAATAATATCTTACAATGCAAAATACTCAATTATCACTAAGATAAAGATAATTGGAAAACTATAATCAATGACTCTTTCCACTATCAGAGGCACGACCGATGCAAGCGATAGCAGTCATCCAGAAATGCCCGGATGTCCCTGATCGCTTGCATCGGTCGTCTTCAAATTTATCATCAAATATCAATGAAATATATCTTACAATTCAAAATACTCAATTATCACTAAGAAAACGATAATTGGAAAACTATAATGAATGACTCTTTCCACTATCAGAGGCACGACCGATGCAAGCGATAGCAGTCATCCGGAAATGCTCGTATGTCCCTGATCGCTTGCATCGGTCGTCTTTAAATTTATCATGAAATATCAATAAAATATATCTTACAATGCAAAATACTCAATTACCACTAAGAAAAAGATAATTGGAAAACTATAATCAATGACTCGTTCCACTGTAAGAGACACGACCGATCCAAGCGATAAGAGTTATCCGTAAATGCCCGGACGTCCCTCATCGCTTGCATCGGTCGTCCCTGAATTCATCATCATATTTCAATAAATAGTAGTTAAAATAAAGGTAACAATGCGTTATACTCAAGCATAGCAAAGGAAACCAAAATTTGCAAGCTATGATCAAGGACTCGATGATATTAAAAAACATGACCGATCCAAGCGATTAGGGTTATCCAAAAATCTCGGATGTCCCTAATCGCTTGCATCAGTCGTGTCCACATTACCTTACGTAGAGAGCGCTCTCTATAGAAATTGTGAAGTAGGCTAAAAACGTGGTGGCAATGGAACCTCGACGCTTGGCAAGTGTTGACAGAAAAAAATGAAGGAAATGAATAGGGAAGCTTAAATAGGTCCCAAAACTGAGTTGATCATTGTGCCACATGGCATGCTCCGATTGGTCCACGTCAGATACCCGTTGCGAATTCCAACGTCTTTTGCCACGTGGCATGATTTGATTGATCCACGTCATCTATCCGTTGCATCAGGGAACGTACACTTTACCACGTGGCACTCTATGATTGGTCCACCTCATTCGACCGTTTCTTCCCTCCTCGCCTATAGAAAGCTCCTTCCTTCACAAACTCAAACTTTCAACCTTCAGAGAACTTGTCTCACTAGAGACACGACCGATCCAAGCGATAAGAGTCATCCGTAAATGCCTGGATGTCACTCATCGCTTGCATCGGTCGTCCCTGAATTCATCATCATATTTCAATAAATAGAAGTTAAAATAAAGGTAACAATGCGTTATACTCAAGCAACACAAAAGAAACCAAAATTTGCAAGGTATGATCAAGGACTCGATGCTATTTAAAAAACATGACCGATCCAAGCGATTCGGGTTATCCAAAAATCTCGGATGTCCCTAATCGCTTGCATCCGTCGTGTCCACATTACCTTACGGAGAGAGCGCTCTCTATAGAAATTGTGAAGTAGCGAAAAAACTTGGTGGCAATGGAACCTCCACGCTTGGCAAGTGTTGACAAAAAAAAAAAGCAAATGAATAGGGAAGCTTAAATAGGTCCCAAAACTGAGTTGACCGTTGTGCCACGTGGCATGCCCCGATTGGTCCACGTCACATAGCCGTTGCGAATTCCAACGTATTTTGCCACGTGGCATGATTTGATTGATCCACGTCATCTATCTGTTGCATCGGGCAACGTACACAATGCCACGTGGCACTATGTGATTGGTCCACCTCATTTGGCCGTTTCTTCCCTCCTCGCCTATAAATACCTATTTCTTCACAATCTCAAACTTTCAACCTTCAAAGAATTTCTCACCTACATGTGTATTTTTCTTTCGTCGCCGACACGACCGATACAAGCGATTTTCGCCGTTTGACCTACGTTGACTCGCTCTAGTCGCTTGCATCGGTTGTGTTCTCCTAATAGACATACAAGAGAAGCTGCAGCTTAGATGGAGGTAATGAATGAGATCCTTAGTGTCTCTCCATCAGAGAAACTTCTTGATTTCATGGTTCAAGAGGGTTTAAGTGTAGATTATTTTCCTAATGCAATGACCATATTCAACCCCGAAATTGATTTTGAAAAACTCTTAGAGAACTCGAAAAGTTTTCTTAAGGATGAGTGGGAGATTTTCTTGGGATTGGTCAATGGGAGGATCCTTTCTATTTCTCAGAAAACCTATGTCCATCCTCACATCTTTGGGAAGGATCCAATAGATAGGGCTAAAATCACAAGAAAATGCAGAAGGATATCCCCTTTGCCAGGGAAGCTTGATTTATGCCCAGAGCATGAAAAGGACTGCTGCTTGCTCCCTTTAAACATTTCTTTCTTGATATGGCTTGATCATATCTCAGTTGAAAGGGAGGAAAATGTTCATGATGAAGATGAGCCTTGCTTAGAGCTGGCACTTGAGGCTAGCTCAAAAACTATGAAAGGTGTCATGGAGATTGTTGAGGAGATCAATCTCGAAGCAGAAGAAGAGCAGGTCAAAGATTTTGATGTGGCCACTTTTAAAACAGAGACTGCAATAAGGGAGCCAACTGAAGAAGTTCAAGTGTTTGAGAAGTCCCTACTTCTCCCAAATCTACCCTTTTACTTTATCTCTGGGAAAGAGTTCATACCTCTATTTTACATTCAGGAACTTTTCAATCTAAGGGAGGACTACTGTCTTGCAGCTATAGCTGAGGCAGAAGAAGTTGCAAAGAGATTCATCAATAAGAAAGGAGAAAGAAGAGAGGAATTTTTGCGTCTTGATTTGGATTTGTCTAATGAAGAATTCAAAGATTCATCACAAGCTCTTTCAAAATGCTTTGAGAAAGCTATCTCAGAGAAGCCAAAACTTGCTGATGAAGAGTTTGATGACCATCAGAAGCAACTTGGAATATACTCGTTTGGACGTGGCTATTCATTCTTGGATGTCGCTGAGGACAAAGGAACAATTTGTATTGACTCAAAAGAGCTCATTGAGGAGGAAGATGAGGTCAAGGTATGTTGTTTGATATATTCTATCAATTAAAGTTTTTGTCCGAGATCTCTATTTTTAAGTGAGAAAATGACCACGACCGATGCAAGCGATACAACCTAACGGATAATCTCCGTTGGGCCTTATCGCTTGCATCGGTCGTGTTCGGACTTGAAGAGGAAGATGAGGTCAAGTTTGTAGTAAAATATATTCTCATGATTTAAAGGCAAAGGAGATGAGATGGGCTTGATGCAAAATCTCTATCTTGTGTCAGTTTGTCCAAGTTCTCCATTAGAAGCGTCAGAAATGGATCACGACCAATGCAAGCGATTAGGCCCATCGGATATTTTCCGCTGGGCCTCATCGCTTGCATCGGTCGTGTTTGGACTTGAGGAAGATGATGTCAAGGTATACAGTTAACTATGTTCTCAAGAACTTTAGGTTAAGGATATGAGATGGGACCAATGCAAAATCTCTTTCTTGTATCAGATTTGTCCAAGTTCTCCATTCGAAGTGTCAAAAATGGATCACGACCGATGCAAGCGATTAGGCCCATCGGATATTTTCCGCTGGGCCTCATCGCTTGCATCGGTCGTGTCAGAAATGGATCACGACCGATGCAAGCGATTAGGCCCATCTGATATTTTCCGCTGGGCCTCATCGCTTGCATCGTTCGTGTTTGGACTTGAGGAAGATGACGTCAAGGTGTACAGTTAACTATGTTCTCAAGAACTTTAGGTTAAGGAAATGAGATGGGACCAATGCAAGATACATGATTTGTCTGGTGATAGCCATATCCTTCTGATTATATTTGGCATGAGGTCCTTTGTAATTGTCTAAAGAACCAATCAAAAAGCTCTCTGAAGGCATTGCTCTTTGTTACTCCTCCTCCTTTCCTTGTACACCTAAAGAAGCTTGTCCTTGCTTGATAATGAGATTTTTCCATGCCTTGGGTGTTCCACATGGCAAGTGGTTCTTTTTCTGCAAAGAATGCACCATGCACAAGAAGAATATGCTGGAAAGCAGAAGAATTTCATTAGATCTTTATTTCAATTAAAAATAAATAAATTGAATAAAATGTCTTTGGAGCTCACCAAGTAGTATGTTATGTCTTTGGCACCCCATGCCTCTATGATGGTTTCTATAAGCTCTGTGGTCGTCTTTCTGAAATCTGTCACATAACTTTTTGATGTTACCTGCTGCCTCATGATCTTTAAAACGTTATCTAGTTTGACCCACACCTCCATTCTCTTTTTTGCTATTTCTGGTTTGCTTTTTACATTAGTCGTGACCTCACAAAATGTTTTCCATGAATTCCACATGGCATTAAGTTGTTTGCCATCATGGTTGCTGAAGAATCTCCTTGCTTTTGCACCTCCCATTGAGACATCCTGTAAAACATCACCTGTATTTTGTGAAAGCTTTGGATCTTTTCTTAGATGAACATCACCACCATGAAACCCCATTTCTGAAAGAAGACATTCACATTTTTTTATGCATTCATCTGCAAGAGTTGTAGGCTTGATAGAATATGCATAATCCAAGTGAAGACGGACCAACTTGTCAATGATTCTTAACTCTGCATGTAGTGTACATATGTGTACATTTGTCAATGCTATTGGAAGTATGGGATCCCTAATCATTGAAGAAGATGAGTAGTTATGAAGAATAACATTTTGTCTAGAAGGAGCCTCTTCACCCTCAGCTCTAGTAATCCATCCATTTGTGCCTGGGCTTTGAATGCAGTACAAGCAAGGGTATTTAGAATTTGCTCCCCCACTTATACCAAACATGCATTTGAGTGTCTTTAGGTCTCCACTCAAATGCCACTCAACTTGAAAGTTTCTGTAGTCTTTGACCTTCAACAATTCTCCTGCATGATGCCCTTGGATAACATTTGGAATGTTTGTCTGTGAGAATAACCATTTAAGTGTTTTATGGCTCTCAGATGGAATTTGAGCACAGCCAACCCACCATAACTCCATTTCTGATTGTACTTTGAGAGATGGAGTATCCAATTTCCCAAGGCTATAGTCCAAAGCTTTGTTCATCAGTGCAATGCTTATTCTCTCCATCTTTTGATGTTTTTTAAGCTCAGCTTCATCAAGTTTGATTACAAATTTCAATAGACCAGAACATTCATGCTCTTTTATATTATAGAACTGAACCATGTATGTTTGAAGTTTTATAACATCTATCCATATGTTGTTAAATGCATTGTAAGTGAAATGTAACTTTTGTTTTCCTACTTCGTAAGGCATGTTACCGTGAATATGTTTATATTCACCAAATACTGATGTGATCTTCTTATTCAAGCAGAGCCGAAACTTTCCTACATGATGGGGTCTAGGCAATCCAAAACTTCTAACTTTGTTAAATTTTAAAAATTCACACCAAACTTTTGAAATTGCTCTATAACCTTTCCTACTCACTCCGACACTATCACAAATATTTTGAACTTGAGATGGTTCTAGTAAAAGATTCATTTCTATCATGAGTTTTTGAAAAACAAAGCGTTTCAAGCATGTATTTTCATTTAGTTTCAATAGTCTTAAAACATCATTTTGACTCAAAATTTCATTACAGAAATGTATGCGCTCAAAACTGCTCGACATATTGAAACCTAACACATTTGTCACATGATCTCTAACAATTTTCATTCTTTTCTTTTTCTGGCGAGATTTTTCAGTCAAATCTAAAAAAAGTTTTACTCGTTTTGACCGCATTCTCAAACCTATAGGAGTTTCTTTCATTTTTTTAAAAGACTCTAACTGAGAAGATAAAGTGGATAATTTGTTTTCTAGCTCTCTCATATGTAAATTCTTCTGGTGTAGTGTGTTTTGTAAATAGTTTATGTATTGTACATAATTCCTTGAAATATCCCAGAGCGTTGAACAATAGCCTCGTAAACCATCCTCACCATCTCCCACAAATCTAATCAGATCATGAAGATTATGAAAAGGGGGGTACCTTCCAGTTTGTGGATCAATTGGATAAACAGATCCATCTGTCCATATGTCGATATGTTTCTTGCCTTCCTTTCGCAATCCATCCACTTCAAGAGGATGAAGAGCCCTTCGAAATACGTTTCTTGTCGTCGCATACTCCTGACTAACTGCAATGTTGATATGGAACTTTTTACAATGATTTCGATTGTTTGAAAGCTCAGGGAGAGTATTTGGGTTAACGTTCTCCATGGTCTGCTATGAAAAATGACCAGCAAGTGTCTAAAATGACGTGAAAGGGAGAAACAGGCTTGCTATGAAAAGTAGAGAAAAAAAGCGCAAAACATGATCAGCACACATTATATAGGTCCGTGAACAAGAGGAAAATTCAACTTTTGAGGCATAAGATATCACACAAACTTCGAGGCGTAAGATATCACACAAACTTTTCATGATTATAGGATACAAGTTTCTCTCTCTTCAAAATTTGCATAAGATACGTTTTAAATGAACTTACACGGAATTTCTTAAAGGATTTGACAACTTTAATCCCGATTAAGCACAACTAATTGAAATCCTTACACGGCCCTTTTTGGGCCGTTTTTCGCCCTAATGAGATGAATCAAAATAGATAGGTAGAAGGTGAACCAAAGGAAAAAAACTTGCTATTTTGGTTCATACACCAGTACAGGGTTTTAAACAATTCTTTGGACACAACAACAACTAAATTAATTCCTTATGGGGAACTCCAATTAACTTGGTAAGGTAAAAATCATGAGTGATTCCATAAAAAATGATGGACTACATGAAGAGAAAAGAGTTTAACAAGTGATAGAATCATCCCAATTTTCACGGTCTATAGCAGTCCAAAGACCAATGATCAAAGATATATTAATATCTCAAAATTCCAAGAGGTCATGCTGATGAAACGTTTTAGCCATATAATAGACCTTATGATGAATCTAACATGATTTACACACTTAGAAAAAGCCTTTAGAAAATCACGATTTTGATGGAGTATTAACAAAGAAGTGAATTATGCAAAGATATAGTCAAGATCTAATGAACATACCTCACGATTGAGAAACCCAATTGCAATGAAATTTTGTGAATATATAGAAGGATTAAGAAGCTAAGTGTACCAACTTAAGTCACTGAAAATGATGGATCATGGTCAGAGAATCATCTCTGCAAACTCACAAAAAAAAAATTGGGAGATATTGTAGTGAACAGTACACTCACATAGGCATCAAGACATGAACCCAAATGATCCTGAACATGAATGGTATATTGATTGTAAAGTACAATGGAATTAATGGTACGTATGTCTGCCTTGAAGCGACACTCTTATATGTGATGAAGCCCTGCTCATAGAGGTACAAAAACTGCAACTAAAAGCCATGTATATATAGTGATGTTTGGAGCCTAACTTTGAATTTGAATCTCTCCTAAAATCACTCTCAAATCTTTTAGTGATTGGTTCTCATACTCACTCAATCATGAATTAGTGATTTCCTCATTCCTACTCATCAAGTGGACTCAACCACTTTAGATACTTTCACTTTTACATCAAGTAGAAGCTCAAAAATTACAAGAGTGAGTTCACAAGGGAACTCTTAAAGGATTGACATTTCCTGTAAATTTCTATGTCTTTTGATGACTCAAGCCACCACTTAGACTTGCCATGGGCTTGTTCCAACAAGTGTGTGTGGATCAGATGCCTTCTAATACTTCAAGTGTAGAATCTAAACATTTCAAAAATTGGTAAATAGATACTTCTAATACTCTTGAAGTTGAAGGAATCCTCATCTTGAACAAATTGGAGTCTAATCTTCCAAAAATGATATTTACATTATGATTGTAGTGATACTAATCACTATTTGATGTAAAGTTAGATTCATTGTGAAGCATTGGTTGGGCCTTCTTGCTAAGTTATGCTTGACTACAATATCTTCCTATTTCTTGTTGCTTTTTTCTTTGTTGTTCTCTTTTGAGGCTCTTTTATCTACTCATTCCTAATTGCTGGCCAACACTCCCCCCTCTCATTCCTGACAAAACTTTGTGCTATAGGATGGTCAATGTAATACTCGAGGATATCTATTGCTAGTTCATGTTTGCATAGTCTTAATCCTTTTCCCAAATCAAACTACAATGCATCCCCATTCATGGCACTAGGAGTATCCGAGTGTGGAATCATGTAATATTTAGAATACATTGCTTGCTCCTGTGCAAATGATTGAAGCAAGTGTGTTGGTTTAGGAGTGAATACTTTAGAATGATACTCCTAAAAGCTTGTAGTAAACATGGCTTTGAAACTTTTCTTATACCAACCTCGAAGATATGTCATGTAGGCATGGCAAGCATAAGCCAACCAAATGTTGGGGATCATACTAATGTCGTATACAAGATTGTAGTTGCCATTTATAAATTCTATCTCTACTTTTGGGCTATTCACAAAGAAAATGTACAAGTTCTGCTCTTCATTTCACATCCTTCCCCTCCTAAGTCTCCTAGTAGGCTCTCAAATTCTAGAGTTAAAAAGTACTATCTCTCATTATCTGATGGATCTCTATCTTTATATAGAGCTCTCTGATAGCTCAAGGAAGATTGTTCCTGAGTTTTAGAGAAATTCGAGCTTTCTATCTTTACGTTCTCGGCTATTTAAAAAGAAATTGTACAAGGTTTCTATCCTCCCCCTCCTAAACTTGTTGATGTTATCATCAAACTATTGGAAGTATTGTTGCAACTTTCTTCACTATCCTTGTTTTTACTCCATACCTACTCATGTACAATGCCTCTTTCTAAACCTTGTATAGAACTTTCCTCGTTTCTTCAATTTGTTGCCATTTCCCAATGTCTCCCTCTAGCTTATGTTTTCGGTCTTATAGATCTTTTCCACCTTTGCAAGCATCTCTCATAACCTTCATCAGCTCAAGAAACGGTAACTTTGTTTTTGTGACAAGTTCTTCTTGCTTTGCCTCTACTCTATCCTCTACATCTGTCATAACTACATCTTCATATTTTTGTTGCTCTTATTCATTATCATGCAAACTAGTCAAAATCATCATTTCCTCTTGTTCCTCTTGATCATCCTAAGTAGCTTGTATGCCAAATCCTAGAGAAGCATCAGAAAGGTCATTTATATTTGTTTGCTTTTCGAGTTCTTTCAATTTCTGGATATTAGACTCTTATTATTGATTTGATTCTTGGGATGACAATTCAATGTCCTACAATAAGTGATAATCCTCTATATAATCCTGTTTTCCTTCAAAAATCTCCTCTTCCTCAGGTGGTTGAGGTATACACATCAGTTGGTCAAAAAACACCATTTGAATATACCTCATGAAAACCCCAATTGCAATGAAATTTTGTGACTATATAGAAGGATTAAGGAGCTAATCGTACCAACTTAAATCAGTGAAAATGATGGATCATGGTCAGAGAATTTCCGGAAAGTCATAGAAAAAAATTGGGAGATATTGTAGTGAACAATACACTCACATAGGCATCAAGATATGAACACAAATGATCATGAAAATGAATGTATAATGATTGTAAAGTACAATGGACTTAATGGTACATATGTGTGCCTTGAAGCCACATTCTAATATGCCATGAAGCCCTACTCATAGAGGTACAAAAACCGCAACTAAAAGCCATGTATATATAGTGATGTTTGGAGCCTAATTTTGAATTTGAATCTCTCCTAAAATCACTCTCAAATCTTTTAGTGATTGATTCTCATACTCACTCAATCATGAATTACTGGCGTTCTCCTTCCTACTCATCAAGTGGTCTCAACCACTTTACATACTTTCACGTTTACATCAAGTAGAAGCTCAAAAATTACAAGAGTGAGTTCACAAGTGAACTCTTAAAGGATTGACATTTCCTTTAAATTTCTATGTCTTTTGATGACTCAAGCTGCCACTTAGACTTGCCATGGGCTTGTTCCAACAAGTGTGTATGGCTCAAATGCCTTTTGGATTATTTGGGTGTTGGTAAGTCTTTTTTCAATGCCATCTTTAGTGACAGTTAGAGTGCATGAGCAGTTGTGAGGAACATTGGGTTCCATGCTTGCACAAAGCAAATTGAGCTGCATTATCATTATGTCAAAGAGAGGTTCTCTACTAGGGAGGTGAGTTAGGCATATGTTCACAGATACGATAACATTGCTTATCTTTTCTTAAGTACTAGGTATCCAAATTTCTGTGTGATAGGTGGCAACCCTAGTTGTGCTATGGGATTTTGCATTACATTTGGTTACATAGGTTGCATCGTAGCCTATAAACATGGCCTGATAGGTGGTACATATACTATGTGCATGAAACTTTATGGTATTTCATCTCCTCGTATGCCAATGATGTATGCCTCTATGGGTTGCAAAGATTTTTGTAGTTCTTGTACAATTGAGGGCTATTTTGTATTGATCCTCACTCCTATATCTATGAGAACCTTGTATATTTGCACCTCGATTGTTTCCAATCCTACTTGAATATAGGGGCCTCGATCAATGAGTTTAGGAGAGGATGATTTACTATTTGTACATGTAACCATAGGGAAGATCTTTGTTTGTTCCCTTGTGCATTGGCATGCAAAGACATTTTGCTCCATAAGGCTAGTCGTGAAGAGATCTATACTATAGACATATTCATCCATGCACTCTTCCATGGTGACAACTTGTTCACTCACACAAACATCACGTGTGGCTAATATCTACATCCAACCTTGGGATTCAAGTCCCCCATTTGGAGACATTTGTGGAATATAGGCCTGGTATTCAATAGGTATTTTTTATTTCTTTGGTGATACTACAACTTTAAGAATCTTCTCTTCTCTCAAAGATGTCTAAGGTGTGGAAGGGAGTTCTAATAGAAAGAGATAAGGAATCAATATGTGGGTTTACCAAAGGTGGAGAGCTTGAGCATGGTGGAGGTGAATAAATCAAATAATTGGGATATTCATAAGATTGTGAGGTAGTGATCTATTGTAGCAAGGAAGATGGAAATTTTGGAAGAGGGTGAGCTTTGAGTTGATGGAGTGAATGGATGTGATTTTTGTAATGGCATGGAGAAGGAAGTGGAATGTTGTGCTTCTAGGGATGTAGACTTATGGATGGAGACATTCAAGAATGGTGATGGTAGAAGATGATCTCATGGAGGGAATGCAGACTAATGGACCAATGTAGAAGGAAAATCCTACACAACAACCCTTATTGAAATGGGAGTTTTTTCTTTTGAATCCATAAGAAATTAAGCAAAACATGTAGAAGATCCCATGTCAAAGTTGATGAATCTGCCTTGGTTGTTGCACTTACGGCCTCCTTGTAGTAGTAGTCCATAAGAATATGACATTTCTTCCATATGAGAAGATGGAGGAAAAAAAGAGGTTGTTGTAAGAGCAAGGTAGACTAGTTGAATTTATCACTTGGTTTATTGAGAAGTTTATGTTACACTTATGCATTCTTCAAGTAGCTTTGATGTGAATCTACTCCCTATACATGGGTGCTTTTTAATCTAGTGACGGGTCGAGGTTTTCTCCCCATGTTACCACATACATGATACACTCCTATATGGTGGTAGTTTGTACTCAGGGATATTATTCAGCTCTTACTTAAGCTCTATGTATCCTTAATAGAGAGATCTACTCCAACCATCTACCTTCTCCATGTCTCTTTTCACATTTTTTCTCCTTGTGTGTGTGCTTCTTGTGTGTCTCTTGCACTTCCACAAACACCCAAGAATGGTATCATAATCGGTTCAACCCCTTCTAAATTTTTAGTTCAACAGCTAGAAAGCATTTCTACTAGTCGTGCTAGGGCTTTACCCCCCATAGATGATATTATTTCGGATGCATCATTCATCTCTACATTGCTGAACAAATTAATAGAATCCTTTCAAAGCTTTGCCACTACAACCCGTTTGGTTCCAAAAGGGAATCCAAATATGTATGCCTTTGATGAGGTTGTGTCTCTTTTTTTATAAGAAGAGAAATCTAGAGTGAATATGAGTGGTTTGATTGATGGAACACAAGAACTTGCTATCTCAAAAATATGGGAAATAAAGTGTGGTTAAGCTTTGGTTTCATCAAAACCAAAGCCTCAGCCTCTTACTTCCACTCATTCCTTTAATGATGCTTATTTGCAAAAGAAGAAGAGATGCAAACATTCTTGGAAGGCTAGTCATACTATTGAAGAGCATAGAAAAATTGCTAAGTAAAATGAAAAGAAGAAGGAATTACTGAAAGTTCATGAAATGCAAAGAATAATGAAGCCAACATGGTTGAGAGGTGGGATCCATTGCCAACGGATTAGAACAAAGGATTTAAGTTTACACACTAACAATTATCTAATGAATATGTCAAATGCATTCATAGGGATGAAGAAGGTAGTTGAGAGAAAATCAATAGTGGATATACAAAAGTTAAAGAAGGCAATTTGATTGTGCAAAAATAATAGATAAAATCATAAACCATAATTCGGTAGATGGTAGGTGAAAAAAAGATGGTAGATAAAAAAAAGCCAAATCATAGTAATTAATAACAAATTGCATGATATTTATAAAACACATAACGCCCATTATGATCACTAGTAGTGGAGATGAATGGATGTCAGTGAAAGAGAACCATTTTTGGTTGTGTGTAGAATTGGGAGAGACACACAAGAAGCGCAAATAAAGAGCACACATGTAGAAAGGTACATAGAGAAGACATATGGTTCGAATAGCTCTCTCTATTGATGATAAACAAAACAAAAGTAAGAGTTGACTAATATCTCTAAGTACAAAGTACCACCACATATTAGTGTAATATGTATGTGGTAACATGAGGAAAAACATATCGCCAACACTAGATTAAAAAGTACCCATGTATAGGGAAAAGGTTCACATCAAAGCTACTCGAGGAACATATACCAATGAATATGTCTGCCATGAATACCCATGAATATGTCTGCCACATTATCTTGTGTAGGCACATATACCAAATCAGTATCTCTTGCATGAAAGCACTCTCTCACATAGCTATAATGCACCTCAATGTGTTTGGTTTGTGCATGAAACACTAGATTTTGTGAAATAATTAATGCAATCTGACTATCATTGAGAATATGCATAGCAATGTCAATCTCCATGTGTTAGTGTCAAGCCAATGCATGAATCGACTCAACTAGGAAACTGCATACTATATATCTGGCCTTGTGTAGCATGCATATATAGGACATCCCACATCTTGCTGATAAAGAAAAGTGTCAAATGCACAACTATAATCCTCAACTGAGAATCAAATCCTATCTCCACTAGTGTGACGCCCAAAAGACCAAGATAAGTGACATCAAAAGTATGCTACAAATCAGCCATAAGGATGTCAAGTTTTGCATCTCACGACCCAATCAACAATATTTCATCAACATAAAGAGCAAGCATTGTGAGCTCAACCCCATCTTTGCATGCATAGAGTATGATTTCAATGGGACTACAGATGAAGCCAACAGCAATAAAGTTCTTATGAATTTCTTCCTGCCATGCACATGGAGCTTTTTTGAAACCATACAAGGATTTATGCAAGCGACAAACCATATGATACAAACCATGTAGATTAATGTCATCAGGAGATACAAAATAGTCGACAAAATAGACAATCGAATTCCCTCCATTAAGGTTATATGGGGAAGCTGCATGATGCTAGAGGACCTTTATTTTTACCTTGAATGGAAACTCGATGGCCCGAAAGTTTATGCCCCCCCTAACCTAATGGATAGGCTCACAAAGATCATCTGTGACCATCAATGGTCACACATAGAGCTCATGAAACTTAGAAGTTAGGGTTCCACAAATGTCTGGGCTCTCATAATGGCTTCTCCTCATAATGAAGTTGTCACAACTTAGAACATCATGGATCATTTGTGGTCACTTGACAATGGACTATTGAGCATATCTAATGGATTGAACACATAATTTGCACAGATGACCGACGCCATCGAAAACTTATCAAGAAGGTGTTTCCTTTAACCATATAACATGCCATTTCGAGGAGTTTTATTACACTCGTAAACACCATTTTGCTTAGGTGTGTATGGAATTTTACATTGGAGTCGAATTCCTATCCAAAAGATGGAGTCTTGATAGGACCACATACATCACTATGAAAAAGATGCAATTTTCTTCTAGTGTGTGTATGACTATGTTTTGGAAAAGAAGAATGATGCATTTTTCCAAGACATGCCAGATTCCTTCTTCTTTTCATTATGCTTAGGAAGATTTCTACACTCATCTATAGTATGTAAAATCTTCAAAAAATATTTGCATCTCTTCTTTTACAAATCAGCATCATTAGAGGAATGAGTGGAAGAGGAAGTTTGAGCCTTTGTTTCTGATGAACCCAAAGCTGAACCATATTTTATTTTTCCTTTTTGTGAGATAGCAATTGCTTGCATCCCCTCAATCAAAACACTCCTATTCACTATAGATTTCTCTTCTTGCAAAAGAAGAGACACAGTATCTCAAATACATGCATATTTTGATTCCCTTCTGCAACTATAAGGAGCGTAGTGGAAATGTTGTGAGAAGATTTTGGTAATTCTTTCAACAATGTAGAGATGAGTGATGCATTCAGAATATCATCTATGTTTTCCATTTGCTCTTTCAAGTCCTTGATGGATGTTAGATACACATTTGTAGACTCATTCTTAACTATACAAAAATCCTCAAGTTTCTTCCTCATGTATGCTACACATGCTTATTACCAAAGAGAAACAAAGTGGAAAGAGTGTCTCATGCTTATGGTAATGTAGAACATTGGATATTTGGGCAAATCAATCTTAGCTTTAGTTTGAAGCATGTAAAAAAGGCCATTACTACATACCATTTCAATAAAGAACAAGAATGTGATAAGATCTTTAATTCAATGAAAGATGAAGTGAATTTTTAAATTTTTGCTTATAATCTATCACTCTGATGGAGATGTTGACCATAGCAATGGCTTTGAATTGGCGGTAAAACCCCAATGAAATTGATGCAAATTCTTTCCTGCTACTTAAAATCATTGTTCTATGCTTTGAAGTCGATTTGCATTATTAAAAGTGTGTGCATGCCATGATGTAAAAAATCAAAACTTGAGAAGGAGATGAACCTGCTCTGATACCACTACTTGGTGTGTGTGTGTTTGTGTTTGTGTAGAAGTGTGAGAGAGATACGACACGCAACCAAATACGTAGAGAAAATGGACAGATGTGATAACTCTCTCTATTGATGATGAGCATAACAGAAGTAAGAGTTGAATAATATCCCTAAGTATAGATTACCTCTAGATATGAAAGTAACATGGGGAAAACTCTTTAGCCAACACTAGAGTAAAAAGTGTCCATGTATAGGGAAAAGATTCATATCAAAGACAAGGAACATGTAAGTGTAACCATGATAAATTCATTTTGAAAAGCTTTACTAACTTACTTCGGATTTCTTCCTTGCTCTTATCTTGGAACCACACTTGTAGGCTCCTCATCTCTAGAGCTCAAGAAAATCAAGAAACGACAAGATGTTTTCATAATTCTTGGTGGCATGTTGGCTAGTTTGCAAAATCAAGGATGTGAATGATGCCCTTTCCAAAGGGAAAAGATCAAGTTTGGATGCTCTCACTAATGAGTTCTTCAAAGCCTTTTAAGACTCCCTCAAGAACCCCCTTATTTTTTCTTTGAGGGAGGCTTTTAATTTTTTGTGCCCTCACAAAGTGCTTTAACAAACAGGTTATAAAGATTATTCAAAAGAAGGACAACAAGAAAATGATACAAAACTAGAGACCATTGCCAAAGGTCTTGTGGACTATGCCTAACATCTCCTGCAATCATTAATTCATGATGATCATTCACTAAAGGAATATGGATCTTAGAAGCAATCATGGATATCTTGAATAGCCTTGATCTTGTTCTGTCAAATCAAAATCTCCTATTTATTGAGATTGATTTTGACAAAGCTTATGATAGATTAGAGTGGAATTTCATCTTGCAATCGCTAGGGGGAATGGGCTTTGGAATGATGTTCATTAACATTATCTTCACCCTCTTTGTGACCACCTCAGCTTGATCAATATCAACTAGTAGCCTTAATCTCTTATTATCCTCAAAAGACCCTGTCTGATCACCCGAATAATTTTTTTCATTTCTACGGATGGTCTTGATTCCTTGGCCAAGCAGCACACTTAGTGGGGAAACATTAAGATCCATTTTTTTATGCAATAACCAGATCACATAGTGCTAATGCCTTTTAAAAATGACACAAACATCTTTCTCCATAATGCGATTATTTGTGTCTCCCTATTTTCAAATTGTTTGGAAATTTTATGCACTAATTTTGGATCTAATGTGAACCATTATAAGACTAATTTATAAGTCACTCTTAAAATTTCTCCGTTTTCTTTTAACATTGAAAAAGGTTGCAAAGTTTTGGCCTCTAGTGAAGTATTTTGCCTTCTAGGCATCCTTATGGGATTTACAAACATGATGAATCAGAGATGGGAATGTGTGTTCCACAATGTCACTCTAGCACAATGGTGAGTACCAACATGAGAACATCCACCTCATAATTTTCAATCTGCAAAGACATGAGGGTGGTATGACGACCATGAGCAAGTAAAGTGCACAAGTGAGTTAGTATGTAGCACACAATCATGCACACACATACACACACACGCACGTGCACACAATCCAAGAACAAAGAGAGGAACAATGGAGTGGTTTCAATTACAAAAGATTTCTATTACACAAAAATCAATCTCTAGGAACCCCACCTCATAAATGAGCTCTCTATATCTTTTTACAGTTTTTCACTAGTTTTGCCTCTACTCAAACATAGTGTCCAACCTAGTTAGAAATTAGGTTCTAGGGATTATTTGAAGGCTCAAACGGAATCTAAACATCATGAAAATTGGTAAATATACTTCTAATACTCTTGAAGTTGAAGGACTCCTCATCTTGAGCAAATTGGAGTCTAATCTACCAAAAATGATATTTACATTATCAGTGTAGTGATACTAATCACTATTTGATGTAAAGTTAGATTCATTGTGAAACATTGGTTGGGCCTTCTTGCTAAGTTATGCTTGACTACTCTGTCTTCTTATTTCTTGCTGCTATTTTCTTTGTTGTTCCCTTTTGAGGCTCTCTTATCTACTCATTCCTAATTGCTGGCCAACACTCTCCCTCTCATTCTTGACAGACCTTTGTGCTCTAGGATGGTCAATGTAATACTCCAGCATATCTATTGCTAGTTCATGTTTGCATAGTCTTAATCCTTTTCCCAAATCAAACTACAATGCATCCCCATTGATGGCACTAGGAGTATTCGAGTGTGGAATCATGTAATATTTAGAATACATTGCTTGCTCCCATGTGGATGATTGAATCAGGTGTGTTGGTTTAGGAGTGAATAGTTTAGAGTGATACTCCTAAAAACCTGTAGTAAACATGGCTTTGAAAGTTTTCTTATACCAAGCTCGAAGATATGTCATGTTGGCATGCCAAGCATAAGCAAACTAAATGCTAGGGATCATACTCATGTCGTACACGAGATTGTACTTGCCATCTATAAATTCTATCTCTACTTTTGGGATATTTACAAAGAATATATACAAGTTCTACTCTTCATTCAACATCCTTCCCCTGCTAAATCTCCTAGTAGGCTCTCAACTTCTAGATCTATAAACTACTATCTCTCATTATCTCATGGATCTCTATCTTTGTATAGAGCTCTCTGTTAGCTCAAGGAAGACTATTCTTGAGTTTTAGAAATATTAAAGCTTTCTATCTCTACGTTTTTGGCTATTTACAAAGAAATTGTACAAGGTTTAGTCTTCATTCAGCATCCTCCCCCTCCTAAACCTGTTGATGTCATCATCAAATTATTGGAAGTATTGTTGCAACTTTCTTCACTATCCTTGGTTTTACTCCATACCTACTGATGTACAATGCCTCTTTGTAAAACTTTCATAGAATCTTTCCTCATTTCTTCAATTTGTTGCCATTTCCCAATGTCTCCCTCTAGCTTATGTTTTGGGTCTTATAGATCTTTTGCACCTTTGCAAGCATCCCTCATAACCTTCAAGAGCTCAAGAACAGGTAACTTTGTTTTTGTGACAAGTTCTTATTGCTTTGCCTCTTCTCTATCCTCTACATCTATCATAACTACATCTTCATATTTTTGTTGCTCTTATTCATTATCATCCAAACTAGTCAAAATCATCATTTTCTCTTGTTCCTCTTGATCATCCTAAGTAGCTTGTATGCCAAATCCTAGAGAAGCATCAAAAAGGTCATTTATATTTGTTTTCTTTTCTAGTTCTTTCAACTTTTGGATATTAGAATCTTATTATTGATTTGATTCTTGGGATGACAATTCAATGTGCTACAATAATTGATAATCCTCTATATCATCCTGTTTTCCTTCAAAAATCTCTCGTTCCTCATGTGGTTGAGGTATACACATTAGTTCGTCAAAAAAACACCATTTCGTCTTGTTTGTCTTGATCATCTTGGGTAGGTTGTATGCCAAACCCTATAGAAGCAACAAAAAAATCATTTATATCTATTCTTTTTTCTAGTTCTTTAAATTTTTGAATGTCAGACTCTTATGATTGATTTGCTTGTTGGGATGATAATTCTGTGTCCCAAAATAACTGATAATTCTCTATATCATCCTCGTTTTCTTCAAAAATCTCCTCGTCCTCAGGTAGTTGATGTATACACATTAGTTGGTACATCCTATGTATTAAGATTTTTCTCCTTGGCATCAAACTCTAAGGTTCTTCTAATAATAGAGGTGGTGGCTATTCAAATTACCTTTGCTCATCCTATAGCACTATGGCTTTCTTCTTCTCTTCTTCCTTAATTTTTTGTTTATGTTTTTTTTTTTCGCTTCACCTATTTAGCTTTTTCTGGTATATTTCTCTTCAACCATGCACAATGTATCAAACAAATTCTTTAGTTCCTTTTCTCTTTTCACAAAAAATGTTTTTTGTTTTCGCTCCTATCAAGTTCTCATGTAATTCTCCATATATCTGCCATTCCTCTCTTGGCACGTTACTGCCTTTATCTAACAAATCCTATAGCATGTTTTGGTTTTTTTTTTTTCAAATTTCTTCATATGTGTGTGTGTGTCTCTATGTATGTATGTATATATATATATATATATATATATATATATATATATATATATATATATATATATATATATATATATATATATATATATATATATATATATATATATATATATATATATATATAAAATTAGCATTTATGGATATATATTAGTACACATACATAAAAATATTGAGAGAAAGGGTTTGAGGATCTACACACATAAAAGATAAGGAATTAGGCTCTAGATTTTTATAGTGTATGTACATAAAGACATTTCAATTTCGGGTTTTTAGGATACATATTAGTTTACATACATGTAGAGTGGCATCCTCTCACACACACACACACACTACCACGACGGCAATTTAGTGGGACAACTTCACCATGAAGTGGAGTTGCAGACCACTCAAGACATCCATAGGTAGACATTTTTGTACCACATGCAACAACAGTAGTCGCTGCAACATGAACTACCCTAACCAACTTTTCTTGAAGTATTTTGGTGTGTATGTTTATGTCTTTGTGTGTGCCTATGTCTGTGGTTGTATAAAGGTATGCTACGTATGGTATATCTAAGGATGTGTGCATGTGTATGGTGTATGTGTGTGTGTTTATATGCATATATTGGTGTGTATGTTCAAATATGTATCCATTTTTATGTGTGCATATGTATCTATATATGTGTGCATAAATGTGTATTGTTGTGTGTATGCATGTGTATGCTGATGTGTTTACATGTGTATGTATACATGTGGATATGAACGATACATTTTCTATTTATTAGTAGTATTACTCTATCGCTTTTGTTAGAAGTGATTCTTCTTCTAAGAAAAATCAATTACAATAATTATTATTTTAACTGAAATGAAAAATAGAACATTATGATAAAAAGTCATAAACAAAAGAAAATTCTCAGATAATTGAAGCTATAGGCATCTATATCGCCATCAATATACCCTTCTTTTGCAATTTTTGTCTTAAACTTCTTATGGCAGCCAGTGTTAAGCATTGGAAGATAGAATGACTACCCGTCCTATATACCGAGCAACATATCATTGAATACATTTATGTTCGTTATTTTCACAAAATTTGTGTCGATAAGGAAACCAAAAATCTGTTCTAGTGGCAACAATTTGTGAGCAGAGATGTTATTTTCTATGAAGCTTATATAAATTTCCTAGTTCTTGAGCCTCTCACAATTCAGTTTTGGTGGTGGATTCGTTAGATGAGTTTGGGAAATCTCATGCTCATAAGAAAAATACTTGTATCTATGACCTTTCAAGAAATCTAACCTGCATAAGTGCTCCCAAAGAATCGAGTTATAACACTCTCCCACCCCGTCTTTACCAGTACATACTAACAATTATGGGTTAATCGTATCAGAGGATGATGGCAGCGTAAAACGAGACTGTAGTGAAGGAGGTGTGTGTCGTTGAATTCCTGGATCGTCAAGGGCTAAACCTTTTTGCTCCCGTTGATCATTTATATTTCCAGATAGTTTGTCTGCATTAGATCAATACTTGTGCGACGTTTAACGAATGTAAGTGTCCGGATTACGCAATAGAACGATCTTACGTTTAACGATAGAATTGTTAAGGAAGTTTAACGAAGCTTTTCGATTTTCAAAGAATCTCGAGTATGCATTTATGTCACAAACCCTTAAAACTTACAACAGATAATTTTCGTACAGAATAAGCAATGCGAGACAGAAAATAAGGCGTTGATCATTTACACTTGAAGACTGAATTACATATTGAAAAACTTAACACAACCATCTTCATTACAGGAAAAGCTCTAATAGCTACAGCCACAACGAAGCTCAAAAAGAGAATTTCTGACGTTCAAGTGAGATTATCCAGCCACACTGAGCGTTCTATTTTCATTACAAAGAAGGACATGGCTTACAACAGGACAAAGCTTAGCTATTGAAACCCACAGTGCTCCCTATGCTGAAAGCAGCAGCTGCGATTAGTGCCCAATCTTAGGATCATCCGATGTGTTTGCATGCGCATTTTCGTAATCGGCTCAACGCCTTCGCGCATGGTCAAGTCATATCGGTGGGTCGTGCGATCTATTGGCCTGAGGCTCCTCAGTACTCGTACTCTACTCGGCTCTCACTGTGAGAGTGGCGCACACTTAACTCCTCTTGTTTCGGGTTTTCAGAAAACACCTCTGTCACTTCCTGATGTTGAGTTATCTGTTCCCCTTGGTCTGCATCCACGCCCGATCTTTCAATGGTGAAAGCGCCTGCAACCGAAAACCACGTAAGAATTTTACATTCTCTCTCTCTCTCTCTCTCTCTCTCTCTCTCTCTCTCTCTCTCTCTCTCTCTCTCTCTCTCAACAACGAAAGACATGAGCTGTATTATTGGCGGCGCAACCTAACGCAGGCTATTGACGTCTTCGTGTATCAAAGAGAACTTAAGCTACGTGAAAGTTCAGCTCAGCTCGATGGTACGCGTGTTCGAGCACCTAAACGTAGTTAAGCAGAAGCCTCCAACAACGGGGAACGCAGAAACTCCCGAAGGCACACATAGAGCATTTTGTACATACCTCGTCCTGCCGCGTTACAACAGGGCATCAAGAAGATCGTCAGTAGAGCTGCGGACAAAATAAGCTCTCGTCTATTCATCTTTGCCCCCGAAGATTATCTAGAGAAGGTTATCAATACAATAGCACCATGCACATCCTTCCTTTATAAATCTAGCGCGTCATCGGAGTCGGTCATGTTTGTGAGGAAAGCATCGAGATGCGGATGCCCAAACAATAAAGAATGTAAATTTGTTGGTTGGCGATTTTTTTTTTTAATTACCACATGTAATATTCAACTAATTTTAGCTCACGACTTAAAAGTTCAAGACCCTCATCAAAGTTTGCTCCTTTTGTTCAAGATTTCGGTTTCTCAACGAAGGTGTGATCAAACTATTCACAAAAAGCTAAAATCCAAAACTGTTGGCCTACCTCTAGGCATAGTTTTACCCTCTTTTATGTCAACCTTCTCATCAACAAGTGCATCATGTAAATCTGCATCAGAAAAGGAATGATCTGCATTATCATTTAATGGAATGAGTAAAGGCTAAGAAATTGACTAGTTTGGACTAGCACCCCCTGTAGCTCAATTACATAACATGCAGGCCCATAATGAAGAAATTCCTCCTCTTTGGATAGAGGAATCACTGGAGAAGGACTTGAGTACCTTGGTAACGATATCTATCTTCATTCTCTACTTTGCATGCACGGTACTATAAACAACAAACTCATCGAGATTCTACATGATGATGGTAGTTGACATGACTTCATTTCACATTTATTAGTACAACAAATTAAATTGAAAACGTTTCCTTCTTTGTATAAAGTAAAAGCTGCATTTCAAGGTAATCATTATAATATAACACGAGAAGTGCAAGATGTTACGATTAGCATAGGCCCAGATATTGATTTACGAACATTTTTAATTTCACCTTTGCAATCTTATGATGTTATACTAGGTATGCCGTTTCGTCATCATTATAACCCATGCATTGACTACCATGCACATACCTTTAACTTTGAATTTAAAGGTCAAATTATTATTTTGTCTGCATGACATGATTTCCAACCATTTCCATTGATTAGTCATATTCAAGTAAAGCGTGCATTTAGGAAAGGATTCAATTCATGCATTGTCTTTGTCAATGTCATCAACGATTATACTCATACACTTTGTGATGCACATAAACCTTTCATGACTACTTATAAGGATTGTTTTATGTCTAAGTATCCCTTTGAACTACCACCCTCTCGAGGATCCTTTGACCATAGCATAGATTTAGTCACTATTAGTTCTCCTCCTCATAAAGCACCTTATAGACATGGCCCACTACACAAAAAGGAAATATCAAACCAAGTAAAAGACCTATTACAGAAAGAAATTATAAGGCCTAGTTCTTCCCCATTTGGAGCACCAGTTCTCTTAGTAGGGAAGAAGAATAAAACTTATCGAATGTGCATTGATTATAGAGCCCTTAACATGATCACAATAAAGAAAACATACCCTATTCCTTGAATAGATGATCTTTTAGATAAATTATGAGGAGCTTGTGTCTTTAGTAAAAATTGATCTAAAATCAGGATACCATCAGATTCGTATGACGCAAAGTGATATTTTTAAGACCGCATTTAGAACTCAAGTAGGCAATTTTGAATTTATGGTAATGCCCTTTGGGCTTACTAATGCCCCTGCTACATTTGCATGAATGATGAATAACATTTTTCTTGATTACCAAGCTTTTGTTCTTGTATTTTTGGACGATATACTTGTCTACAATAAGAATGATAGTGAGCATGAGAAGCACTTTAAAACAATTTTTCATTTACTATGAGAGAACACACTTTATGCTAATCTTGAAAAGAGTTACTTCTTTCAACATAAGCTAGAATATCTAGGACATATTATTTCAAGTGAAGGTGTGCATGTGGATCCAAAAAGATTAAAGTTATACTAGAATGCCCTACACCACAATCAATCAATGATGTTCGTTCTTTTCTTGGGTTGGCTAGTTTCTAGAGGAAGTTTGTTCGAAATTTTTCTTATTTAGCATTGCCCCTTACCTTGTTATTGAAAAAGTAAATAAACTTTGCATGGGCACTTACCCAAAAACAATCCTTTGAAAAACTCAAACATGCACTTTCACATGTAGCTCTTTCACAATTACCTAATTTTTCACAACCCTTTCATGTTGTTACTCATCCTAGTGGTTCAGGGATAGGTGTTGTTTTAATGCAAAATGTTCCTCCTGTTGCATTTGAGAGTAAGAAGCTTAAGCCTCAGAACAAAATTAAAGCACATATGGTAAAGAATTATTAGCAATTATGGATGCTTTGCGAATTTGGAAACACTATCTTATGGGTTCTAAGGTCTGATCGCCATCTTAAATGGGAATCATTCATTTAAAATTTCCAACCCATGAACCAATATGAGCTTAGTAAACCTAATGTTGTAGTTAATGCTCTTAGCCGATTTCCTTCACATTCTCTTGTTTTGCATAATATTTATGCCATCCAAATACATTCTTTTCAAGAAATTGTATCAACTTATGCATCTGATTTGTATTTTTCACGTGCATGGGTCATCAAAGAAATGCATAAACCATCTTGCATGGGTCATAGAGGCATAGAAAGCACCATTTCTACCTGCAAAGATTTCTTCTTTTGGTCACACATGGAAAAAAATATTGCACATTATGTTTCTCAATGCATTGTATGTGAGCGTGTGAAACGTCATCATGGTGAACCATTTGGATTATTAATGCCACTTCCCATTCCAAACTAACCATCGAAATCTTGGAGCACCATTTGCTCAATCTTTCTTGCTCTTCATGTGTTGGTTGACCTTTGTTCCTGAGACTTGGCATAACTTCATCTCTAGATATATAACCATATAAATTCCTACCTTGAAGATAAGCCTCAATCCTTAATGACCACGATAAGTAGTTATCTCTATCCAATTTGTCATTTGATGAAGGAAATCCATCTACCATGTGTTCCAACCTTGCTCTGATACCATTGTGAAGAGATGGATTTTAACTTGGAGAAGATGAAGTGTTGGTGCAAAAACGTTGCACTACACCAACGAAATAAACTCTAGGGATGTGTAGTGGACCCTTTTAGCTTGACAAAGAATGTATTAGACACCCTATGTACCGTGGAAGGTCACTCTCAAAGAGATGAATCAAAATAGACAGGTAGAAGTTGAACCAAAGGAAAAAAACTTGCTATTTTGGTTCATACACCAGTACAGTGTTTTAAACAATTCTCTGGCCACAACAACAATTGAATTAATTACTTATGGGGAACTTCAATTAAGTTAGTAAGCTAAAAATCATGAGTGATTTCATAAAAAATGATGAACTATATGAAGAGAAAAGAGTTTAACGAGTCAGAGCATCATCCTGATGTTCACGGTCTATAGGAGTCCTAAGACCAATGAGCAAAGATATATTAATATCTCAAAATTCAAAGAGGCAATGCTGATGAAACATTTTAGCCATATAAGAGACCTTATGATGAATCTAACATGATTTAAATCATCGAAAATGACCACTTACACACTAAGAGAAAGCCTTTAGAAAATAACCATTTTGATGGAGTATTAACGAAGAAGTGAATTATGCAAAGATATAGTCAACATCTAATAAATATACCTCACAATTGAAAAACCCAATTCCAATGAAATTTTGTGAATATATAGAAGGATTAAGGAGCTAATTGTACCAACTTAAATCATTGAAAATGATGGATCATGGTTAGAGAATCATCTATGCAAAATAAAAAAAAAAATTGGGAGATATTGCAGTGAACAGTACACTCACATAGGCATCAAGATATGAACACAAATGATCGTGAAAATGAATGGTTATTGATTTAGAGTACAATGGACATAATGGTTCATTTTTGTGCCTTCCACACTCTAATATGTGATGAAGCCATGCTCATAGAGGTACAAAAATCGCAACTAAAAGCCATGTATATATAGTGATGTTTGGAGCCTAATTCTGAATTTGAATCTCTCCTAAAGTCAATCTCAAATCTTTTAGTGATTGGTTCTCATACTCACTCAATCATGAATTAGTGGTTTCCTCCCTCCTACTCATCAAGTGGACTGAACCACTTTAGATACTTTCACTTTTACATCAAGTAGAAGCTCAAAAAGTACAAGAGTGAGTTCACAAGCGAACTCTTAAAGGATTGACATTTCCTGTAAATTTCTATGTCTTTTGATACTTTAGGCAAGTGTGTGTGGCTCAGATGCCTTCTAATACTTCCAACTCTGGAATCTAGACATTATGAAAATTGGTAAATAGATACTTCTAATACTCTTGAAGTTGAAGGAATCCTCATCTTGAACAAATTGGAGTCTAATCTACCAAAAATGATATTTACATTATGAGTGTAGTGATACTAATCAATATTTGATGTAAAGTTAGATTCATTGTGAAGCATTGGTTGGGCCTTCTTGCTAAGTTATGCTTGACTACTCTATGTCCTTATTTCTTGCTGCTCTTTTCTTTGTTGTTGTCTTTTGAGGCTCTCTTATCTACTCATTCCTAATTTCTGGCCAACACTCCCCCCTCTCATTCCTGACAAAACTTTGTGCTATAGGATGGTCAATGTAATACTCGAGGATATCTATTGCTAGTTCATGTTTGCATAGTCTTTATCCTTTTCCCAAATCAAACTACAATGCATCCCCATTGATGGCACTAGGAGTATCCAAGTGTGGAATCATGTAATATTTAGAATACATTGCTTGCTCCCGTGCCAATGATTGAAGCAAGTGTGTTGGTTTAGGAGCGAATACTTTAGAGTGATACTCCTTAAAGCTTGTAGTAAACATGGCTTTGAAAGTTTTCTTATACCAAGCTCGAAGATATGTCATGTAGGCATGCCAAGCATAAGCGAACCAAATGTTGGGGTTCGTACTCATGTCATATATGAGATTGTAGTTGCCATTTATAAATTCTATCTCTACGTTTGGGCTATTTACAAAGAAAATGTACAAGTTATGCACTTCATTCAACATCCTTCCCCTCCTAAATCTCCTAGTAGGCTCTCAACTTCTAGAGTTATAAACTACTATCTCTCATTATCTGATGACTCTCTATCTTTGTATAGAGCTGTGTGATAGCCCAAGGAAGACTATTCCTGAGTTTTAGAGCAATTGGAGCCTTCTATCTCTACGTTTTCAGCTATTTACAAAGAAATTATACAAGGTTTAGTCTTCATTCAGCATCCTCCCCCTCCTAAACCTGTTGATGTCATCATCAAATTATTGGAAGTATTGTTGAAACTTTCTTCACTATCCTTGGTTTTAGTCCATACCTACTTATGTACAATGCCTCTTTGTAAACCTTGAATAGAAACTTTCCTCATTTCTTCAATTTGTTGCCATTTCCCAATGTCTCCCTCTAGCTTATGTTTTCGGTCCTATAGATCTTTTGCACCTTTGCAAGCATCTCTCATTACCTTCATCAGCTCAAGAAAAGGTAACTTTGTTTTTGTGACAAGTTCTTGCTTTGCCTCTACTCTATCCTCTACATCTATCATAACTACATCTTCATATTTTTGTTGCTCTTATTCATTATCATCCAAACTAGACAAAATCATCATTTCCTCTTGTTCCTCTTGATCATCATAAGTAGCTTGTATGCCAAATCCTAGAGAAGCGTCAAAAAGGTCATTTATATTTGTTTGCTTTCAAGTTCTTTCAATTTTTGGATATAAGACTCTTATTATTGATCTGATTCTTGGGATGACAATTCAATGTCCTACAATATTTCATAATCCTGTATATAATCCTGCTTTCCTTCAAAAATCTCCTCTTCCTCAGGTGGTTGAGGTATACACATTGGTTGGTCAAAAAACACCATTTGAATATATCTCACAAAAAAACCCACTTGCAATGAAATTTTGTGACTATATAGAAGGATTAAGGAGCTAAGGGTACCATTTAAATCACTGAAAATGATGGATCATGGTCACAGAATCATCTCTGCAAACTCATAGAAAAAAATTGGGAGATATTGTAGTGAACAGTACACTCACATAGGCATCAAGATATTAACAGAAATGATCATGAAAATGAATGTATATTGATTGTAAAGTACAATGGACTTAATGATACATATGTCTTCCTTGAAGCCACATTCTAATATGCCATGAAGCCCTGCTCATAGAGGTGCAAAAACCACAACTAAAAGCCATGTATATATAGTGATGTTTGGAGCCTAATTTTGAATTTGAATCTCTCCTAAAATCACTCTCAAATCTTTTAGTGATTGATTCTCATACTCACTCAATCATGAATTAGTGGCGTTCTCCTTCCTACTCATCATGTGGGCTCAACCACTTTAGATACTTTCACTTTTACATCAAGTAGAAGCCCAAAAATTACAAGAGTGAGTTCACAAGTAAACTCTTAAAGGATTGACATTTCCTTTAAATTTCTATGTCTTTTGATGACTCAAGCCACCACATTAGACTTTCCATGGGCTTGTTCCAACAAGTGTGTATGGCTCAAATCCCTTTTGGCTTATTTGGGTGTTGGTAAGTCTTTTTTCAATGCCATCTTTAGTGACAGTTAGAGTGCATGAGCAGTTGTGAGGAACATTATGTTCCATGCTTGCACAAAGCAAATTGAGGTGCATTATCATTATGTCAGAGAGAGGTTCTCTACTAGGGAGGTCAGTTTGGCATATGTTCACACATACGATAACATTGCTGATCTTTTCTAAAATGCTCTACCTTGAAAGAAGTTTGAAGATTTCGCTAAAGCTTTGGGCTTATTGCCTTTTGTGGATTGATTTCTTTCCACATAGCTTGGCACTTCCTCATACATGAGTGACAACTCATTGTTTGTCGCATCACTCCCAATGGGGATTTTCTGACATATTTTGCTAGTGATATGTGTGAATACATTAGGACCACGGGGGCACTTTTTTCCCTCTTTATGAGGTTTTTTTCCCCCAGTTTGTATATATGCCTATAACCCTAACATGTCACTTATTTTTGTACATCCACTTGTTAATACATTCAGTGTTGTATGTTTTGATCCAAGCTTCTTCTTCTTCCTTGTACTCTTCATATGAAGTTTGAAGATGTCCCCAAATGTTTGGGCTTACTGCCTTTTGTGGATTGATCTCTTTCCATATAGCATGGCACTACCTCATACATGAGTGCGAGCTCATTGTTGACTACATCACTCCCAAGGGGGATTTGTTGATATATTTTGGTAGTGATGTGTGTGAATACATTAGGACCACCGGGGCATGCTTTTCCCTCTTTAGAATGTCCCCCCCCCCCGGATTGTATATATGCCTATGACCCTAACATTCCCTCTTCAGTGTTGTGTGTTTTGCTCCAAGGTTCTTCTTCTTCCTTGTGTTGATCATGCGATTCCATAGACCTCAAACTCGAACACTCATAGGACCTTACCCTCAGTAAAAGACAACTTTGTAGAAATGAGAGCCTTATTGATTTCTATGGAATTCTTGTTGGTTGCATGCATGAGCATGACTATTTTGCATTTAATTACAATTTTCTAGACACACATGCATATGTAGATCACTCAAAACAAATAGGTCAACATTAGGGAGAACAAATCAACCACAAAGAATTTCCATAGATTAATTCTATTGACCAACATATTTTGAAATATTTCTTAAAGTGTGAGGATGTTAATCTCACAATTTCAGTTGAATCTTGCTTGAAAACTTATTAGATAGTAGAGATATCATCTATAGCTCTTATCCATGCAAATGTTTCAATTTATGTTTATAGGATTTTTTTTGCATTCATGAAGTGCTCTATTTTTAAAGATTAACACAAAGCAAGTGTTGTAGTGTCAAGCTTAAAAAACATTGAACTGCATGAAGAGATCATCAGTTGCTCACTTATGAGAACATCTATGAATTCATCTTTGTGTGTGCATGGATCACCCTAACCTTTTTATTTCACATACATGCATTTTGTAACTAGGATGGGTAGAACTTTCTGGTTTTCCTAGTTCTAAGTACTATGTATCCAAATTTTTGTGTGATAGGTGGCAACCCTAGTTGTGCTATGGGATTTTGCGTTACACTTGGTTACATTGGTTGCAACGTAACCTATGGTCATAGCCTGGTAGGCGGTACATATACTATGGGCGTGAAACTTAATGGTATTTCATCTCCTAGTATGCCAATGATGTATGCCTCTATGGGTTGCAAAGATTCTTGTAGTTCTTGTACAATCGAGGGCTATTTTGTATTGATTCTCACTCCTATATCTATGAAAATCTTATATATTTGCACCTTGATTGTTTCCAATCCTACTTGAATATAGGGGCATCGATCAATGAGTTTATGAGAGGATCATTTACTATTTGTACATGTAACCATAGGGAAGATCTTTGTTTGTTCCCTTGCGCATTGGCATGCAAAGAGATTTTGCTCCATAAGACTAATCGTGAAGAGATCTATATTATATACATATTCATCCATGCACTCTTCCATGGTGACAACTTGTTCATTCACACAAACATCACGTGTGGCTAATATATACATCCAACCTTGGGATTCAAGTGCCTGATTTGGAGACATTTTTGGAATATAGGCCTGGTATTCCATAGCTATTTTTTATTTCTTTAGTGGCACTACCACTTTAAGAATCTTCTCTTCTCTCAAAGATGACTAAGGTGTGGAAGGGAGTTCTAATAGAAAGAGGTAAGGGATCAATATGTGGGTTTACCAAAGGTGGAGAACTTGATCATGGTGGAGGTGAATAAATCAAATTATTGGGAGATGCATAGATTGTGAGGCAGTGATCTATTGTAGCAAGGAAGATGGAAAGGTTGGGAGAGGGTGAGCTTTGAGTTGATGGAGTGAACGGATGTGATTTTTGTTATGGCATGGAGAAAGTAATTGGAATGTTGAGCCTCTAGGGATGTAGAATTATGGATGGAGACATTCAAGAATGGTGATGGTGGAAGATGATCTCATGGAGGGAATCTAGACTAATGGACCAATGTAGAAGGAAAATGCTACAGAACAACCATTATTGAATTGGGAGTTTTTTCTTTTGGATACATAAGACATTAAACAAAATATGTAGAAGATCCCATGTCAAAGTTGATGAATCTGGCTTGGTTGTTGCACTTACGGCCTCCTTGTAGTAGTAGTCCATAAGAATATGACACTTCTTCCATATGAGAAGGTGGATGAAAACAAGAGGTTGTTGTAAGAGCAAGGTAGACTAGTTGGATTTGTCACCTGGTTTATTCAGAAGTGTATGGTATACATATGAATTCTTCAAGTAGCTTTGATGTGAATCTTCTCCCTATACATGGGTGGCTTTTAATCTAGTGATGGATAGAGGCTTTCTACCCACGTGACCACATACATGATACACTCATATGTGGTGGTAGTTTGTACTTAGGGATATTATTCAGCTCTTACTTAAGCTTTGTTCATCCTTAATAGAGAGATCTTTTTGCATTTGTTCTCCTTGTGTGTGCTCTTCTTTTGTGTCTCTTGCACTTCTACACACACCCAAGAATGGTATCATAATAGGTTCAACTCCTTAAAAATTTTTAGTTCAACAGCTAGAAAGCATTTCTACTAGTCGTGCTAGGGCTTTACCCCCCATAGATGATATTATTACGGATGCATCATTCATCTCTACATTGTTGAGTGAATTAATAGAATTTTTCAAAGCTTTTCCACTACAATCGGTTTGGTTCCAAAAGGGAATCCAAATATGTATGCATTTGATGAGGTTGTGTCTCTTTTTTTATAAGAAGAGAAATCTAGAGTGAATATGAGTGGTTTGATTGATCGAACACAAGAACTTGCTATCTCAAAGAAATGGGAAATAAAGTGTGGTTAAGATTTGGGTTCATCAAAACCAAAGCCTCAACCTCCCACTTCCACTCATTCCTTTAATGATGCTTATTTGCAAAAGAAGAAGAGATGCAAACATTGTTGGAAGGCTAGTCATACTATTGAAGAGCATAGAAAAATTGGTAAGTAAAATGAAAAGAAGAAGGAATTACTGAAAATTCATGAAATGCAAAGAATAAGGATTTAAGTTTAGAACAAAGGATTTAAGTTTACACACTAACAATTATCTAATGAATATGTCAAATGCATTCATAGTGATCAAGAAGGTACTTGAGAGAAAGTGGATAGTGGATATACAAAAGTTAAAGAAGGTAAGTTGATTGTGCAAAAATGGTAGATAAAAACCTAAAACCATAATTCAATAGATGGTAGGTGAAAAAAGGATGGTAGATTAAAAAAAACCAAATCATCAGAAATTGCATGATATTTATAAAACACTTAAAGCCCATTATGATCACTAGTAGTGGAGAATGAATGTCAGTAAAAGAGAACCATTTTTGGTTGTGTGTAGAATTGGGACAGACACACAAGAAGCACACATTAAGAGCACAAAAATGCAGAAAGGTACATAGAGAAGACATATGGTTTGAATAGATCTCTCTATTGATGATCAACATAACAAAACTAAGAGTTGAGTATTATCTCTAAGTACAAAGTACCACCACATATTAGTGTAATATGTATATGGTAACATGAGGAAAACCCTATCGCCAACACTAGATTAAAAAGTACCCATGTATAGGGAAAACGTTCACATCAAAGCTACTCGAGCAACATATACCCATGAATATGTCTACCATGAATACCCATGAGTATGTCTGCCACATTATCTTGTGCAGGCACATATACCAAATTATTATCTCTTGCATGAAAGCACTCTCTAACATAGCTATAATGCACCTCAATGTGTTTGGTTAGTGCATGAAACACTAGATTTTGTGAAATAATTGATGCAATCCGACTATCATTGAGAATATGCATAGCAATGTCAATCTCCATGTGTTAGTGTCAAGACAATGCATGAATCGACTCAAGTAGGAAACTGCAAACTATATATCTGGCCTTGTGTAGCATGCATATATAAGACATCCCACAACATGCTGATCAAGCAAAGTGTCAAATGCACCACTATAATCGTCAACTGAGAATCAAATCCTATCTCCACTAGTGTGACACCCAAAAGACCAATATAAGTGACATCGAAAGTATGCTAAAATCAGCCATAAGGATGTCAAGTTTTGCATCTCACGACCCAATCAACAATATGTCATCAACATCAAGAACAAGCATTGTGAGCTCAACCCCATCTTTGCGTGCATAGAGTATGCTTTCAATGGGACTACACATGAAGCCAAGAGCAACAAAGTTCTTATGAATTTCTTCATTGCATGCACATGGAGCTTTTTTGAAAGCATTCAAGGCTTTATGCAAGAAACAAACCATATGATACAAACCATGTAGATTAATGTCATCAGGAGATACAAAATAGTCGACAAAATAGACAATCAGATTCCCCCCATTAAGGTTATATGGGGAAGATGCATGATGCTAGAGGGCATTTATTTTCACCTTCAATGGCAACCCGATGGCCCCAAAGTTTATGGCCCACCTAACCTAATGGATAGGCTGCCAAAGGTCATTTGTGACCATCAATGGTCACACATAGAGCTCATGAAACTTAGAAGTTAGGGTTCCACAAATGTCCGGGTTCTCACAATGGCTTCTTCTCATAATGAAGTTTTTTCACAACTTAGAACATCATGGATCATTTGTGTTCACTTGAGGGTGGACTATTGAGCATATCTAATGGATTGATCACATAATCTGCACACATGACCGACTCCATCGAAAACTTATCAAGAAGGTGTTTCCTTAACATGCCATTTTGAGGAGTTTTGTTACACTCGTAAACACCATTTTGCTTAGGTGTATATGGAATTTTACATTGGAGTCAAATTCCTGTCCAAAAGATGGAGTCTTGATAGGACCACATACATCACTATGAAAAAGATGCAATTTTCTTCTAATGTGTGTATGACTATGTTTTGGAAAAGAAGAATGATGCATTTTTCCAAGACATGCCAAATTCCTTCTTCTTTTCATTATGCTTAGGAAGATTTCTACACTTATCTATAGTATGAAAAATCTTCAAACAATATTTGCATCTCTTCTTTTAAAAATCAACATCATTAGAGGAATGAGTGGAAGAGGAAGTTTCAGCCTTTGTTTCTGATGAACCCAAAGCTGAACCCAAAGCAGAATCTCATCTCTATTTTCAATTTGCTCTTTCAAGTCCTTGATGCATGCTAGATACACATTTGTAGACTCACTTTTAACTATACAAAAATCCTCAAGTTCCTCCTCATGTACTATGCTACACATGCTTATTACCAAAGAGAAACAAAGAGGCAAGAGTGTCTCATGCTTATGTTGATGTAGAACATGATCGAATGTGTGGAACTATATATAATTCATTGAAAATGCAATCAATGCATGAGTTTGAGCATATTTGCCATCCCATCTAAGTTGCTCCTATGTAGGTTGAGAAGGGTAACCATTGTACTTGAAGAAGAAGCTCCATCTCTGACAGTAGGTTGTGAAGTAGAAGAACCTAGGGGTCTTTGATCTACATATGCTACTATGTTCCATAGTTGTTTTGCAAAAATAACATGTTTCATCATGTAAGACCACATTGGATAGTTGGGCAAATCAATCTTAGCTCCAGTTTGAAGCATGTAAAAAAGGCCATTACTACCTACCATTTCAATAAAGAACAAGAATGTGATAAGATCTTTAATTCAATGAGAGCTGAAATGAATCTTTAAATTTTCTCTCATAATATAGCACTTTGATGGAAATGTTGACCATAGGAATGGCTTTGAATTGGAAGTAAAACCCCAATGCAATTCATGCAAATTCTTTCCCGCTACTTAAAATCATTGTTCTATGCTCTGAAGTCGATTTGCATTATTAAAAGTGTGTTCATGCCATGATGTAAAAAATCAAAATTTGAGAAGGCGCTGAACCTGCTCTCATACCACTACTTGGTGTGTGTGTGTGTTTTTGTGTGGGAGTGTGAGAGAGATACGACACGCAACCAAATACGTAGAGAAAATGGATGGATGTGATAACTCTCTCTATTGATGATGAGCATAACAAAAGTAAGAGTTGAATAATATCCCTAAGTATAGATTACCTCCAAATATGAGTGTAACATGGGAAAAACTCTTTAGCCAACACTAGAGTAAAAAGTGTCCATGTATAGGGAAAAGATTCATATCAAAGACAAGGAACATGTAAGTGTAACCATGATAAATTGATTTTGAAAAGCTTTACTAACTTACTTGGGATTTCTTCCTTGATATTATCCTGGAACCACACTTGCAGGGTCCTCATCTCTAGAGCTCAAGAAAATCAAGAAACGACAAGATATTTTCATAAGTCTTGGTGGCATGTTGGCTAGTTGCGAAATCAAGGATGTGAATGATGCCCTTTCCAAAGGGAAAAGATCAAGTTTGGATGTTGTCACTAATGAGTTCTTCAAAGCCTTTGAAGACTCCCTCATGAAACCCCTTTTTTTTTTAGGGAGGCTTTTCATTTTTTGTGCCCTGACAAAGTGCTTTAACAAACAGGTTATAAAGATTATTCAAAAGAAGGACAACAAGAAAATCTTACAAAACTACAGGCCATTCACAATGCTCTAGATTGGTTTTAAGCTCATTGCCAAAGGTCTTGTGGACTATGCCTCACATCTCCTGCAATCATTAATTCATGATGATAATTCACTAAACGAATATGGATCTTAGAAGCAATCATGGATATCTTGAAAGGCCTTGATCTTGTTGCATCAAATCAAAATCTCCTATTTATTGAGATTGATTTTGACAAACCTTATGATAGATTATAGTGGAACTTCATCTTGCAATCCTTGGGGGGAATGGGCTTTGGAATGATGTTCATTAAAATTATCTTCACCCTCTTTGTGACCACCTGAGCTTGATCAATATCAACTAATAGCCTTAATCTCTTATTATCCTCAAAAGACCCTGTCTGATCACTCGAATAGTTTTTTTTCATTTCTACGGATGGTCTCGATTCCTTGGCCAAGCACCACACTTAGTAGGGAAACATTAAGATCCTTTCTTTCATGGAATAACCAGATCAGATAGTGCTAATGCTTTTTAAAAATGACACAAACATCTTTCTGCATAATGCGATTAATTGTGTCTCCCTATTTTCAAATTGTTTGGAAATTTTATGCACTAATTTTGCATCTAATGTGAACCATTATAGGACTAATTTATAAGTCACTCTTAAAATTTCTCCCTTTTATTTTAGCATTGAAAAAGTTTGCAAAGTTTTGGCCTCTACTGAAGTATTTTGCCTTCTTGGCATCCTTATGGGATTTACAAACATGATGAATGCGAGATGGGAATGTGTGTTCCACAATGTCACTCTAGCACAATGGTGAGTACCAACATGAGAACATCCACCTCATAATTTTCGATCTGCAGAGACGTGAGGGTGGTATGACGACCATGAGCAAGTGAAGTGCACAAGTGAGTGAGTATGAAGCACACAAGCATGCACACACATACACATACACACACATGCTCACAAACCAAGAACAAACAGAGGAACAATGGAATGGTTTCAATTACAGAAGATCTCTATTACAAAAAAATTAATCTCTAGGAAACCCACCTCAAAAATGAGCTCTCTAGATCTTTTTATAGTTCTTCACTAGTTTTGCCTCTACTCAAACATAGTGTCCGACCTAGTTAGAAATTAGGTTCTAGGGATTATTTGAAGGCTCAAACGGAATCTAAACATTTTTAAAATCGCTAAATAGATACTTCTAATACTCTTGAAGTTCAAGGACTCCTCATCTTGAGCAAATTGGAGTCTAATCTACCAAAAATGATATTTACATTATGAGTGTAGTGATACTAATCACTATTTGATGTAAAGTTAGATTCAATGTGAAACATTGGTTGGGCCTTCTTGCTAAGTTATGCTTGACTACTCTACCTCCTTATTTCTTGCTGCTCTTTTCTTTGTTTTTCTCTTTTGAGGCTCTCTTATCTACTCATTCTTTATTGCTGGCCAACACTCCCCCTGTCATTCCTAAAAAGACCTTTGTGCTATAGGATGGTCAATGTAATACTCTAGGATATCTATTGCTAGTTCATGTTTTCATAGTCTTAATCCTTTTCCCAAATCAAACTACAATGCATACCCATTGATGGCACTAGGAGTATCCGAGTGTGGAATCATGTAATATTTAGAATACATTGCTTACTCCCATGCGGATGATTGAAGCAGGTGTGTTGGTTTAGGAGTCAATCGTTTAGAGTGATACTCCTAAAAACTTGTAGTAAACATGGCTTTGAAAGTTTTCTTATACCAAGCTCAAAGATATGTCATGTAGACATGCCAAGCATAAGCCAACTAAATGCTAGGGATCATACTCATGTCGTACACGAGATTGTAGTTTCCATCTATAAATTCTATCTCTACTTTTGGGATATTTACAAAGAAAATGTACAAGTTCTGCTCTTCGTTCAACATCCTTCCCCTCCTAAATCTCCTAGTAGGCTCTCAACTTCTAGATTTATAAAATACCATCGCTCATTATCAGATGGATCTCTATCATTGTATAGATCTCTGTGTTAGCTCAAGGAAGACTATTCTTGAGTTTTAGAAAAATTAGAGCTTTCTATCTCCACGTTTTTGGCTTTTTACAAAGAGATTGTGCAAGGTTTATTCTTCATTCAGCATCCTCCCCCTCCTAAACCTGTCAATGTCATCATCAAATTATTGGAAGTATTGTTGCAAGTTTCTTCACTATCCTTGGTTTTACTCCATACCTACTCATGTAAAATGCCTCTTTGTAAACCTTGTACAAAATCTTTCCTCATTTCTTCAATTTGTTACCATTTCCCAATGTCTCCCTCTAGCTTATGTTTTTGGTCTCATAGATCTTTTGCACCTTTGCAAGCATCTCTCATAACCTACAAGAGCTCAAGAAAAGGTAACTTTGTTTTTGACAAGTTCTTCTTGCTTTGCCTCTACTCTATCCTCTACATCTATCATAACTACATTTTCATATTTTTGTTGCTCTTGTTCATTATCATCCAAACTAGTGAAAATCATCATTTACTCTTGTTCCTCTTGTCATCCCAAGTAGCTTGTATGCCAAATCCTAGAGAAGCATCAAAAAGCTCATTTATATTTGTTTGCTTTTCCAATTCTTTTAGTTTTTGGATATTAGACTCTTATTATTGATTTGATTCTTGGGATGACAATTCAATGTCCTACAATAACTGATAATCCTCTATATCATCCTGCTTTCCTTCAAAAATCTCCTATTCCTCAGGTGGTTGAGGTATACACATTAGTTGGTCAACAAAAGACCATTTCCTTTTGTTTCTCTTGATCATCTTGGGTAGGTTGTATGCCAAACCCTATAGAAGCAACAAAAAAATCATTTATATTTATTTTCTTTTCTAGTTCTTTAAATTTTTGAATGTCAGACTCTTATGATTGATTTGCTTCTTGGGATGATAATTCTTTGTACCAAAATAACTGATAATTCTCTATATCATCCTCGTTTTCTTCAAAGATCTCCTCGTCCTCAGGTAGTTGATGTATACACATTAGTTGGTCGATCCTATGTATTAGGATTTTGCGCCTTGGCATCAAACAGCTCTAAGGTGCTTCTAATAATAGAGGTGGTGGCTATTCAAATTACCTTTGCTCATCCTATAGCACTATGGCTTTCTTCTTCTCTTCTTCCTTAATTTTTTGTTTATGTTTTTTTTTTCGATTCACCTCTTTAGCTTTTACTACTATATCTCTCTTCAACCATGCATAATGTATCAAACAAATTCTTTAGTTCGTTTTCTCTTTTCACAAAAAATGTTTTTTGTTTTGGCTCTCATCAAGTTCTCATGTAATTCTCCATATATCTTGCATTCATCTCTTGGCATGTTAGTGGATTAATCTAACAAATCCTATAGCATGTTTTGGTATTTTGTTTTCAAATTTCTTCTAATGTGTGTGTGTGTGTGTCTCTCTCTCTCTATATATATATATATATATATAAATATATATATATATATATATATATATATATATATATATATATATATATATATATATATATATATATATATATATATATATATATATATATATATATATATATATATATATATATATATATATATATATATATATATAATTAGCATTTATTGATATATATTAGTACACGTATATAAACATATTGAGAGTAAGGGTTTGAGGATCTACACACATAAAAGATAAGGAGTTAGGCTCTAGGTATTTATAGTGTATATACATAAAGACATTTCAATTTCAGGTTTTAAGGATACATATTAGTTTACATACATGTAGAGTGGCATCCTCGCACATACATACACACACACTACCACGAGGGCAATTTAGTGGGACAACTTCACCCTGAAGTGGAGTTGCAGACCACTCAAGACATCCATAGGTAGACGTTTTCATACCACATGCACCAAATATAGTCACTCCAACATGAACTACCCTAACCAAGTTTTCTTGAAGTATTTTGGTGTGTATGTTTATGTCTTTGTGTGTGCCTGTGTTTGTGGTTGTATAAAGGTATGTATGTAAGCGTATGTGTATTTATGTATATATGTAATAAGTATGTGTGACCATATTTATATGTGTATGTATGTTACGTATGGTATATCTAAGGATGTGTGCATGTGTATGGTGTATGTGTGTGTTTATATGCATATATTGGTGTGTATGTTCAAATATGTATCCATTTTTATGTGTGCATATGTATCTATATATGTGTGCATAAATGTGTATTGTTGTGTGTATGCATGTGTATGCTGATGTGTTTACATGTGTATGTATACATGTGGATATGAACGATACATTTTCTATTTATTAGTTGTATTACTCTATCGCTTTTGTTAGAAGTGATTCTTCTTCTAAGAAAAATCAATTATAATGATTATTATTTTTACTAAGGTGAAAAATAGAACATTATGATAAAAAATCATAAAGAAAAGAAAATACTCATTTAATTGAAGCTATTGTAAACGCAGTGAAGCAAAAGCCTCCAACAACGGGGAACGCAGAAACTTCCGAACGCACACAGAGAGCATTTTGTACATACCTCGTCCTGCCGCGTTACAACAGGGCATCAAGAAGATCGTCAGTAGAGCTGCGGACAAAATAAGCTCGCGTCTATTCATCTTTGCGCCCGAAGATTATCTAGAGAAGGTTATCAATACAATAGCACCATACACATCCTTCCTTTATAAATGTAGCGCGTCATCGGATTCGGTCATGTTTGTGAGGAAAGCATCGAGATGCGGATGCCCAAACAATAAAGAACGTAAATTTCATGGTTGGCGAATCTTTTTTTCAATTACCACATGTAATGTTCAACAAATTTTAGCTCACGACTTAAAAGTTCAAGACCCTTATCGAAGTTTGCTCCTTTGGTTCAAGATTTGGGTTTCTCAACGAACGTGTGATCAAACTATTCACAAAAAGCTAAAATCCAAAACTGTTGGCCTACCTCTAGGCATAGTTTTACCCTCTTTTATGTCAACCTTCTCATCAACAACTGCATCATGTAAATTTGCATCAGAAAAGAAATCATCTGCATTATCATTTATTGGAATGAGTAAAGGTTAAGAAATTGCCTATTTTGGACTAGCACCCCCTGCAGCTCAATTACATAACATGGAGGACAATAATGAAGAAATTCCTCCTATTTGGACATAGGAATCATTGGAGAAGGACTTGAGTACCTTGGGTAACGATATCTCTCTTCATTCTCTACTTTGCATGTAGGTTACTATAAACAACAAACTCATCAAAATTCTACATGATGATGGTAGTTGACATGATTTCATTTCACATTTATTAGTACAACAACTTAAATTGAAAATTTTTCCTTCTTTGTATAAAGTAAAAGCTGCATTTCAAGGAAATTGTTATAATGTAACACGAGAAGTACAAGATGTTACGATTAGCATAGGCCCATATATTGATTCACGAACATTTTTATTTGCACCTTTGCAATCTTACGATGTTATACTGGGTATGCCTTTTCATCATCATTATAACCCACACATTGACTCCCATACACATACCTTTAACTGTGAATTTAAAGGTCAAATGATTACTTTGTCTGCATGACATGATTTCCAACCATTTCCATTGATTAGTCATACTCAAGTAAAACGTGCATTTAAGAAAGGATTCAATTCATGCATTGTCTTTGTCAATGTCATCACCGATTATACTCATACACTTCGTGATGCACATAAACCTTTCATGACTACTTATAAGGATTGTTTTATCTCTAAGTATCCCTTTGAATTACCACCCTCTAGAGGATCCTTTGACCATAGCATAGATTTAGTTAGTGGTAGTTCTCCTCCTCATAAAGCATCTTATAGACATGACCCACTACACAAAAAGGAAATAGAAAACCAAGTAAAAGACCTACTATAGAAAGAAATTATAAGGCCTAGTTCTTCCCCATTTGGAGCACCAATTCTCTTAGTAGAGAAGAAGAATAAAACTTATTGAATGTGCATTGATTATAGAGCCCTTAACAGGATCACAATAAAGAATAGATACCCTATTCCTCGAATAGATGATCTTTTAGATAAATTATAAGGAGCTCGTGTCTTTAGTAAAAATTGATCTAAAATCAGGATACCATCAGATTCGTATGACGCAAAGTGATATTTTTAAGACCGCATTTAGAACACACGTAGGCCATTATGAATTTATGTTAATGCCCTTTGGACTTACTAATACCCCTGCTACATTTGCATGAATGATGAATAACATTTTTCTTGATTACCAAGCTTTTGTTCTTGTATTTTTCGAGGATATACTTGTTTACAATAAGAATGATAGTGAGCATGAGAAGCACCTTAAAACAACTTTTCATTTACTAAGAGAGAACACACTTTATGCTTATCTTGAAAAGAGTTACTTCTTTCAACGTAAGCTAGAATATCTAAGACATATTATTTCAAGTGAAGGTCTGCATGTGGATCCAAAAAAGATTAAAGTTATAGTAGAATGCCCTACACCACAATCAGTCAATGATGTTTGTTCTTTTCTTAGGTTGGTTAGCTTCTATAGGAAGTTTGTTCAAAATTTTTCTTATTTAGCATTGGCCCTTACCTTGTTATTGAAAAAGAAAATAAAATTGCATGGGCACTTACCCAACAACAATCCTTTGAAAAACTCAAACATGCACTTTCACATGCAACTCTTTCACAATTACGTAATTTTTCACAACCCTTTCATGTTGTTACTGATGCTAGTGGTTCAGGGATAGGTGTTGTTTTAATGCGAAATGGTCATCCTATTGCATTTGACAGTAAGAAGCTTAAGCCCTTAGAACAAAATTAAAGTACATATGATAAAGAATTATTAGCAATTCTGCATGCTTTGCAAATTTGGAAACACTATCTTATGGGCTCTAAGGTCTTAATCAAAACCGATCAACATGCTATTAAGCATTTATTAAATCAACCCTTAATCTCTGATTGCCATCTTAAATGGGAATCATTCATTTAATATTTCCAACCCATGATCCAATATGAGCCTAGTTAAGCTAATGTTGTAGCTGATGCTCTTAGCCGATTTCCTTCACATTCTCTTGTTTTGCATAATATTTATGCCATCCAAATACATTCTTTTCAAGAAATTGTTTCCACATGCATCTGATTTGTATTTTTCACGTGCATGGCATGACTTCAAAAATGGTGCACTTTATCTTATGAACATTATACATTTCATAATGGTTTTCTTTATTTTCAATGTAGATTATGCATAACTCAGGATTTTAAAGATTTTGTCATCAAAGAAATGCATAAACCATATTGCATGGGTCATAGAGGCATAAAAAAGCAACATTTCTACCTGCAAAGATTTCTTCTTTTGGCTAGACATGGAAAAAAATATTGCACATTATGTATTTCAATGCATTGTATGTCAGCATGTGAAACGTCATCATGGTAAACCATTTGGATTATTGATGCCACTTCCCATTCCAAACGAACCATCGGAAGCTTGGAGCACCATTTGCTCAATCTTTCTTGCTCTTCTTGTGTTGGTTGACCTTTGTTCCTGAAACTTGGCATAACTTCATCTCCACATATATAACCATATAAATTCCTACGTTGAAGATAAGCCTCAATCCTTAATGCCCAGGCTAAGTAGTTATCTCTATCCAATTTATCATTTGATGAAGGAAATCCATCTACCATGTTGTCCAACCTTGCTCTGATACCACTCTGAAGAGATGGATTTGAACTTGGAGAAGATGAAGTGTTGCTACAAAACTTTGCACTACACCAACCAAATAAACTCTAGGGATGTGTACTGGACCCTTTTAGCTTGCCAAAGAATGGATTAGACACCCTATGTATTGTGGACGCTCACTCTCAAAGAGATGAATCAAAATTGATAGGTAGAAGTTGAACCAAAGGAAAAAAACTTGCTATTTTGGTTCATACACCAGTACAGTGTTTTAAACAATTCTCTGGACACAACAACAACTGAATTAATTCCTTATGGGGAACTCCAATTAACTTAGTAAGATAAAAACCATGAGTGATTTCATAAAAATGATGGAATACATGAAGAGAAAAGAGTTTAACAAGTCACAGTATCATCCTGATTTTCACGGTCTGTAGCAGTCCTAAGACCAATGAGCAAAGATATATTAATATCTCAAAATTCCAAGAGGCAATGAAATTCTGTGAATATATAGAAGGATTAAGGAGCTAACTGTACCAACTTAAATCACTGAAAATGATGGATCATGGTCTGAGAATCATCTCTGCAAACTTACAAAAAAAATTGGGAGATATTGCAGTGAAGAGTACACTCACAAAGGGATCAAGACATGAACACAAATGATCATGAAAATGAATCGTATATTGATTGTAAAGTACAATGGACTTAATGGTACGTATGTCTGCCTTGAAGCCACACTCCAATATGTGATGAAGCCCTGCTCATAGTGGTATAAAAATCAGAACTAAAAGCCAAGTATATATAGTGATGTTTGGAGCCTAACTTTGAATTTCAATCTCTCCTAAAATCACTCTCAAATCTTTTATTGATTGGTTCTCATACTCACTCAATCACGAATTATGGTTTTCTCCTTCCTACTCATCAAGTGGACTCAACCACTTTAGATACTTTCACTTTTACATCAAGTAGAAGCTCAAAAATTACAAGAGTGAGTTCACTAGCGAACTCTCAAAGGATTGACATTTCCTGTAAATTTCTATGTCTTTTGATGACTCAATCCACCACTTAGACTTGCCATGGTCTTGTTCGAACAAGTATGTGTGGCTCAGATGCCTTCTAATACTTCAAGTGTGGAATGTAAACATTATGAAAAATGGTAAATAGATACTTCTAATACTATTGAAGTTGAAGGAATCCTCATCTTGAACAAATTGGAGTCTAATCTTCCAAAAATGATATTTACATTATGAGTGTAGTGATACTAATCACTATTTGATGTAAAGTTAGATTCATTGTGAAGCATTGGTTGGGCCTTCTTGCTAAGTTATGCTTGACTACTCTATCTCCTTATTTCTTGCTGCTCTTTTCTTTGTTGTTCTCTTTTGAGGCTCTCTTATCTACTCATTGCTAATTGCTGGCCAACACTCCCCCCTCTCATTCCTGAAAGAGCTTTGTGCTATAGGATGCTCAATGTAATTTTCGAGGATATCTATTGCTAGTTCATGTTTGCATATTCTTAATCCTTTTCCCGAATCAAAATACAATGCATCCCCATTGATGGCACTAGCAGTATCCGAGTATGGAATCATGTAATGTTTAGCATACATTGCTTGCTCCCGTGCCAATGATTGAAGCAAGTGTGTTGGTTTAGGAGTGAATACATTCAAGTGATACTCCTAAAAACCTATAGTAAACATGGCTTTGAAAGATTTCTTATACCAAGCTAGAAGATATGTCATGTAGGCATGCCAAGGATAAGCCAACAAAATGTTGGGGATCATACTCATGTCGTATACGAGATTGTAGTTGCCATTTATAAATTCTATCTCTTCTTTTAGTCTATTTACAAAGAAAATGTACAAGTTCTGCTCTTCATTCCACATCCTTCCCCTCCTAAATCTCCTAGTAGGCTCTCAACTTCTAGAGTTATAAACTACTATCTTTCATTATGTGATGGCTCTCTATCTTTGTATAGAGCTTTGTGATAGCTCAAGGAAGATTGTTCCTGTGTTTTAGAGAAATTCAAGCTTTCTATCTCTACGTTTTCGGCTATTTTCAAAGAAATTGTACTAGGTTTAGTCTTCACTCAGCATCCTGCCCCTCCTAAACCTTTTGATGTCATCATCAAATTATTGGAAGTCTTGTTGCAACTTTCTTCACTATCCTTGGTTTTACTCCATACCTACTCATGTTCAATGCCTCTTTGTAAACCTTGTATAGAAACTTTCATGATTTCTTCAATTTGTTGCCATTTCCCAACGTCTCCCTCTAGCTTATGTTTTTGGTCTTATAGATCTTTTGCACCTTTGCAAGCATCTCTCATAACCTTCATCAGCTCAAGAAAAGGAAACTTTGTTTTTGTGACAAGTTCTTCTTGCTTTGTCTCTACTCTATCCTCTACATCTATCATAACTACATCTTCATAATTTTGTTGCTCTTATTCATTATCAACCAAACTAGTCAAAATTATCATTTCCTTTTGTTCCTCTTGATCATCCTAAGTAGCTTGTATGCCAAATCCTAGAGAAGCATCAAAAAGGTCATTTATATTTGTTTGCTTTTCGAGTTCTTTCAATTTTTGGATATTAGACTCTTATTATTGATTTGATTCTTGGGATGACAATTCAATGTCCTAGAATAACTGATAATCGTTTATATAATCATGTTTTCCTTCAAAAATGTCCTCTTTCTCAGGTGGTTGAGGTATACACATTAGTTGGTCAAAAAACACCATTTGAATATACCTCTCGAAAACTCCGATTGCAATGAAATTTTGTGAGTATATAGAAGGATTAAGGAGCTAATCGTACCAACTTAAATCACTGAAAATGATGGACCATGGTCAGAGAATTATCTCTGCAAACGCATAGAAAAAAATTGGGAGATATTGTAGTGAATAATACACTTACATAGGCATCAAAGTATGAACACAAATGATCATGAAAATGAATGTATATTGATTGTAAAGTACAATGGACATAATGGTACATATGTGTGCCTTGAAGCCACATTCTAATATGCCATGAAGCCCTGCTCATAGAGGTTAAAAAACCGCAACTAAAAGCCATGTATATATAGTGATGTTTGGAGCCTGATTTTGAATTCGAATCTCTCCTAAAATCACTCTCAAATCTTTTAGTGATTGATTCTCATGCTCACTCAATCATGAATTAGTGGCATTCTCCTTCCTACTCATCAAGTGGACTCAACCGCTTTAGATACTTTCAGGTAATGAAGTAGAAGCTCGAAAACTGCAAGAGTGAGTTCACAGGTGAGCTCTTAAAGCATTGAAATTTCCTTTAAATTTCTATGTCTTTTGATGACTCAAGCCGCCACTTAGACTTGCCATGGGCTTGTTCCAACAAGTGTGTATGGCTCAAATGCCTTTTGGCTTATTTGGGTGTTGGTAATTCTTTTTTCAATGACATCTTTAGTGACAGTTAGAGTGCATGAGCAGTTGTGAGGAACATTAGGTTCCATGCTTTCACAAAGAAAATTGAGGTGCATTATCATTATGTCAGAGAGAGATTCTCTACTAGGGAGGTCAGTTTGGCATATGTTCACACGTACAATAAGATTGCTGATCTTTTCTAAAATGCTTTACCTTGGTAGAAGTTTGAAGATTTCCCCAAAGCTTTGGGCTTATTGCCTTTTGTGGATTGATTTCTTTCCACATATCTTGGCACTTCCTCATGCATGAGTGACAACTCATTGTTTGTCGCATCACTCCCAATGGGGATTTGTTGACATATTTTTGTAGTGATATGTGTGAATACATTAAGACCACCGGGGCACTTTCTTCCCTCTTTAGGAGGATGTTAATCTCACCATTTCAGTTGAGTCTTGCTTGAAAACTTGTGAGATAGTAGAGATATCTATAGCTCTTATCCATGCAAATGTTTCAATTTACTTTTATAGGATTTCTTTTGCATTCATGAAGTGCTCTATTTTTAAAGATTAACACAAAGCAAGTGTTGTACCACATAGTGTCAAGCTAAAGATATTGAAGTGCATGAAGAAATCATGAGCTGCTCACTTATGAGAACATCTATGAATTCATCTTTGTGTGTGCATGGATCACCCTAACCTTTTTAATTCACATACATGCATTTTGTAACTTAGGATGGGAAGAACTTTCTCGTTTACCTATTTCTATGTACTAGGTATCCAAATTTTTGTGTGATAGGTGGCAACCCTACTTGTGTTATGGGATTTTGCATTACATTTGGTTACATAGGTTGCACCGTAGCCTATAGTCATGGCCTGATAAGTGGTACATATACTATGGGCATGAAACTTTATGGTATTTTATCTCCTCATATGCCAATGATGTATGCCTCTATGGGTTGCAAAGATTCTTATAGTTCTTGTACAATTGAGGGCTATTTTTTATTGATTCTCACTCCTATATCTATGAGAACCTTATATATTTGCACCTTGATTGTTTCCAATCCTACTTGAATATAGGGGCCTCGATCAATGAGTTTATGAGAGGATCATTTACTATTTGTACATGTAACCATAGGGAAGGTCTTTGTTTGTTCCCTTGCGCATTGGCATGCAAAGAGATTTTGCTCCATAAGGCTAATCGTGAAGAGATCTATATTATAGACATATTCATCCAGGCACTCTTCCATGGTGACAACGTGTTCATTCACCCAAACATCACGTGTGGCTAATATCTACATCCACCCTTGGGATTCAAGTGCCTCATTTGGAGACATTTGTGGAATATAGGCCTCGTATTCCATAGGTATTTTTTATATCTTTAGTGGCACTACAACTTTAAGAATCTTCTCTTCTCTCAAAGATGACTAAGGTGTGGAAAGGAGTTGTAATAGAAAGAGGTAAGGGATCAATATGTGGGTTTACCAAAGGTGGAGAAATTGATCATGGTGGAGGTGAATAAATCAAATTATTGGGAGATGCATAAGATTGTGAGGTAGTGATCTATTGTAGCAAGGAAGATGGAAAGGTTGGGAGAGGGTGAGCTTTGAGTTGATGGAGTGAACGGATGTGATTTTTGTTATGGAATGGAGAAGGAAGTGGAATGTTGTGCTTCTAGGGATGTAGTCTTATGGATGGAGACATTCAAGAATGGTGATGGTGGAAGATGATCTCATGGAGGGAATGTAGACTGATGGACCAATGTAGAAGGAAAATCCTACACAACAACCATTATTGAAATGGGAGTTTTTTCTTTTGGATCCATAAGACATAAAACAAAATATAAAGAAGATCCCATGTCAAAGTTGACGAATCTTCCTTGGTTGTTGCACTTACGGCCTCCTTGTAGTAGTAGTCCATAAGAATATGACACTTCTTCCATATGAGAAGGAGGAGAAAAAAAAGAGGTTGTTGTAAGAGCAAGGTAGACGAGTTGGATTTGTCACTTGGTTTATTGAGAAGTTTATGTTACACATGCATTCTTCAAGTAGCTTTGATGTGAATATTCTCCCTATACATGGGCAATTTTTAATCTACTGACGGATAGAGGTTTTCTCCCCATGTTACAACATACATGATACACTCATATGTGGTGGTAGTTTGTACTTAGGGATATTATTGCTCTTACTTAAGCTCTATTCATCCTTAATAGAGAGATCTATTCCAACCATCTACCTTCTCCATGTCTCTTTTTGCATTTGTTGTCCTTGTGTGTGTGCTTCTTGTGTGTCTCTTGCACTTCTACACACACCCAAGAATGGTATCATAATAGGTTCAAATCCTTCTAAATTTCTAGTTCAACTGCTAGAAAGCATTTCTACTAGTCGTGCTAGGGCTTTACCCCCCATAGATGATATTATTTCGGATGCCCCATTCATCTCTACATTGCTGAATGAATTAATAGAATCTTTTCAAAGCTTTGCCACTACAATCGGTTTGGTTCCAAAAGGGAATCCAAATATGTATGCATTTGATGAGTTTGTGTCTCTTTTGTTATAAGAAGAGAAATCTAGAGTGAATATGAGTGGTTTGATTAATGGAACACAAGAACTTGCTATCTCCAAACAATAGGAAATAAAGTGTGGTTAAGATTTGGGTTCATCAAAACCAAAGCCTCAAACTCCCACTTCCACTCATTCCTTTAATGATGCTTATTTGCAAAAGAAGAAGAGATGCAAACATTGTTGGAAGGCTAGTCATACAATTGAAGATCATAGAAAAATTGCTAAGAAAAATGAAAAGAAGAAGGAATTGCTAAAAATTCATGAAATGCGAAGAATAATGAAGCCAACATGGCTGAGAGGTGGGATCCTTTGCCAATGGATTAGAACAAAGGATTTAAGTTTACACACTAACAATTATCTAATGAATATGTCAAATGCACTCATAGGGATCAAGAAGGTGGTTGAGAGAAAGTGGATAGTGGATATACAAAAGTTAAAGAAGGTAAGTTGATTGTGCAAAAATGGTAGATAATAACATAAAACCATAATTCAGTAGATGGTAGGTGAAAAAAAGATGGTAGATAAAAGAAAAGCCAAATCATAGTAATTAATAACAAATTGCATGATATTTATTAAACACTTAAATCCCATTATGATCCCTAGTAGTGGAGATTAATGGATGTGCGTGAAAGAGAACTATTTTTGGTTGCGAGAAGAATTGGGAGAGACACACAAGAAGCGCACATAAAGAGCACAAATGCAGAAAGGTACATAGAGAAGACATATGGTTCGGATAGCTCTCTCTTTTGATGATAAACAGAACAAAAGTAAGAGTTGAATAATATCTCTAAGTACAAAGTACCACCACATGTTAGTGTAATATGTATGTGGTAACATGAGGAAAAACCTATCACCAACACTAGATTAAAAAGTACCCATGTATAGGGAAAAGGTTCACATCAAAGCTACTCGAGGAACATATACCCATGAATATGTCTGCAATGAATACCCATGAAAATGTCTGACACATTATCGTCTGTAGGCACATATACCAAATTAGTGTCTCTTGCATGAAAGCACTCTCTCACATAGCTATAATGCACCTCAATGTGTTTGGTTTGTGCATGAAACACTAGAGTTTGTGAAATAATTAGTGCAATCCGACTATCATTGAGAATATGCATAGCAATGTCAATCTCCATGTGTTAGTGTAAAGCATATGCATGAATCCACTCAACTAGACAACTGAATACTATATATCTGGCCTTGTGTAGCATGCATATATAAGACATCCCACAACTTGCTGATAAAGCAAAGTGTCAAATGCACCACTATAATCCTCAACTGAGAACTAAATCCTATCTCCACTAGTGTGACACCCAAAAGACCACGATAAGTGACATCAAAAGTATCCTACAAATCAGCCATAAGGATGTCAAGTTTTGCATCTCACGACCCAATCAACAATATGTCATCAACATAAAGAACAAGCATTGTGAGCTCAATCCCATCTTTGCATGCATAGAGTATGCTTTCAATCGCACTACACATGAAGCCAAGAGCAATAAAGTTCTTATGAATTTCTTCATGTCATGCACATGGAGATTTTTTGAAACCATACAAGGCTTTACGCAACCGAAAAACCATATGATACAAACCATGTAGATTATTGTCATCAGGAGATACAAACTAGTCGCCAAAATAGACAATCGGATTCCTCCCATTAAGGTTATATGGGGAAGTTGCATGATGCTAGAGGCCGTTTATTTTTACCTTGAATGGCAACCCGATGGCCCGAAAGTTTATGTCCCATCTGACCTAATGGATAGGCTCATAAAGATCATCTGTGACCATCAATGGTCACACATAGAGCTCATGAAACTTACAAGTTCGGGTTCCACAAATGTCCGGGCTCTCATAATGGCTTCTCCTCATAATGAAGTTGTCACAACTTACAACATCATGGATCATTTGTGGTCACTTGAGGGTGGAATATTCAGCATATCTAATGGATTGAACACATAATTTGCACACATGATCGACTCCATCGAAAACTTATCAAGAAGGTGTTTCCTTTAGCCATATAACATGCCATTTCGAGGAGTTTTATTACACTCGTAAACACCATTTTGCTTAGGTGTATATGGGATTTTACATTGGAGTCGAATTCCTTTCTAAAAGATGGAGTCTTGATAGGACCACATACATCACTATGAAAAAGATGCAATTTTCTTCTAGTGTGTGTATGACTATGTTTTGGAAAAGAAGAATGATGCATTTTTCCAAGACATGCCAGATTCCTTCTTCTTTTCATTATGCTTAGGAAGGTTTCTACACTCATCTATAGTATGAAAAATCTTCAAACAATATTTGCATCTCTTCTTTTACAAATCAACATCATTAGAGGAATGAGTGGAAGAGGAAGTTTGAGCCTTTGTTTCTGATGAACCCAAAGCTGAACCATATTTTATTTATCCTTTTTGTGAGATAACAATTGCTTGCATTCCCTCAATCAAACCACTCCTATTCACTATAGGTTTCTCTTCTTGCAAAAGAAGAGACACAATATCTCAAATACATGCATATTTTGATTCCCTTCTGCAACTATAAGGAGCGTAGTGGAAATGCTGTGAAAAGATTTTGGTAATTCTTTCAACAATGTAGAGATGACTGATGCATTCAAAATCTTATCTATGTTTTCCATTTTCTCTTTCAAGTCCTTGATGGATGTTAGATACACATTTGTAGACTCATTTTTAACTATACAAAAATCCTCAAGTTTCGTCCTCATGTATGCTACACATCCTTATTACCAAAGAGAAACAAAGAGGCAAGAGTGTCTCATGCTTATGTTGATGTAGAACATTGATCCAATGTGTGGAATCATATAAAATTCATTGAAAATGCAATCAATGCATGAGTTTGAGAATCTTTGCATCCCATCAAAGTTGCTCCTATGTAGGTTGAGAAGGGTAACCATTGTACTTGAAGAAGAAGCTCCATTTGTGTCAGTAGGTTGTGAAGTAGAAGAACCTAGGGGTCTTTGATCGACATATTCTACTATGTTTCATAGTTGCTTTGCAAAAATAACATGTTTCATCATGTAAGCACACATTGGATAGCTGGGCAAATCAATCTTAGCTTCATATTGAAGCATGTAAAAAAGGCCATTACTACATACCATTTCAATAAAGAACAAGAATGTGATGAGATCTTTAATTCAATGAAAGCTGAAATGAATGTTTAAATTTTCGCTCATAATCTATCACTTTGATGGAAATATTGACCATAGGAATGGCTTTGAATTGGGGGTAAAACCCCAATGAAATTCATGCTCTGAAGTCGATTTGCATTATTAAAAGTGTGTGCATGCCATGAGGTAAAAAATCAAAACAAGAGGAGGAGATGAACTTGCTCTGATACCACTACTTGGTGTGTGTGTGTGTGTGTTTGTGTAGAAGTGTGAGAGAGATATGACATGCAACTCCATATATGAGTCTAACATTGGAAAAACTCTTTAGCCAACACTAGAGTAAAAAGTGTCCATGTATAGGGAAAAGATTCATATCAAAGACAAGGAACATGTAAGTGTAACCATGATAAATTCATTTTGAAAAGCTTTACTAACTTACTTGTGATTTATTCCTTGATCTTATTTTGGAACCACACTTGCAGGGTCCTCATCTCTAGAGCTCAAGAAAATCAAGAAACGACAAGATGTTTTCATAAGTCTTGGTGGCATGTTGGCTAGTTGCAAAATCAAGGATGTGAATGATGCCCTTTCCAAAGGGAAAAGATCAAGTTTGGATGCTCTCACGAATGAGTTCTTCAAAGCCTTTGAAGACTCCCTCATGAACCCCCTTAATTCTTTTTGAGGGAGGCTTTTAATTTTTTGTGCCCTCACAAAGTGCTTTAACAAACGGGTTATAAAGATTATTCAAAAGAAGGACAACTAGAAAATCATACAAAACTAGAGGTCATTCACAATGCTCTAGATTGGTTTTAAGATCATTGCCAAAGGTCTTGTGGACTATGCCTCACATCTCCTGCGATCATTAATTCATGATGATCATTCACTAAAGGAATATGGATCTTAGAAGCAATCATGGATATCTTGAAAGGCCTTGATCTTGTTGCGTCAAATCAAAATCTCCTATTTCTTGAGATTGATTTTGACAAAGCTTATGATAGATTAGAGTGGAACTTCATCTTGCAATCCCTCGGGGGAATGGGCTTTGGAATGATGTTCATTAAAATTATCTTCACCCTCTTTATGACCACCTCAGCTTGATCAATATCAACTAGTAGCCTTAATCTCTTATTATCCTCAAAAGACCCTATCTAATCACCTGAATACTTTTTTTCCTTTCTACGGATGGTCTCGATTCCTTGGCCAAGCACCACACTTAGTAGGGCAACATTAAGATCCTTTCTTTTATGCAATAACCAAATCAGATAGTGCTAATGCTTTTTAAAAATGACACAAACATCTTTCTCCATAATGCGATTAATTGTGTCTCCCTATTTTCAAATTAATTGAAAACTTTATGCACTAATTTTGGATCTAATGTGAACCATTATAAGACTAATTTATAAGTCACTCTTAAAATTTCTCAGTTTTATTTTAACATTGAAAAAGGTTGCAAAATTTTGGCCTCTAGTGAAGTATTTTGCCTTCTAGGCATCCTTATGGGATTTACAAACATGATGAATCAGAGATGGGAATGTCTGTTCCACAATGTCACTCTAGCACAATGGTGAGTACCAGCATGAGAACATCCACCTCATAATTTTCAATCTGCAGAGATGTGAGGGTGGTCTGATAACCATGAGCAAGTGAAGTGCACAAGTGAGTAAGTATGAAGCACACAAGCATGCACACACATATACACACACACACGTGCACACAAGGCAAGAACAAAGAGAGGAACAATGGAATGGTTTCAATTACAAAAGATCTCTACTACAAAAAAATCAATCTCTAGGAACCCCACCTCAGAAATGATCTATCTATATCTTTTTACAGTTTTTCACTAGTTTTGCCTCTACTCAAACATAGTGTCCGACCTAGTTAGAAATTAGGTTCTAGGGATTATTTGAAGGCTCAAACGGAATCTAAACATTATGAAAATTGGTAAATAGATACTTTTAATACTCTTGAAGTTGAAGGACTCCTCATCTTGAGAAAATTGGAGTCTAATCTATGAAAAATGATATTTACATTTAGTGATACTAATCACTATTTGATGTAAAGTTAGATTCATTGTAAAACATTGGTTGGGCCTTCGTGCTAAGTTATGCTTGACTACTCTATCTCCTTATTTCTTGCTGTTTTTTGTTGTTATCTTTTGAGGCTCTCTTATCTACTCATTCCTAATTGTTGGCCAACACTCCCCCCTCTCATTCTTGACAGACCTTTGTGCTCTAGGATGGTTAATGTAATACTCGAGGATATCTATTTCTAGTTCATGTTTGCAGAGTCTTAATGCTTTTCCCAAATCAAACTACAATGCATCCCCATTGATGGCACTAGGAGTATCCGAGTGTGGAATCATGTAATATTTAGAATACATTGCTTGCTCCCATGCGGATGATTGAAGCAGGTTTAGGAGTGAATAGTTTAGAGTTATACTCCTAAAAACCTGTAGTAAAAATGTATTTGAAAGTTTTCTTATACCAAGCTCGAAGATATGTCATGTTGGCATGCCAAGCATAAGCGAACTAAATGCTAGGGATCATACTCATGTCGTACACGAGATTGTAGTTGCCATCTATAAATTCTATCTCTACTTTTGGGATATTTACAATCAAAATGTACAAGTTCTGCTCTTCATTCAACATCCTTCCCCTCCTAAATTTCCTAGTAGGATCTCAACTTCTAGATTTATAAACTACTATCTCTCATTATCTGATGGATCTCTATCTTTGTATAGAGCTCTGTGTTAGCTCAAAGAAGACTATTCTTGAGTTTTAAAAAAATTAGAGCTTTCTATCTCTACGTTTTTGGCTATTTAGAAAGAAATTGTACAAGGTTTAGTCTTCATTCAGCATCCTCCCCCTCCTAAACCTGTTGATGTCATCATCAAATTATTGGAAGTATTGTTGCAAGTTTCTTCACTATCCTTGGTTTTACTCCGTACCTACTTATGTACAATGCCTCTTTGTAAACCTTGTATAGAATCTTTTCTCATTTCTTCAATTTGTTTATATTTCCCAATGTCTCCCTCTAGCTTATGTTTTTGGTCTTATAGATATTTTGCACCTTTGTAAGCATCTCTCATAACCTTCAAGAGCTCAAGAAAAGGTAACTTTGTTTTTGTGAAAAGTTCTTCTTGCTTTCCCTCTACTCTATCGTCTACATCTATCATAACTACATCTTCATATTGTTAAAAGGACAACTTCCGTCAAGTCTTCCTTTTAATCTTTGTTCGCGTTCTTGGTGATGGTAGGGGTCTGATAATTCAGAGGCCCTATATCTTATTCTCCCAGTTAACTTATCAAACAAGCAGTACATTATTATCCAGTATAATTTCTTCTACACAGTATTACTGTTCATATTCCGGTTAGGCTTCTCACAGTATGTAATGCACATAGTAATAATTACCATCGCAAAGACTTATTATCGCCAACCAACATTACTGTGTTAATCAGACCTTAATGTTATTCAATAAGGTAAAGTGATAATACTCACAATTATAAAAATCTGCACCACAATGTCTCCGCAGGATCGCAAATCGCCCAGATAGACAGTCTGGCGATCCCGTCTCCTCTCTACCAGAGAGCCACCGTAATGTCTCTTCATTAATTGATAAAAAGGGTACAACACTTCGCTATGACCTTTCGATACGTGCGGTATAAGAAAATATAAATTACATGATGCCAATCCGGTGGCTTTACACTGGCACGCACGATGGACTTGAACCTGCAGTGAAAAAAAAACTAAGGCTCCTCGACAAGGCCTTGTATATACATAGTTTGTGCTAATTTGAAGGTTCTAGAGATTTTCTGTTTTAAGGAATCCAACATCAGCTTTAGTGTCTCCGGCTCTACTAGTTGTGCATCAATTCGAACGGAACTTGCCGTAATGACCTGACTCATCAACGAATCAGTCTGTGACTGCAAGAAGGCCTCTTGCAAATAAAAGTCATTGGCAAGGGCTGCATCTCAGCTCAATCTCATTTCAGCAATTTGATTATCAATTCTTGATAGGCGCTCTGCTTGAAAACCCAACTGCTTTTCTCTTCGCTCCACCTCTTGAACTTGATATTGAATTGTCTGATAATAAGCATCTCTTTCCTTCTTAATCCCTGCTATCTCCTTCTGAAGTTGAATGGTTAAACTCGTCTTGGCTTTAAGAGCAGAATTCGCCTGAAACAAATCTTGCGGTCTAGAGTTCTACAGTAGTCTGCTTAGCTAAATTAGCCATCTCCTGTCCTCTTTGCACAACCTCATCAAGCTGTACTCGAGTTTCCTCCAGCAAATTTCCAATTGCCACTCCAAGTCTTCGGTGAATCCTCCAACTTTATTCTCTAGTTGTAGGGCCGTCGCAATAACAGCACCCAATGTCATAGCAACCACACAGTGGATGATCATGATTTGTCTTAACTGTGGGGTCAGCCCGTTAATGAACCACTGGGTTATAACATCATTCAGTAGATTAGCGTGTGCCGGAGGCAGTTGTCTTAAGTGGGTTCTAAATAATGTTGCATATTCCTGAATAGTCTGATGCGACTTCTGCCGATTGTTTTGCTAATAGTCCAAAATTTTGGCAGGATTTTTCTTCAATCGAAACCTCTGTAAAAATGCATCTCTCACATCATCATAGTTAGGGAAATGGTTGATATCATACTCTGTTAGCCACCTTGCTGCTTCATTGATCAATGTAGCCTAAAATACGATGGCTTTGTACGTTGGGTTAGGTGGGTGGTTTAATACTGCATAACTGATCTCAAACATGTGCACATGTGCATCAAGATCGTCCCTTGGAAATCCACCGAACTTTGTATATGTCACCCCTATTGGAATCGGCCGAAGTGGAATGATTGGATGTGGCTGTTGTTGTTGTTGCTGTTGTTGTTACTGTTTTTGTTGCTATTGTTGACCACTCATGGTGCTATTATTGGTACCATTGCTGTTTCTTGAGTTTTGAGGGGGTGTCTCTTGTCCTTCGGAATCTATATTATCAGATTGCTCACCTTCCGGCTCAAAAATAGCGTTCAGTCTCTTACATATCTCCAAATCAAATAGCCTATCCTCAGCTTTGGTATCAAAGGTAGGCAAGTTTGCCCCGAACAGCAGTGTATGTAACAAAGATCTACTAGGATGTATCACATTGTCACCGAAAAACTGTAAATTGCCACCAACTCATACCGAACTTTCACCGGAACTTGTCGAATTTTCATCGAAACAGGGTATACTTCCACCAGCAACGATCTCTCTGGGTAACATAACTTTATCCTCGAAAAGGTTCAAATTCTAACGAGATGATGTCGAATCAATGGTGCACTGCGTCCCTGTACACTCAGAAGTTATATACCCTCTTGAGAATGCACCGGAATCACACCGGAATCTACCGGAAATTCCTCATGTGTCACCAAACTGGTACCGGAATCACTATGAACTAGCTCCGATCCTTCGACAACTGGGCTTAAATGGCCTTCACTTCTACCACTTGGGGGTGTCCCTAATAAATTTGGTACTGTCCAGGGACGATGGTCTCTCCGATACTTTGGATAAGACTCACCGGACCGAGTAACCGGCATATATCACCTCTACACCACTTGCCTTACATACTGCTCCACCTTGCTGATTTCTTACTCAATTGCCATCTTCCCACAGACGGCACCAGTGTTAAAAGGACAACTTCCGTCAAGTTTGCCTTTTAATCTCTGTTCCGGTTCTTTGGGATGGTAGGGGTCTGATAACTCAGAGGCGCTGTATCTTATTTTCCCAGTTAACTTATCAAACAAGCAGTACATTATTATCCAGTATAATGTCTTCTACACAGTGTTACTGTTCATATTTCGGTTAGGCTTTTCATAGTATGTAACGCAGATAGTAATAATTACCATCGCACAGACTTATTATCGCCAAGGAACATTACTGTGTTAATCAGATATTAATGTGATTCAACAAGGTAAAGTGACAATACTCAGAATTACGAAAATCTGCACCAAAATATCTCCGTAGGATCGCAAATCGCCCAGACAGACAGTCTGGCGATCCCGTCTCCTCTCTATCGGAGAGCCACCGTAATTTCTCTTCATTAATTGATAAAAACGGTACAACACTTCGCTATGACCTTTCAATACATGCGGTATAAGAAAATATAAATTACATGATGCCAATCCGGCGGCCTTACAATATTTTTGTTGCTCTTATTCATTATCATCCAAACTAGTCATTATATTTGTTTTCTTTTCTAGTTCTTTAAATTTTTGAATGTAAGACTCTTATGATTGATTTGCTTCTTGGGATGATAATTCTATGTCGCAAAATAAGTGATAATTCTTTATATCATCCTCGTTTTGTTCAAAAATCTCCTCGTCCTCAAGTAGTTGATGTATACATATTAGTTGGTCCATCCTATGTATTAGGACTTTGCTCCTTGGCATCAAACTCTAAGGTTCTTCTAATAATAGAGGTGGTGGCTATTGAAATTACCCTTGCTCATCCTATAGCACTCTGGCTTTCTTCTTCTCTTCTTCCTTAATTTTTTGTTTATGGTTTTTTTTTTCGCTTCACCTCTTTAGATTTTACTACTATATTTCTCTTCAACCATGCACAATGTATCAAACAAATTCTTTATTTCCTTTTCTCTTTTCACAAAAAATGTTTCTTGTTTTGGCTCTCATCAAGTTCTCATGTGATTCTCCATATATCTTCCATTCCTCTCTTGGCACGTTAGTGGCTTTATCTAACAAATCCTATAGCATGTTTTGGTTTTTTTTTTCAAATTTCTTCATATGTGTGTGTGTCTCTATGTATATATATATATATATATATATATATATATATATATATATATATATATATATATATATATATATATATATATATATATATATATATATATATATATATATATATATATATATATATATATATATATATATATATATATAAAATTAGCATTTATGGGTATATATTAGTACACGTACATAAACATATTGAGAGTAAGGGTTTGAGGATCTACACACATAAAAGATAAGGAATTAGGCTCTAGATATTTATAGTGTATGTACATAAAGACATTTCAATTTCGGGTTTTTAGGATACATATTAGTTTGCATACATGTAGAGTGGCATCCCCACACACACACACACACTACCACGACGGAAATTTAGTGGGACAACTTCACCATGAAGTGGAGTTGCAGATCACTCAAGACATCCATAGGTAGACTATTTTGTACCACATGCAACAACTGTAGTCACTCCAACATGGACTACCCTAACCAAGTTTTCTTGAAGTATTTTGGTGTGTATGTTTATGTCTTTGTGTGTGCCTATGTCTGTGGTTGTATAAAGCTATAGGCATCTATATCGCCATCAATATACCCCTCTTTTGCAATTTTTGTCTTAAACTTTCTTATGGCAGGCAGTGTTAAGCATTGAAAGATAGAATGACTACCCGACTGATATACCGAGCAACATATCATTGATTACATTAATGTTCGTTATTTTCACAAAATTTTGTGTCCATAAGAAAACCAAAAATCTGTTCTAGTGGCAACAATTTGTGAGCAAAAGATGTTATTTTCTATGAAGCTTATATAAATTTCCTAGTTCTTGAGCCTCTCACAATTCAGTTTTGGTTGGTGGAATCGTTAGATGAGTTTGGGAAATCTCATGCTCATAAGAAAAATACTTGTATCTATGACCTTTCAAGAAATCTAACCTGCATAAGTGCTCCCAAAGAATCGAGTTATAACACTCTCCCACCCCGTCTTTACCAGTACATACTAACAAGTATGGGTTAATCGTATCGGAGGATGATGGCAGCGTAAAACGAGACTGTAGTGAAGGAGGTGTGTGTCGTTGAATTCCTGGATCGTCAAGGGCTAAACCTTTTTGCTCCCGTCGATCAATACTTGTGCGACGTTTAACGAATGTAAGTAGTCCTCGTACTCTACTCGGCTCTCACTGTGAGAGTGGCGCACACTTAACTCTTGTTTCTGGTTTTCAGAAAACATCACTGTCACTTCCTGATGTTGAGTTATCTGTTCCCCTTGGTCTGCATCCACGCCCGATCTTTTAATGGTGAAAGCGCCTGCAACCGAAAATCACGTAAGAATTTTACATTCTCTCTCTCTCAACAACGAAAGACATGAGCTGTGTCATTGGCGGCGCAACCTAACGCAGGCTATTGACGTCTTCGTGTATCAAAGAGAACTTAAGCTACGTGAAAGTTCAGCTCAGCTCAATGGTACGCGTGTTCGAGCACCTAAACGCAGTTAAGCAGAAGCCTCCAACAACAGGGAACGCAGAAACTTCCGAACGCACACAGAGAGCATTTTGTATATACCTCGTCCTGCCGCGTTACAACAGGGCATCAAGAAGATCGTCAGTAGAGCTGCGGACAAAATAAGCTCGCGTCTATTCATCGTTGCGCCATACACATCCTTCCTTTATAAAGTAGCACCATACACATCCTTCCTTTATAAATGTAGCGCGTCATCGGAGTCGGTCATGTTTGTGAGGAAAGCATCGAGATGCGGATGCCCAAACAATAAAGAATGTTAATTTCTTGGTTGGCGAATCTTTTTTTTAATTATCACATGTAATGTTCAACAAAATTTAGCTCACGACTGAAAAGTTCAAGACCCTCATCGAAGTTTGCTCCTTTTGTTCAAAATTTCGGTTTCTCAACGAAGGTGTGATCAAACTATTCACAAAAAGCTAAAATCCAAAACTATTGGCCTACCTCTAGGCATAGTTTTACCCTCTTTTATGTCAACCTTCTCATCAACAAGTGCATCATATAAATCTGCATCAGAAAAAGAATGATATGCATTATCATTTAATGGAATAAGTAAAGGCTAATAAATTGCCTAGTTTGGACTAGCACCCCCTGCAGCTCAATTATATAACATGGAGGCCCATAATGAAGAAATTCCTCCTCTTTGGAGAGAGGAATCATTGGAGAAGGACTTGAGTACCTTGAGTAACGATATCTCTCTTCATTCTCTACTTTGCATGCAGGGTACTATAAACAACAAACTCATCAAAATTCTACATGATGATGGTAGTTGACATGACTTCATTTCACATTTATTAGTACAACAACTTAAATTGAAAACGTTTCCTTCTTTGTATAAGGTAAAAGCTGCATTTCAAGGTAATCATTATAATGTAACACGAGAAGTGCAAGATGTTAGGATTAGCATAGGCCATATATTGATTCAAGAACATTTTTAATTTCACCTTTGCAATCTTACGATGTTATACTAGGTATGCCTTTTCGTCATCATTATAACCCACGCATTGACTACCATACACATACCTTTAACTTTGAATCTAAAGGTCAAATTATTACTTTGTCTGCATGACATGATTTCCAAACATTTCCATTGATTAGTCATACTCAAGTAAAATGTGCATTTAGGAAAGGATTCAATTCATGCATTGTCTTTGTCAATGTCATCAACGATTATACTCATGCACTTCGTGATGCACATAAACCTTTCATGACTATTTATAAGGATTGTTTTATGTCTAAGTATCCCTTTGAACTACCACCCTCTCGAGGATCTTTTGACCATAGCATAGATTTAGTCACTAGTAGTTCTCCTCCTCATAAAGCAGCTTATAGACCTGGCCCACTACACAAAAAGGAAATAGAAAACCAAGTAAAAGACTTACTACAGAAAGAAATTATAAGGCTTAGTTCTTCCCCATTTGGAGCACCAGTTCTCTTAGTAGAGAAGAAGAATAAAACTTATCGAATGTGCATCCCTTAACAAGATCACAATAAAGAATAGATACCCTATTGCTCGAATAGATGATCTTTTAGATAAATTATGAGGAGCTCGTGTCTTTAGTAAAAATTGATCTAAAATCAGGATACCATCAGATTCGTATGATGCAAAGTGATATTTTTAAACCCGCATTTAGGACTCAAGTAGGCCATTATGAATTTATGGTAATGCCCTTTGGACTTACTAATGCCCCTGCTACATTTGCATGAATGATGAATAACATTTTTCTTGATTACCAAGCTTTTGTTCTTGTATTTTTCGATGATATACTTGTTTACAATAAGAATGATAGTGAGCATGAGAAGCACCTTAAAAAAAATTTTCATTTACTATGAGAGAACACACTTTATGCTAATCTTTAAAAGAGTTACTTCTTTCAACGTAAGCTAGAATATCTAGGAAATATTATTTCAAGTCAAGGTGTGCATGTGGATCCAAAAAAGATTAAAGTTATAGTAGAATGCCCTACACCACAATCAGTCAACGATGTTTGTTCTTTTCTTGGGTTGGCTAGTTTCTATAGGAAGTTTGTTCGAAATTTTTCTTATTTAGCATTGCCCCTTACCTTGTTATTGAAAAAGAAAATAAAATTTGCATGGGCATTTACCCAACAACAATCCTTTGAAAAACTCAAACATGCACTTTCACATGCAACTCTTTCACAATTACCTAATTTTTCACAACCCTTTCATGTTGTTACTGATGCTAGTGGTTCAGGGATAGGTGATGTTTTAATGCAAAATGGTCATCCTATTGCATTTCAGAGTAAGAAGCTTAAGCCGCAGAACAAAATTAAAGCACAAATGATAAAGAATTATTAGCAATTGTGCGTGCTTTGCAAATTTGGAAACACTATCTTATGGCCTCCAAGGTCTTAATCAAAACCGATCAACATGCTATTAAGCATTTATTAAATCAGCCCTTAATCTCTATTCGCCATCTTAAATGGGAATCATTCATTTAAAATTTCCATCCCATGATCCAATATGAGCTTAGTAAAGCTAATGTTGTAGCTAATGCTCTTAGCCGATTTCCTTCACATTCTCTTGCTTTGTATAATATTTATGCCATCCAAATACATTCTTTTCAAGAAATTGTTTCCACTTATGCATGTGATTTGTATTTTTCACGTGCATGGCATGAGCTCAACAATGGTGCACTTTATCTGATGAACATTATACATTTCATAATGGTTTCTTTATTTTCAACATAGATTATGCATAACTCAAGATTTTAAAGATTTTGTCATCGAATAAATGCATAAACCATCTTGCATGGGTCGTAGAGGCATACAAAGCACCATTTCTACCTCCAAAGATTTCTTCTTTTGGCCACACATGGAAAAAACTATCGCACATTATGTTTCTCAATGCATTGTATGTCACCATGTGAAATGTCATCAAGGTAAACCATTTGGATTATTAATGCCACTTCCCATTCCAAACGAACCATCTGAAGCTTGGATCACCATTTGCTCAATCTTTCTTGCTCTTCTTGTGTTGGTTGACCTTTGTTCCTCAAACTTTGCATAACTTAATTTGTAGATATATAACCATATAAATTCCTACCTTGAAGATAAGCCTCAATCCTTAATGACCAGGATAAGTAGTTATCTCTATCCAATTTGTCATTTGATGGAGGAAATCCATCTACCATGTTGTCCAACCTTTCTTTGATACCACTCTGAAGAGATGGATTTGAACTTGGAGAAGATGAAGTGTTGCTGCAAAAACTTTGCATTACACCAACCAAATAAACTCCACGGATGTGTAGTGGACTCCTTTAGCTTGCCAAAGAAGGTATTAGACACCCTATGTACCGTGGAAGGTCACTCTCAAAGAGATGAATCAAAATAGATAGGTAGAAGTTGAACCAAAGGAAAAAACTTACTATTTTGGTTCATACACTAGTACAGTGTTTTAAACAATTCTCTCGCCACAACAACAATTGAATTAATTCCTTATGCGGAACTCCAATTAACTTAGTAAGCTAAAAATCATTACCTATTTCATAAAAACTGATAGACTACATGAAGAGAAAAGAGTTTAACAAGTCACAACATCATCCCGATTTTCATAGTCTATAGTAGTCCTAAGACCAATGAGCAAAGATATATTATTATCTCAAAATTCCAAGAGGAAATGCTGATGAAACTTTTTAGCCATATAATAGACCTTATGATGAATCTAACATGATTCAAATCATGGAAAATGACCACTTACACACTCTCAAGATCTAACAGGGATACCAGAGGAGCTTGGGTTACACCGGATACCCTTACTTGAGGGAGCCGCGCATGCAAGAAGTAGGCCATATCTACTCAATCCAAAGTATGCAGAGGCGGTAAAGTTAGAAATTACAAAATTAGAGGAAGCAGGTATAATTGTTCCAATAGAACATTCGAGGTGGCTTCCTTCTATGGTTATTGTACCCAAGAAAAATAGTGGAAAAATAAAAGTCTGTGTTGATTTTCGTGCATTGAATAAATTGACTGTTCAAGATGGATTTCCTCAGCCCTTCATAGAGCAAGTACTTGAGGAAGTAGCTGGTCATACTTTGTATAGCTTCTTGGATGGTTTTAGTGGCTACAATCAGATAGTGATCCATCCTGATGATAGGGACAAAAAAACCTTTGTTACTCCATGGGGCACTTATGTCTATACTCACATGGCTTTTGGCTTGAAGAATGCACCAGCTTCATTTAATAGAACAATGTATCTGATATTGGGCAAGTGGTTAACAACCTTTCTCCGCATTTTCATGGATGACTTTTCGGTGTTTTTAGGCACAGATAGAAGAGCAGCAATTCAAGATTTCCATGATCATTTGGAAAATCTAAAGGAAATCTTTGAGCAATGTCTCAAAACAAGTTTGAAGTTAAATCCTGCTAAATGTCATTTTTTGGTCACCAAGGGCACTCTTCTTGGTCACATAGTATCTGCTAAAGGGATAACGGTTGACCCTGCAAAGGTTACTGCCATTCTTTCCATGCCTATTCCACAAAGCCCAAAGGAAGTGCAAAGTTTTTTGGGCCATGCAAGATACCATAGAAGATTCATATGAATGTATTCAGAAATGGCTAAGCCCTTGTCAAGGCTTACTAGTAAAAAGGTCCCCTTCTCTTGGAGTGTTGAAGCTGAGAAAGCATTTTGTGAACTAAAATTGAGGTTATGTATTGCTCCACTTTTAAGTGTTCCTTACTGGTCATTGGAGTTTCATGTGCATACAAATGCCAGTCTGCATGCTCTTGGTGCAGTTCTAGCTCAACCATCATCACACAAGGTTGACAGACCTATCTCCTATGCCAGAAGGTTACTCACCAAGGCAAAAAGGAACTACGGTACGACCAAAAGTGAAGCTTTGGCTATTGTCTTTTCTCTTCAAAAGTTTCGGCATTACCTTGTCGGTGTACATTTTATAGTCATATCTGACCATCAGCCCTTGAAGTACTTGATAAACAAGCCTAGAGTGGCTGGAAGGGTTTGAACATGGTTACTCCTGTTTCAAAAATTTAACTTTGCTATTCATATTAAGCCAGGAAGAGAGCACTACATGGCAGATCAAGTGTCCAGGACTGCAATGAGCAAGAAGGCAACATGTATTAATGATGAACTGGTGGATAGTAATCTCTTCCTAGTAGCAATTCAGACTGATTCTTATAATGGAATTCTCCATTTTCTCACCACTGGAAAAATCCCAGAACACTTGACACCTATAGAAAAGAGAAGGTTGACCCTGAAAGCCAAAGCATATTCACTTATAAATGAAAACTTATATAAATAATATATCGCGGCAGTTTTCTCTCTTCCTCTGTAGATGTGCATGTACTGCTCCGAGCAAGAGATGGTGATGATCTTCTGATAGCTCTTAGAGAAGACACAGGAGCTTGAGCACTTTTCTCCCTCTCTCTCTCCCTCCCCTCCCGTAGCTCACCTCTCCCGCGACACCCACCTCCCCCACTCACTCTCCCCGCAGGCCTCCCTTTCTCTCTCTCTCTCTCTCTCTCTCTCTCTCTCTCTCTCTCTCTCTCTCTCTCTCTCTCTCTCTCTCTCTCTCTCTCTCTCTCTCTCTCTCTCTCTCTCTCTGTCTCTCTCCCTCCCTCCCTCCCTCCCTCCCTCCCTCCCTCCCTCTCTCTCCCTCTCTCTCTCTCTCTCTCTCTCTCTCTCTCTCTCTCTCTCTCTCTCTCTCTCTCTCTCTCTCTCTCTCTCTCTCTCTCTCTCTCTCTCTCTCTCTCTCTCTCTCTCTCTCCCCCGTGAACCCCCGCATCCTACATCCCCCCGCCCCTCCACCCCCACCATCCAACCCCCACCCCGCACCCCACCCCTCCAATCTTTGCACACCGCCGCTCCACCCCTACACTCTGTCCATCCTCTCTCTCTCTCTCTCTCTATCTCTCTCTATCTCTCTCTCTCTCTCTCTCTCGTCTACCATGGAAATCTGAATTCTCTAAGATGTCAGATCACAAGGAACCCACCAGCAGTTCATGCACTACTTCTTTGCCGATGTTGTGGAGGGAATATTTGACGAACCCATCACAGTAGTGGGATAACCGCTCTCGCAAGGTGCACCCAAGGTATGCCGATTTCAAACATAAAGGCACTAGGCAGTGCCTATGGATTGACAATCGTTGCACTCCATCATGGGTAATAGCTGAGCTTAGCAGAAGGAGCATGGAGATACCATGACCGGCTCGACCATTCATGTATGATGACTCTACTGCTTTTGTGGTCTCACTAAGGGCATGTGCGAAGTCCAGGGATCTGTGCAAAGGTTCTCTTATTCATGAAGATATCTTAAGGAAAGGTTTAGTTGATTAATGCTCAGATGCTTTGATCACCATGTATGCAAAATATGGTGCGCTTGCAAAGGCACAAGAGTTGCTTGACATCTACGGTTCTAGGAATGCTTACACCTGGACTGCTATGATCACAGCATATGCACATCATAAGCAAGCACGAGATGCTTTGAGATGTTTTGAATACATGCAACTTGCGGGTCTCTCTCGTGATGCTGTTACCTTCGCTAGAGTTCTGAACTCCTGCAGCAGTGTACAAGACATTGATAAGGGTACGAAAATTCATGTGGAGATTATGAGGCAAGGACTAATTGGAAATGATGTTGTATTTGGCAACGCACTTTTGGACATATATGCAAAATGTGTTGCATTGTCGGTAGCTCAATATTTTCTTCAATGGCTTCCATCTCGAGATGTTGTGTTGTGGAATGCTCTTATTTCTGGATATACACTACAAGGCCAAGGTTATCAAGCATTTAGCTTCTTTGGACAAATCCAAGTTGAACGATTCTCTCCCACTTCTTTAACGTTTACATCTATATTGGAAGCTCTAGAGTATCCAAGAGAAACCTATAATGACTACCTTGCATAGGAAGGACATTCTGATGGAAGTGATAGCTCAGAATCTTCCCTAGAGTCTACACCTGTAGACAAGGTTATGACACCAAGTTCAGAGTGTGCGACTATTGATGCTACCATTCTAGATGCTCGTCACAACTTGCATGATGGAAAATTTGTTCATTTACCTATAGTAGATCGAGAAGAGCAGTAGTAATAATGATGGACACGAGTTGGTGCAGCTATGTTCCTTGAGGGGAGGAAGGGTCCCATGAAGAGCCTTCACAGTGCACATGAAGTTTGTCTGTAGATCTTGGAGTTAGCGATTTTGGTTTCAAGGGCATTGCCTTTGATGGATCTTTCATCACCACTAAGCAGGTAAGGGTCTTGAGAGGCATCACAATCCTGCAGACAGCATAAAATGAATATCTCAATTTACATGCAAAAGTAGAAAAAATGACTGTTGCTGCCAACCATTCATGACGAGTGCTTATTTTTGAGGACCCAATTCAAGATTGGTGGCATATTTGATCTACCCCTCCAATTTTGGGCAATCAATCGGCACTTGATCAGTGAACGTGAGGAATGAGCAAGGCCCTCTTCGCCTATTGGAGCCTATATAAGCAATGGACTTGTGTTCATTTTGGATACACAGATATACGTACATACGCACGAGGGTCCTCTCTTCGCACTCTTTGGCTACAAGCCTACTGTAGGAAGTCACTCTATGGCGAGGATATAGAGCGTGGGCTTCTCAGTGGAGGGCTAATAGCACTATAGTGTAAAGAGAGTGGCTTGGTTTTGTCATTCATTGTGAATCAGGGGTATTTTTGGTGCTAGTGGTACTTTCGTGCTCTCCCCTTGGAGAAAGTCTTCATACTTTATACTAATCAGTACTCGTGTGCATCTAGTTGTGTTCGTTGTGCGGATTCGATGAATCTCTTGTATTGATGTTGTTTAGTTCTGGAGTGGCATGTTAGCCCAGAGAAATTTAACTTTGAGCATTTCTTTTGCCTATATTTTAATCATCTGTGTAAATTAAGGGGTGGTTCCGTCCTTTACTATTGCCATTGTCATTGATCTTCTCTTTGAGTGATTACATTTACTATACAATTATTGTGATCTGCCTGCTCACAGAAATGTTAAAGGGTATACTACCCTAAGAATGACCTCCCTTGAGTAGGCAAAGTACTAGAAGCGCATATTTTCTGCTCTTGTTAAAAGTGGATATCCCAGGACCTCCTCTATAGTTTGGCATGCTTGGTGGGACCCTTATGTTTCTGTGAGAGGCCCTGAGCATAGTAAATAGTCCTGTTTTTCAGTATTTTTTCCCTTTTGCATTTGCAAGTAGGTACATGACCCATACACGAGTAGATAAGGAGCCTCTTTGTGTATGAAGGAGCCTTAATAAGTCAGCTATATCTTCGACTAGTGAACCTAGCTCCCCTCTACCCTCCTTGAATTTATCTATTGATTTGGGCGCGACACCACTGTCAAAGGAGAAGCATAGGAGAACATTAGACTTCTCCTCAGATACGTCAAAAGAAACACCACTGCAAATGGAGGATCTCTCTCATTTACTCTCTAGACTCAATATCAAGTTCCCTACCTTCAAGGGACAAGCTTATGAGGATGCTGAAGATCATGTGAGGAGGTTCATCTCCTTATGTCGTGGACGAGGTCTGCAGAATAGAGAGGATGCAATGTTGGTACTCTTCCCATCCACATTGGAAGGCCTTGCTGATAAATGGTACATTCAATATGCAGATGTCCATTTTGCTACATGGGAGGCTCTAAAGATGGCATTCTCATAGACATTTTGACCTAGTGATTCCTCGGAAAGAGCTCTAGATCAGGTAGAGAACCTAAAGCTAAGATCAGGTGAATCCTTTCATGAACTTCACACTACAACAAAAGCACTTGTTGCACGTCTGCCACATGCTCTAGGTGAATTTTTGGTTAAAAAATGGATAGGAAAAGCTCTGCCTAGGTCATCTCAGTAGAAGCTACGTGAGTCTCTTAGATTGGATGCAACCCTCAATGATTTTGTTGCAGCAGCATCACGCATTGAAGAAGCTAGGCAACATTTTGAAGGGGATACACAACTGAATTATGCTGCAGAACTAGACCCTGTTGGGGAACTGAGGAAGGAATTGGAGGCATTGAGAATGCAACAAAATCAACAAGAAGAGAAGCTCTTGCCACCACTACGTCGCAGTGATGATGAAGTAGCCCAACTTCGCTGTGAGTTAGAAGATTTGCCGACCACTCAGGATATAAGAAGGCAGATTTGGTGCACAATATGTAACAACAATGGACATTCCAATGCTAATTGTCTTAATAAGGTAAGTTGTCAATTTTTTGGAAAGGATGGCCATGAAGCTAGAGACTGTTACTACCTCAAGGGTACAGAGCAACGGGGTAACTCTAAAGCTTCGGATTCATATTATGCTAGTAGTTCAAATGCACCTGATAGAGAGGAGAAGAGACCAATGAAGCCCAGGTATAATAGGCCTTTGATGTGCTACCGTTGTGGTGAGTATGGACATATGCAAAATAGGTGTTCCCTTCTAAAAGATGCACCTCCTTGTTAGTATTGTACAGAGGCTAAGGATCACTACACCAAAGATTGCCCAAGAAGCTGTCCTGCTCCAATCCACATGATTGCAGTCTCTCCACAAGAAGAAGGTATGACCGCTCAGTCTTATGCTGTTTCATCTTCTTCAATGCCCATGATAACTAGAGCCAGACAAGCGGCAGCAACCTGTAGAGAGAAACAAGAGGGACTCTTGGATAAAGAGGAGGAAAAGAAGGTTGGTTGGAAGGACCAAGTTACTATTGAAGGAGCTTATGAAAGGATGGCTACTTCACTAAAGGATCAACCAACAATTCTGCAAGAGGACACACATGAGGTAAACATTGAGCAGATCTTGAAAGGTATTCATCACAAGATTAGTCCGTACGAACTCATAAAGATGGATTCAAAAATATGAAGTGACCTATTAAAGATTGTACACTCTGCTTACTTGAGCCAACCACCTAGCATAGATGGTTTCATGGTTGATTTTCCCCCTACACCCCTAGCAGACTACCAAAGCTCAAGGTTATCTGTTCTTATAAAGGATGAAGCTCTCACAGGTGTAATTATAGATGGAGGCTCTGGAATCAATTTGATGCCAGATTTCACAATGAGGAAACTGAATTTGAACCCCACCAAGGTGGCACCATTCACAGTTACACTAGCAGATCAACATCGGGTTGCACCTCTTGGCATTATTGAAAAGGTAGTGATGATAGTACAGGGTTGTCACTTTGTTCTGGATTTTGTTGTTATTGCACTTCCACAGGAGACTTCTTATCCGTTACTCCTGGGAAGACCTTGGCTGAGGCAAGCAAAAGCTTTGCAAGGTTGGGGGAAAAACAAACTGTCGATTTCAACAAGCACCAGTAGCCAATTGAAACTACATTTGGAAGAAGGATTCGACTCAGGGAAAACTACTGGGTATACCATGGACACTCAGGTAATGCCCTCTCTACCCCAAGAAGAAGATACATTATTGAATTGGATGCTGGAAAGTGCAGTCTTGCATGGTGGAAATCAATGAGATAGAAGAAGAAGTTACGGATGAAGGAGTTGCAGGAAAAGGCCATGAAGTTCCCAATGAAAGGTTGATGTGCATCAAGAAGTGTATGAGTATAATCGTTGACGACATTAACAAAGACAATGCATGAATCGAATCCTTTCCTAAATGCACGTTTTACTTGAGTATGACTAGTCAATGGAAATGGTTGGAAATCATGTCGTGCAGACAAAGTAATTATTTGATCTTTAAATTCAAAGTTAAAGGTATGTGTATGGTAGTCAATGCGTGGGTTATAATGATGACAAAAAGGCATACCTAGTATAACATCGTAAGATTGCAAAGGTGCAATTAAAAATGTTTGTGAATCAATATATGGGCCTATGCTAATCGTAACATCTTGTACTTCTCGTGTTACTTATAATGATTACCTTGAAATGCAGCTTTTACTTTATACAAAGAAGGAAATGTTTTCAAGTTAAGTTGTTGTACTAATAAGTATGAAATGAAGTCATGTGAACTACCATTGTCATGTAGAATTTTGATGAGTTTTTTGTTTATAGTACCCTACATGCAAAGTACAAAATGAAGAGAGATATCGTTACCCAATGTACTTAAGTCCTTCTCCAATGATTCCTCTATCCAAAGAGGAGGAATTTCTTCATTATGGGCCTCCATGTTATGTAATTGAGCTGCAGCGGGTTTCACGTTAAGAGGTCCCAATCGACACTTCATTTTTGTATGTCCAAGTTTAGCACAATTCTAGCAAGTGATTCGTGGTCGCTTTTGTTGGGCATCTATAAGGAATTGAACTCACAACCTCTTGGATAGGAATGTAATGGGCTAACCACTTGCCCCAAAATCCATGGTTGAGGATAACTTCCTAATCCTCTCTCTTATGGTGTAGTTCAACCATCTCCTATCTATCAAGGGTGTGGTTCAACCATCTCCAGGCTATCACTTTATTACATTCTTCCCCCCTTGGTCAATCATTGTCCTCAATGATCTACTCCTGTATCCCTCTAGCCTCGATGATCATCCCCTTTAACTCCCTGGGTACCCTTGAATTGATGTCCTCAACCCCACACAATTTCTTGAACCTTGTTTGCAACCTTGGTCTCTTGAAGCCTTTCTCTCAACCTTGGTGTCTTAAAGGTGTCTTGAGCCTTTATTCTCAACCTCAGACTTGAACCTTGTTCTCACCCATGTTTGGTATCTTCAATACCAAAGTAAGGAATTGAACTCACAACCTCTTGGATAGGAATGTAATGGCCTAACCACTTGCCCCAAAAGCCATGGTTGAGGATTACTTCCTAATCCTCTCTTTTAGGGAGACGAGACCGAATGTAGTATTGGGTGCGATCTCCCTCCATGCACTCTGTTTCGACAGTCCACAGAGTGCTTGTATTTATAGGAATTTTTTATTATGTCGAAATAAGTGGTTGCATGAGAGCGGCTTCAAAAAGCATGCCTGAAACTAAAAGTTTGTGACTTTCATAGAAAGCCTTTCTTTTAATATCAGAAACTGCGGTCTACAATGACCCTTATTCTAACCACTATTTTTCTAACAATTTCTAACAATATAACCTTCTACCCAGATTTATTTACAAACTAAAATATAAATGGATAACTCTAATGGCGAAGGTACGATTTCTTTCGTTAACTCTAATGGTGATATCAAAAAGCTTTCAAATGTGTTGTATGTTCCACAAATAAAACAAAATCTACTTTCAGTAGCTTCTATAAGTGATCAAGGTCATCAAGTATCTTTCAATAAGACAAGAGCTAAGATTATGTACAGAAACAACAACATTATTGGGACTTGCATAAGAAGGAACAACCTCTATAAGTTGTGTGCTCTTACAGCCACTACAAATGTGGGCACAAGTAAGCTATGGCATGAGAGATTCGGCCACATTGGATACCCTGTACTGAAGGAGATGCATTGCAGAGGTATGGTTGCACACCTACCATCGATTGTAGAAATGAAGGAACCATGTGAAGCTTGCACGATGGGCAAGCAATAGAGGAAGGCGTTTCCACAAGAAAGCAAGAACAGGGCAAGCTTTCCTCTAGAGTGGATCTTCCTACTTCATGTTAATTGTCGATGAGAAGAGCATGAAGATGTGGGTGTACTTCCTTCGCGATAAGGCGCAAGATTTTGGTAAGTTTAAAGAATGGCTTCAGATTGTTGAAACTGAAACAAGGAAGAAGATGAAGAAATTCAGGATAGACAATGGTGGTGAGTTCACATCAATAGAGTTTGAAACTTTTTGCAAGAGTAAGGGAATCAAGCATCAACTCATAGTGGCACATAGTCCTCAACAGAACGGTATTGTAGAACATCCGAATCGAACCATCATGGAGATGGCAAGGTGCATGTTGAAAGGAAAGGGTTTTCCTAATCAATTTTTGATAGAGGTTGTCAACATTGCTATCTACATCTTGAATTGAAGCTACACCAAGGCACTTGATGGAAAGACTCCACAAGAATCCTACACTGGTAAAAAGTCTTCTATTTCCCATTTCAAAGTATTTGGAAGTGAATGTTATGTACATGTTCCTGATAGGGAGAGAAACAGGCTTCAACCAAAAAGCATCAAATGTATCTTCCTAGGGTACAACAAAGATAAGAAGGCTTATAAGCTTTATGACCCTGAGGCTAAGAAGATCATGGCAAGTTGTGATGTGGTGTTCAAGGACGAGCAGCCACATGCAATGGAGGAGGAAAAGAGAGCTTCCACTTTATCATCAGGCGAAGGGGCAATCCACTTTGAAGCTGGCCCAAGAGCTATCCCTTCTACACAAGAGAAGGAAGCATCATCTTCAGATGATGAGTCTGAAAGTCACCAACATGCCGAAACCCAAGTGGAAAAGCCATTGCCATATTGGGTGAGGTAGCTCTAGGATTCTACAAACCCCATCCCACAGTTACTAAAACAGGTTGCAGATGGATTGAGGTGATCACAGAGAATAGAGGAACAAAGAGGAGCAAACACCCATTTTGTAAACACAGCCTTGATGGTTGATCTTATTCAAGAGGAAACCAAGGAACCAACCAATGTGGAAGAGGCACACCATGATCCGAATTGGAGGGTTGCCATGCAAACAAAAATATCATGAAGAATGGAACTTGGGAGCTAGTGGATCGACCCCCAAAGCATAAAGTCATTGGCACCAAGTGGGTCTGGAAGCTAAAGTACAAGGCTGATTGTACTCTAGAAAAGTATGAAGCAAGACTTGTTGCACACGGCTACTCACAAGTTGATGGCATTAACTTTTGTGAATCATTTGCCCCGACTGTGAGAATGACTACTATCTGAGTAGTACTAGTTGTGGCTGCACATAAGAGTTGGCGAGTCTATCACATGGATGTCAAGTTAGCGTTCTTGAATGGAGACCTCAAGGAGGAGGTATGTGTGTCTCAGCCACCAGGGTTTGAGGCTCTTGATTCAGAGAACAAGGTATGTAAGTTGAAGAAGGCATTATATGGGCTAAAACAAGCTCCTAGATCATGGTACGAGCGCAGAGATAAGTATCTCATGGACCTAGATCTCAAAAGATGTGCTTCTGATGCTAACTTGTATGTTCTAAAGAGAGAAGGGAAGCCAATTGTGCTTGTACTCTATGTAGATGACCTTGTGATTACAGGACATGATGATGCTCTTCTTCAACAAACAAAAGATGCCCTGAGTTCAGAATTTGAAATGACAAACTTGGGCTTAATGCATTATCCCTTAGGCCTTGAAGTTTGGCAAGAACCAGAGAAGATTTTCATCTCTCAACAAATGTATGCAAGGCAGATATTGAAGGCATTCGACATAGAGGATTGCAAGGAAATTTCTACACCTATGGAGTTCAACAAAAAATTATCTATTGAAGATACTTCACCTCCAGTGGATATTGGAAGATATAGGAAATTAGTTGGAAGTCTCATCTACTTGTACAATAAGAGACCAGACATCTCTTATGTTGTTGGAGTAGTAAGCACGTTCTCTAATAAGCTTTGCCAAATTCATTGGAAGGCAAGCATGTGGATACTGAGGTATGTGAAAGTTGCATTTCTTTCGGATCAAGGATTTTCTCTTGGATTAGTAAGAAGCAACCGACTATAGCATTATCTTCTATTGAACCTGAGTACAAAGTTGCATGCATTACAGCATGTGAAGTAGTATGGTTGAGGAGGATCCTTTGGCACATAGGAATACAAGGACACAAGGGTATAGAGTTGAAGTGTGACAACCAAAGTTGCATGGCCATCATCAAAAATCTTGTTTTCCCATGCACGTACCAAGCACATAGACATCTAGTATCTCTATGTGCCTGAGTTGTTTGAGGATGGGATCGTGGAGATAAGCTATTGTCCTACTGAAGAAAATGGAGCACACATCTTCACGAAGGCTCTTGGGAGAGAGCAACTTCTTTGACACTTTCCAAAGCTTGGGATTGGACCTAGCAGGTCGTTCACCATAGGGTGGACATTGAGGGGGGTTGTTAGATATGCTAAATCCTCCACCTTCATGTGACCACAAATGATCCATGGTGCTCTAAGTTTTAAGGCCCGCATTATGAGAGCCCAGACATTTGTGGAACCCTAACTTCCAAGTTAGTTGAGGTCTATGTGTGACCCTTGATGGTTGTAGATGATCTTTGTGAGCCTAGCCGTTAGGTTAGGTAGGGCATAAACTTCCAGGCCATTGGGTTCCCATTGAAGGGGAAAATAAAGGCCCTGTGGTGTCGCATGGTTTCCCCATAGAACCTTAATGGGGGGAGTGCAGAGGGGGGCTTGCCCCTTCTGCGGGGTTCGGGGTGCCTATCCCCTCGGCCTCTAGGGCCAAGACGATAGGAGTTCTTGCAAACTTGTTATCAAGAAAGCTTGTGAGCTTCAAAAGATTAGATACCTAGCACTAGAAAAGATTTTGCAAACCTGGCCATTCAGTTATGTAGCATCATGCTTGCCCCAAAATGGCTCTAGTAAGTGCTCGTAAGTTACTTTCGCAGGGTCATATTCTAGAAGAAATCCTTCAACATGTTTACTTCCGCTAGAGCATACCTCTCTATATATTGGATTCATGTTGTCCCTTGTGTGTATCCTATGGTAGTCTTCACAACACCAAGAACATGCTGATATGCAAGCTCTTTGCTCCAAAAGCATTGTGCAACAAGGTAGCTAGCTCTAGAGGCATTTCCTGTGGCGTAATGCTCCATCCACATTGAGGGAAGATTGTTCATGAAAGATCGTGCTCAACATCTTCAGGTAGAAAATAATCATGGAGCAGATGGAAGCTCCAATACAAGTTTGAAAAAGAGAAATATAGATTAAGCAACTACAAGTATTGTCAGTCATCAATTTTTGCTTCAATTCAAAGCTCTCTGTTTTGTTCTTTAATAGTTGAAGCTGCACTCACCATCTCTAAATGCTCGCCCTTACTCTTGGTTTTCCTTCTCTTGGCAAATGGGAGCTTTTGACAATGCACACCCAGCTAGCCTCCCAAAATGGCGGTATCATAAAGCTTTGCCCCTTGAAGCCCTATGTATTCAGTAGATCCGATGCCCTCTCCCCACTCTTGAATACACAACTTCACCTGATGCTAGTCCTCACAAAAGGTGAACAAGAACAACAACCCAAGCCCCTCTCGCTTTCCCATTTTCTTTGCAATCCTCCTCCAATAATCATCCATGAGCCACGTTCTCGCTCTCTCCTTCTCAATGTCCTTCTCCCTGAATTCCATCCCCCCTTTTTTGGCATCCCAGAGGGCAGGTGACCACCACCCTTAATTGTATAAGTAGGCAATTTCTTAGCCTTTACTCAATCCATTAAATGATAATGCAAATCATTCCATTTTTTATGCAGATCTACATGATGATGCACTTAGAAGGTTGAGATAAAAGAGGGTAAAACTATGCCTAGAAGTAGGCCAACCGTTTTGGATTTTACCTTTTTGTGAATAGTTTGGTCACACCTTCGTTGAGAAACCGAAATCTTGAACAAAAGGAGCAAACTTCGATGAGGGCCTTGAACTTTTAAGTCGTGAACTAAAATTTGTTGAACATTACATGTGGTAATAAAAAAAAAAAGCTTCGCGAACCAAGAAATTTACATTCTTTATTGTTTGGGCAGCCGCATCTCGATGCTTTCCCCACAAACATGACCGACTCCGATGTGTATGGTGCTATTGTATTGATTACCTTCTCTAGATAATCTTCGGGCGCAACGATGAATAGACGCGAGCTTATTTTGTCCGCAGCTCTACTATCGATCTTCTTGATGCCCTGTTGTAACGCGGCAGGACGAGGTATGTACAAAATGCTCCCTGTGTGCCTGCGGAAGTTTCTGCGTTCCCCGTTGTTGGAGGTTTCTGCTTAACTGCGTTTATGTGCTCGAACACGCTTACCATCGAGCTGAGCTGAACTTTCACGTAGCTTAAGTTCTCTTTGATACACGAAGACGTCAATAGCCTGCGTTAGGTTGCGCCGCCAATGATACAGCTCATGTCTTTCGTAGTTGAGAGAGAGAGAGAGAATGTAAAATTCTTACGTGGTTTTCGGTTGCAGGCGCTTTCACCATTATAAGATCGGGCGTGGCTGCAGATAACTGAACATCAGGAAGTGACAGAGATGTTCTCTGAAAACCAGAAACAAGAGGAGTTAAGTGTGCGCCACTCTCACAGTGAGAGCCGAGTAGAGTACGAGGACTATGAGGAGCCGATTTCTAATCGCACCTGCTGCTTTCAGCAAAGGGAGCATTGTGGGTTTCAATATCAAAGCTTTGTCCTGTTGTAAGACATATCCTTCTTTGTAATGAAAACAGAACGCTCAGTGTGGCTGGAGAATCTCACTTGAACGTCAGAAATTCTCTTTTTGAGTTTCGTTGTGTTAAGTTCTTCAAGTGTAAATGATCAACGCATTGCTTATTCTGTCTCGCATTGCTTATTCTGTACGAAATATATCTATCGTTAAACGTAAGATCGTTCTTTTGCGTAATCCGGACACTTACATTCGTGAAACGTCGCAGAAGTATTGATCTAATGCAGACAAAATATCTGGAAATATAAATGATCAACGGAAGCAAAAAGGTTTAGCCACTCACCTCCTTCACTACAGTCTCGTTTTAGGCTGCCATCATCCTCTGATACGATTAACCCATACTTGTTACTATGTACTGGTGAAGACGGGGTGGGAGAGTGTTATAACTCGATTCTTTGGGAGCACTTATGCAGGTTAGATTTCTTGAAAGGTCATAGATACAAGTATTTTTCTTATGAGCATGAGATTTCCCAAACTCATTTAACGATCCCACCACCAAAACTGAATTATGAGAGTCTCAAGAACTAGGAAAGTTATAAAAGCTTCATAGAAAAGAATATCTCTGCTCACAAATGGTTGCCACTAGAACAGAATTTTGGTTTTCTTATGGCACAAAATTTTGTGAAAATAACAAACATAAAGGTATTCAATGATATGTTGCTCGGTATATCAGTCGGGTAGACATTCTATCTTCCAATGCTTAACATTGCCTGCCATAAGAAAATTTAAGACAAAAATTGCAAAAGAGGGGTATATTGATGGCGATATAGATGCCTATAGCTTCAATTAAATGAGAATTTTCTTGTTTTTCTATGAATTTTTTATCAAAATGTTCTATTTTTCATTTTAGTTAAAATAAGAATTATTATAATTGATTTTTCTTAGAAGAATAATCACTTCTAACAAAAGCGAAAGAGTAATACAACTAATAAATAAAAAATGTATCGTTCATATCCACATGTATACATACACATGTAAACACATCAGCATACACATGCATACACACAACAATACACATTTATGCACACATATATATACATATGCACACGTAAAAATGGATACATATTTGAACATACACACCAATGTATGCATATAAACACACACACATACACCAAACACATGCACACATTTTTAGATATACCATACGTAACATACGTAGACATATAAATATTGTCACACATACTTTTTACATATATATATAAATACACATACGCTTACATACATACCTTTATACAACCACAGCCATAGGCACACACAAAGACATAAACATACACACCAAAATACTTTAAGAAAACTTGGTTAGGGTAGTTCATGTTGGAGTGACTACTGTTGTTGCATGTGGTACAAAAAAGTCTACCGATAGATGTCTTGAGTGGTCTGCAACTCCACTTCAGGGTGAAGTTGTCCCACTAAATTGCCGTCGTGGTAGTGTGTGTGTGTGTCTCTCTGAGGATACCACTCTACATGTCTCTAAACTAATATGTATCCTAAAAACCCGAAATTGAAATGTCTTTATGTACATACACTATAAATACCTAGAGCCTAATTCCTTATCTTTTATGTATGTAGATCCTCAAACCCTTACTCTCAATATGTTTATGTACGTGTACTAATATATATCCATAAATGCTAATTAATCATATCTATATATATCTATATATATATATATATATATATATATATATATATATATATATATATATATATATATATATATATATATATATATATATATATATATATTAGCACAAACACACACACAAACGCACACACACATGAAGAAATCTAAAAAAAAAAAACAAAACATGCTATAGGATTTCTCAAATAAAGCCACTGACGTGCCAAGAGACGAATGGAAGCTATATGCAGAATTACATGAGAACTTGATGAGTGACAAAACAAAAAACATTTTTTGTGAAAAGAGAAAAGGAACTAAAGAATTTGTTTGATGCATTGTGCATGGTTAAGAGAAAAATTATAGTAAAAGCTAAAGAGGTGAAGCAAAAGAAAAAGCCCATAAACAAAAAATTAAGAAGAAGAGAAGAAGAAAGCCATAGTGCTAGAGGATTAGCAAAGGTAATTTGAATAGCCACCACCTCTCTTATTAGTAGCACCTTAGAGTTTGATGCCAAGGAGCAAAGTCCTAATACATATGATGGACCAACTAATATGTATATATGAACCACCTGAGGAAGAGCTGATTTTTGAAGAAAACGAGGAAAAGAGTTTGAGATTCAAAAATTTAAAGAACTAGAAAAGAAAACAAATATAAATGATTTTTCAGTTGTTTCTATAGGGTTTGGCATACAACCTACCCAAGATGATCAAGAGAAACAAGAGCAAATGGTGTTTTTTTGACCAACTAATGTGTATACCTCAACCACATGAGGAAGAGGAGATTTTTGAAGGAAAACAAGATGATATAGAGCATTATCAGTTATTGTAGGACATTAAATTATCATCCCAAGAATCAAATCAATAATAGGAGTCTAATATCCAAAAGTTCAAAGAATTGGAAAAGCAAACAAATATAAATGACCTTTTTAATGCTTCTCTAGGATTTGGCATACAAGCTACCTAGGATGATCAAGAGTAACAAGAGGAAATGATGATCTTGACTAGTTTGGATGGTAATGAATAAGAGCAAAAAAAATATGAAGATGTAGTTATAATAGATGTAGTGGATAGAGTAGAGGCAAAGCAAGAAGATCTTGTCACAAAAACAAAGTTACCTTTTCTTGAGCTCTGGAAGTTTATGAGAGATGCTTGCAAAGGTGCAAAAGATCTATAAGACCGAAAACATAAGCAAGAGGGGAGACATTAGGAAATGGCAACAAATTCAAGAAATGAGGAAAGATTCTATGCATGGTTTACAAAGAGGCATTGTACATGAGTAGGTATGGAGTAAAACCAAGGATAGTGAAGAAAGTTGCAACATTACTTCCAATAATTTGATGATGACATCAACAGGTTTAGGAAGGGGAGGATGCTGAATGAAGACTAAATCTTGTACAATTTCTTTGTAAATAGACAAAAACATAGAGATAGAAAGCTCTAATTTTTCTAAAACTCAAGAACAGTCTTCCTTGAGCTATCATAGAGCTCTACACAAAGATAGAGAGCCATCAGATATTGAGAGATACTAGTTTATAAATCTAGAAGTTGAGAGCCCACTAGGAGATTTAGGAGGGGAAGGATGTTGAATAAAGAGCAGAACTTGTACATTTTCTTTGTAAATAGCCCAAAAGTAGAGATAGAATTTATAGATGGCAACTACAATATCGTGTACGACATGAGTATGATTCCTAGCATTTAGTTGGCTTATGCTTGGCATGCCTACATGATATACCTTCCAGCTTGGTATAAGAAAACTTTCAAAGCCATGTTTAGTACAGGTTTTTAGGAGTATCACTCTAAAGTATTCACTCCTAAATGAACACAACTCCTTCAATCGTCCACATGGGAGCAAGCAATGTATTCCAAATATTACATGATTCCACACTCGGATACTCCTAGTGCCATCAATGGGGATGCATTGTACTTTGATTTGGGAAAAGGATTAAGACCATTCTAACATGAATTAGCAATAGATATCCTCGGGTATTACATTGAACATCCTATAGCACAAAGGTCTGTCACGAATGAGAGGGGGGAGTGTTGGCCAGCAATTAGGAATGAGTAGATAAGAGAGCCTCAAAAGAGGAAAACAAAGGAAATAGCAGCAAGAAATAAGGAGATAGAGTAGTCAAGCATAACTTAGCAAGAAGGCCCAACCAATGTTTCGGAATGAATCTAACTTTACATCAAATAGTGATTAGTATCACTACACTCATAATGTAAATATAATTTTTGGTATAGTAGATGCCAAATTGTTCAAGATGAGGAGTCCTTCAGCTTCAAGAGTATTAGAAGTATCTTTTTATTAATTTTCATAATGTTTAAATTTCGTTTGAGCCTTCAAATAATCCCTAGAACCTAATTTCTAACTAGGTCGGACACTATGTTTGAGAGAGCCAAACTAGTGAAAAACTGTAAAAGGAGCTAGAGAGCTCATTTTTGAGGTGGGGTTCTTAGAGATTGATTTTTTTGTAATAGAGAGATTGTTCCTCTGTTTGTTCTTGCCTTGTGTGCACGTGTGTGTGTGTGTGTATGTGTGTGCATTCTTGTGTGCTTCGCACTCACTCACTTGTGCACTTCACTTGCTCATGGTCATCATACCACCCTCACGTCTCTGCATATTGACAATTATGAGGTGGATGTTCTCATGTTGGTACTCACCATTGTGCTATTGTGGAACACACATTCCCATCTCTGATTCATCATGTGTGTAAATCCCATAAGGATGCCTAGAAGGCAAAATAGTGCAGTAGAGGCCAAGACTTTGCAACCTTTTTCAATGCTAAAATAAAAGGGAGAAATTTTAAGAGTGACTTAAAAATTAGTCTTATAATGGTTCACATTAGATTCAAAATTAGGGCACAAAATTTCCAAACAATTTAAAGATAGGGCACACAATTAATCGTATTATGGAGAAAGATGTTTGTGTCATTTTTAAAAAGCATTAGCGCGCACTATGTGATCTAGTTATTGCATAAAAAAAGGATCTTAATGTTGCCCTACTAAGTGTGGTGCTCGGCCAAGGAATCGAGACCATCTGTAGAAATGAAAAAAATTATTAGGGTGATCAGATAGGGTCTCTTGAGGATAATAAGAGATTAAGGCTACTAGTTGATATTGATCAAGTTGAGGTGGTCACAAAGAGGGTGAAGATCATTTTAATGAACATCATTCCAAAGCCCATTCCCTGCAGGGATTGCAAGATGAATTTCCACTCTAATTTATCATAAGCTTTGTCAAAATCAATCTCAATAAATAGGAGATTTTGATTTGACGCAACAAGATCAAGCCTTTCAACATATCCATGGTTGCTTCTAAGATCCATATTCCTTTAGTGAATGATCATCATGAATTAATGATTGCAGGAGATGTGAGGAATAGTGCACAAGACCTTTGGCAATGAGCTTATAACCAATCAAGAGCATTGTGAATGGCCTCTAGTTTTGTGTGATTTTCTTGTTGCCCTTCTTTTGAATAATCTTTATAACCCGTTTGTTAAAGCACTTTGTGAGGGCACAACAAATTAAAAGCCTCCCTCAAAAAAAAAGGGGTTTCATGAGGGAGTCTTCAAAGGCTTTAAATAACTCATTAGTGAGAGCATCCAAATTTGATCTTTTCCCTTTGGAAAGGGCATCATTGACATCCTTGATTTCGCAACTAGCCAAAATGCCACCAAGACTTTTGAAAACATCTTGTGGTTTCTTGATTTTCTTGATGTCTAGAGATGAGGACCATGCAACTGTTGTTCCAAGATAAGAGCAAGGAAGAAATCCCAAGTAAGTTAATAAAGCTTTTCAAAATGAATTTATCATTGTTACACTTACATGATCCTTATCTTTGATATGAATCTTTTCCCTATACATGGGAACTTTTGACTCTAGTATTGGCTAAAGAGTTTTTCCCATGTTACACTCATATCTGGAGGTAATCTGTACTTAGGGATATTATTCAACTCTTACTTCTATTATGCTCATCATCAATAGAGAAAGTTATCACATCCGTCCATTTTTCTCTACGTATTTGGTTGCGTTTGTGCTACTTGCGTGTCGTATCTCCCTCACACTTCTACACAAACACACACACACACACACCAAGTAGCGGTATCAGAGCAGGTTCGACTCCTTCTCAATTTTTGATGTTTTTACATCATGGCATGCACACACTTTTAATAATACAAATCGACTTAAGAGTATAGAACAATGATTTTAAGTAGCGGGAAAGAATTTGCATCAATTGCATTGGGGTTTTACCCGCAATTCAAAGCCATTTCTATGGTCAACATTTCCATCAAAGTGATAGATTATGATCTAAAATTTAAACATTCACTTCAGCTTTCATTGAATTAAATATCTTATCACATGCTTGTTCTTTATTGAAATGGTAGGTATTAATGGCCTTTTCTGCATGCTTCAATCTGAAGCGAAGATTGATTGGACCAACTATCCAATGTGGTCTTACATGATGAAACATGTTATTTTTGCAAAAAAACTATGGAACATAGCAGCATATCTAGATCAAAGACTCCTAGGTTCTTCTACTTCAAAGTCTATTGTCATAGATGGAGCTTCTTCTTCAAGTACAATGGTTACCCCTCTCAACCTACATAGGAGCAACTTAGATGGGATGGCAAAGATGCTCAAACTCATGCATTGATTGCACTTTCTATGAATTTTTATATAGTTCCACACATTCGATCATGCTCCACATCAACATAAGCATGAGACACTCTTGCTTCTTTGTTTCTCTTTGGTAATAAGCATGTGTAGCATACATTAGGAAGAAACTTGAGGATATTTGTATAGTTAAAAATGAGTCTACAAATGTGTATCTAACATGCATCAAGGACTTGAAAGAGCAAATGGAAAACATAGATGAGATTCTAAATGCATCACTCACCTCTACATTGTGGAAAGAATTACCAAAATCTTTGCACAGCATTTCCACTACGCTCCTTATGGTTGCAAAAGGGAATCAAAATATGTATGTATTTGAGATATTTGTCTCTTCTTTTGCAAGATGAGAAATCTATAGTGAATAGGAGTGGTTTGATTGAGGGAATGCAAGCAATCGCTATCTCACAAAAAGGAAAAATAAAATATGGTTCATCTTTGGGTTCATTAGAAAAAAAGGCTCAAACTTCCTCTTCCACTCATTCCTCTAATGATGCTGATTTGTAGAACAAGAGATGAAAATATTGTTTGAAGATTTTTCATACTATAGATGAGTGTAGAAAGCTTCCTAAGCACAATGAAAAGAAGAAGGAATCTGGCATGTCTTCAAAAAATGCATCATTCTTCTTTTCCAAAAGATAGTCATACACACACTAGAAGAAAATTGCATCTTTCTCATAGTGATGTATGTGGTCCTATCAAGACTCCATCTTTTGGAGAGGAATTTGATTCCAATGTAAAATTCCATATACACCTAAGCAAAATGGTGTTTATGAGTGTAATAATAGAACACTCCTCAAAATGGCATGTTATATGGTTAAAGGAAAAACCTTCTTGACAAGGTTTCGATGGAGTCGGTCATGTGTGCAAACTATGTGTTCAATCCATTAGATATGCTCAAAAGTCTACCCTCGAGTGACCACAAATGATCCATGATGTTCTAAGTTGTGATAACTTCATTATGAGGAGAAGCCATTGTGAGAGCCCAGACATCTGTGGAACCCTAACTTCTAAGTTTCATGAGGTCAATGTGTGACCATTGATGGTCAGAGATGATCTTTGTGAGCCTATCCATTAGGTTAGGTGGGCCATAAACTTTCGGGCCATGGGGTTGTCATTCAAGGTAAAAATAAAGGCCCTCCAGCATCGTGCAACTTCACCATAGAACCTTAATGGGGGGGAATCCGATTGTGTATTTTGTCAACTATTTTGTATCTTCTAATGAAATTAATTTACATGGTTTGTATCATATGATTTTTCGCTTACATAAAACCTTGTATGGTTTCAAAGAAGCTCCATGTGCATGGCATGAAGAAAATCATAAGAACTTTATTGCTCTTGGCTTCATGTGTAGTCCCGTTGAAAGCATACTATATGCACACAAAGATGGGGCTGACCTCACAATGCTTGTTCTTTATGTTGATGACATATTGTTGATTGGGTCGTCTGGTGCAAAACTTGACATCCTTATGGATGATTTGTAGCACACTTTTGATGTCACTTATCTTGGTCTTTTGGGTGTCACACTAGTGGAGATATGATTTGATTCTCAATTGAGGATTATAGTGGTGCATTTGACACTTTGCTTTATCAACAAGTTGTGGAATGTATTATATATGCATTCTACACAAGGCCAGATATACACTATGCAGTTTCCTAGTTGAGTCGATTCATGCATTGGCTTGACACTAACACATGGAGATTGACATTGCTATGCATATTCTCAATGATAGTCGGATTGCATTAATTATTTCACAAAATCTAGTGTTTCATGCACAAACCAAACACATTGAGGTGCATTATAGCTATGTGAGAGAGTGCTTTCATGCAAGAGATATTGATTTGGTATATGTGCCTACACAAGATAATGTGGCAGACATATTCACCAAAGCTCTTCCACTAGAAAATCTTGAAGCTTTTTGCAAAGCTTTTTCCTTATTGCCTAGTGAGGTTGATTTGTCACTCCTTGTATGTGTTTACATCATTTTCTCTAAGGGGGTTTGTTACACTTATGTGTTCCTCGAGTAGCTTTGATGTGAACCTTTTCCCTATACATGGGTAATTTTTAATCTAGTGTTGGCGATAGGTTTTTCCTCATGTTACCACATACATATTACACTAATATGTGGTGGAACTTTGTACTTAGAGATATTATTCAACTCTTAGTTTTGTTATGTTCATCATCAATAGAGAGAGTTATTCGAACCATATGTCTTTTCCATGTACCTTTCTGCATTTGTGCTCTTTATGTGTGCTTCTTGTGTCTCTCTCCCAATTCTACACGCAACCAAAAATGGTTCTCTTTCACTGACATCCATTCATCTCCACTACTAGTGATCATAATGGGCTTTAAGTGTTTTATAAATATCATGCAATTTGTTATTAAATACTATGATTTGGCTTTTCTTTATCTACCATCTTTTTTTCACCTACCATCTACTGAATTATGGTTTTATGTTTTTATCTACCATTTTTGCACAATTAACTTACCTTCTTTAACTTTTGTATATCTACTATCGACTTTCTCTCAACTACCTTCTTGATCCCTATGAATGCATTTGACATATTCATTAGATAGTTGTTAGTGTGTAAACTTAAATCCGATTGTAGTGGCAAAGCTTTGAAAAGATTCTATTAATTCATTTAGCAATGTAGAGATGAATGATGCATCCAAAATAATATCATATATGGGGGGTAAAGCCCTAGCACGACATTGTAGAAATGTTTTTTAGCTGTTGAACTAAAAATTTAGAAGGAGTTGGACCTATTATGATACCATTCTTGGGTGTGCGTAGAAGTGCAAGAGACACACAAGAAGCACACACAAGGAGAACCAATGCAAAAAGAGACATGGAGAAGATAGATGGTTGGAATAGATCACTCCCCCGTAACATGGGGAGATAACCTCTAGCCATCACTAGATTAAAAACCACCCATGTATAGGGAGAAGATTCACATCAAAGCTACTTGAAGAATGCATAAGTGTAACATAAACTTCTCAATAAACCAAGTGAAAAATCCAACTAGTCTACCTTGCTCTTACAACAACCTCTTTTTTTCCTCCACCTTCTCATATGGAAGAAGGGGCATATTCTTATGGAATACTACTACAAGGAGGTTGTAAGTGCAACAACGAAGGCAGATTTGTCAACTTTGAGATGGGATCTTCTACATATTTTGTCTAATGTCCTCTGGATCCAAAAGAAAAAACTCCCATTTCAATAATGGTTGTTGTGTAGGATTTTCCTTCCACATTGTTCCATTAGTCTACATTCCCTCCATGAGATCATCTTTCATCATCACCATTCTTGAATGTCTCCATCCATAAGTCTACATCTGTAGGAGCACAACATTCCACTTCCTTCTCCACGCCATAACAAATTAATCACATCCGTTCACTCCATCAACTCAAAGACTCATCCTCTCCCAACCTTTCCATCTTCCTTGCTACAATAGATCACTGCCTCATAATCTTATGCATCTTCCAATAATTTGATTTATTCACCTCCACCATGATCAAGTTCTCCACCTTTGTTAACCCCACATATTGATCCCTTACCTCTTTGTATCAGAAATCCCTTCCACACCTTAGTCATCTTTGAGAGAAGAGAAGATTCTTAAAGTTGTAGTGCCACTGTCGGAAAGTTTTCAACTTTCCAGTTGATGACCAGAGAAAATGAAAATAACTTTATTGGTGAACTCTAACCTTTTATATCACTGTTAAACAATTGTGTGGATTGAATTAACTACTTTTGAAGTGTTTGCAGGTACAAGAGATGATAAAGAATACATGTTCATATTATGGTTTACCCTAAACTGCTCGTATAATGTGTGTTTAGGCCATAGAAACATTGAATTATGGGTTTAAGACCCTAGGTTTATATTTAATCTTGTGCATTTAAGTTAAGAGCCTTAATTCCTGGTTAATGTTAGGGATTAACTAGGTTTTCAATTAATTTCCAAAGGGTTTCAATGGGATTCTGATGGGTTTTTAGTAAGTTTTCTAGGGTTTTAGTATGTTTCAAGGGCTAGAATAGTTGTTATTCAAATACATTAATCTATACATTAAATATTTATGTATTAAAAATTAAACTATGCTATTAATAATTAATTTAATCATGTGTGTGAATTTAAATATTAAGGTTCTACTTAATTAAATTCTTATTCTGAGCTTAAATTAAAAGAATTATTTAATTATCAAAATTAAAGTTATTAACTTAAAAAAAAAATGAAGTGGATAATTAACTAATGGTCTATATGAGTGTTAGGAGAAAGAATGGTTTATATAAGATGTGTAACTAAAGTGAATTAAGGAGTGGTCTGAAAGGAAGATGCACTTAAAGTGAAAAAGTTGGTTAATGAAAAGGAATGGAGAGAATTAGTGTAGATGAAAAGAGAGGTGAAAGTAAGTTGTGTGAATAAAGCTAATTTAAAGTGTGGTGAATGTTAATGGGAAAAAATGTGGATGAGAAATAAAGTGGAAATCAAAGGAGTGGTAAAACTCATGACTTCTCTGTATATATATATGTGTGATATGCTCTAGTTTTCCCTAATGTTTCTTTGCAGGTATTTCCTCCTCCTCTTTACCTTCTTCTTTTTAGAGAATGAAAGTTTATGTTTTCTTCCCCTTCTTGGTGGTAAGAGAGAGTCAATCCTCATAGTTAAAGTTCCACGTATATATTAGGTTCCTTCTGGTTGTTGTAGACATTCAGAGTGACATAATTATCAGGAGAGAGAAAGTTAATTTCGCATTTGTAGAGGCTGCTGATGGCTGCTAAAATCAATAGAGACCTTTTTGCCCCTTTAATTCTGGCGACAGACAAGCGAGGGAGGAACGCATAAGAAGATCACTAGGTAGCTCGGACTCGCGTTGCTTCATTGCCTTCTTTGTAGTTCCAATCCATCGCGTCCTTGCGTTCCAAATGCTGCATTCTTCTTTTCTGTTTCATTATTCTGGTCGCTCGATAGTCGTTCATAGTCTATGCACAATCCATCATGATGCTGCTCCTGCTCCTGCTCCGGGTCCCAGTAGTGACGGAAAAATTCTCAATCTTGGGATCGCGTACGTGCTTATGTTTGGAGCTCTGGCAGTGGGCATCGATGTCAGAGAGATACAAAGTTAAAGAAAATTTTTTATTTATGTTCTTCTCCCTCCACGGAACTTCAGGTGCAGCGCACGCAGAGAGATGGTGTTGAAGTGAGCTGTAGAGAGTTGAAACATTTGTTAGAAGAATGTACTTCTGGTGGCGACGAGCTGTAGAGAGAAAGACTTTAAACTTGGCGGCGCTCAAGCACGCAGGGCACGCATTCAGAGATAAAGAGATTACATGGTATTATTTTTCAATATAGAATCATGTACGAAGGATGCGATCATATACTGCCTTCTTTTAGGTCCTCTCCCAGGCTCGATCTTATATTCGTGCACTGGCTAGCTCTATATGATGCAAAAAGAGCACTACAAAGTAGCACACACCTTGTGGGTCAGGAGTACTCAGAGTTCGAGGCGCAGACAGAGTTAAGAGAGAGAGAGATAGAGAGAGAAAGAGAGAGAGAAAGAGTTAAGAGAGAGAGAGATAGAGAGAGAGAAAGAGAGCGAGAAAGAGTTTAGAGAGAGAGAGAAAGAGAGAGAGCAAAAAGAAATATATGGAAATTATTAGATATATTAGTTAATTAGATATCGTTATGTTATAAGTAGATAAATAATTATGTTAATTATTAGTATATGTAAATGCATGAATGTATACATGTATGTAAACTAATGCATGAGCATGCATAAGTGTGATGTGATATGCATATATACATAATATGAAGTGCATGCGTATATATGTGAGCATATAGATACATATGTTAGTGTGTCTTAATGCATGTGTATACATATGAGTGAGGGATGATAATAGATGTATGTGAGCATGTGAGTGTCTATTAGCATATGCATTCATGTGTATGATTATGCATATTAGAGGTATGTTTTTTTTTCATGATTGAGGATATGTATTAGAGTATAAGTTAGCATGAATATCAATTTTATGATGCTTATGTTTGGGTTTATCTTAAGTCCAAATTTGCAAGTGTAGGTTTAGATGTATGTTAGTATATGTGAAGAAATGTGTTAGCATAAAGACATGAATAAGTATATGTTGACATGTGAGTTAGCATAGGTAAGAATGTGTGTATATTAAAGCATATACATGAGTTATTGAATGTGTGCATGTTAATTAGTTTTTGGTGCACATTACTTACTGTTAATATACTTGGATGGTTATATGTATTTAGAAGTGTGTGTTATGTTAGCATGCATGTGTGTTAGTATCTGTGTGTATTAGCATATATTAGCATGATTGAAAGCATGCATGTAAAGTGCATTAGTATGCATGAGAAATGTGTTCAAATGAATATATTAGCATGCGTGTGAATGTATGCATTAGATGTGATTGCTTTAGTGTATGCATGAGTATATGCATGTGTATGCAAATGTTATGTGAATTATGTCTTTTATGTTTCTCAATGATTTCTTGTAACTTTACTTACAATCCTAATGTTTCTTTGCAGAAACATTGAAGATTAAAAAGCAACTGAAGTGCAGCGAAGTGAAGCAAAGTGAAGATTTCATCAATTCAATTATCCGACAATCTGAATTAAATCCATAGAAATTATCCTTGATTAAGCTTTGTATAGGATTCACTAGTTGTTAGCAATCTTATAGAGAAATTATATCATTGTTTTATAGCATTGTAATCATCCATTAATGTCATTAGCATTAATTCAATTTTAATTTGCATTATCATTCTTATCAATGTTATCTGAAATCATTGAAGAAACTTTGATATTACCTATATCTCAAGAAGCTATTGATAGATATAGAGCAGTCCAGCCTTACGGTTCTTAGACGTTTAAAGTGTTACAATTATCTACTCAATATTTCCTAGATTTAAGAGTAATTTAGAATTTCTGATACCTTAGACGAAAGAAAAATATACCTAAAACACCTACGATTGTCTCATACACCCTGCGTGTGCCGAGGGATTTAGTGGCTGATTGATCCACCAGCCTTATGTCCGCAACTTCCCGACAATTTGGTGAACCCGACGTGAAGGTTCGGCACGACACCGTAGGTATAAAGGTATATTTACTTTCTGTTTTGCATATGCATATATAGGCACTTTGGCGATTGAAGAAGAAGATCGACATCCTTTGTAGCTGCAGCTGATTGTTCCTCGTCACGTCACCTTTATCCATCAACTTTCATGAAAGTGACGATTGCACATGCATGAAAAGATTTTGCACTGAGCACATTCACAACGAACCTCTTCATCAAGCTGGTTGATCAGGTATTTTTATTCTGTTGCATAATAGTAGGAAAAGTTTCTTTCTAGTTGCAAAGAAGTAAGAAAATTTTCTTTATTGCACAATAGTAGGAAAGTTTTCTTTATTTTTATTTCTAAAGCAGTAGGAAAATTTTCTTCATTGCATAGTAGGGAAAATTTCTTTCTAGGAAAATTTTCTTTTTCAAAGCAGTAGGAAATTTTTCTTTAGTTTTGTTGGCAAAGAAGTAGGAATATTTTCTCTATTTCTATTTCTTTTACCACGGAGTCGTATCAGGATCAAGATATAGACGGATTATTACGAGAATTATATACGTATATTTCATATTTATTTATAAAGTTAGACTTATCCACTATGGCTCACCACTTTGAAGAGAAGCAGCAACATTGAAGATTCATTTAAATCTTATTTTCCAATTAAAACCATTGCGAAGTGTCAAGGAGTGCTGATCAAGAAACAAGCATACAAGATTTCACGATTTCAAACTTACTAAGTTGTATAGGATTAGAAGATTATAGGAGCACTGAATATATGACTTTGTATAGACTGAAATAGTTTGATATTGACATTCTTCACATTGTTTTTCTGCAACTTTATTGAGATCTTAATTTTTCATTCGTATGTCGAAAGGAATAGGACCTACCAGTAGTTCTAAAAATGATTCTGATATTAAGCACAAATTAGATCACTTAATTATAGGAACATTGTTACCATCTCCAATTGAGAATTCATATAATAACGAAATTATAGAACCTGAAATTATTAAAGATAAAATAGTGAACGAGTCTTTACGCCCGTTAGAATACGATCGTCTTGTTTCTCGACTGTTACCGTTATTTACTATAGTTTTGCCAGAACCGGAGGAAAACGAAGACTTGTTCCCACCTCAATTAGTTCGAAAACCGAGCTCAGATCAAATTGAAACTGAAGAAAATGACATGATTAAAGATCAAATTACCCGTGAGAGCTTAGTTTCACCTTATCAAATAGAAGCTATAGAAAGATACAGGGTTGGCCGTCATTACGGTCCATAGCTAGTTAAAACTATTTACTTTTGGTAAGAAAACATTAGTTTCAGTCATAGAATTAGATAATTTATATTGTTGAGTCATTAGAACCCTTATTTTCTTAAGCCTGAGTCTGCTACAGACACCCTGCGTGTGCTGAGGGTGACATAGTTTTGAGTGGTCAATAGATAGAGCTTTCATCATGGACCCTTACCTCATAGAAAAAAGAGTATGGAAATTGATTGATGACCTCAAAATAAAGAAGAAAGAGTTTTGTGGTAAAGATGTTACTAGGTATATCAAGGAATACGAACATTTAGCTTATCAATATGGCATACCTAGGGATAGTTGGATTTCCACCTTTAGGCGTATATCAAATGGAGATACCCGAGATAGAATAAGCCTTAGGTTGGGCACGTCCACTATACCTTGGGATATTTTTAAGACCCAATTGCGACAAGAATTTTGTTTCGAGGATTCAACAAAAAGAAATTATGAAACGTTTCAAGCTTGGGGGGTAAATACATCTAAACCAAAAGAGAACTTAATTGAGAGTTTTCAAGAGTTTGAAGAACAGTTTAGTGACTTACCGGAGCAAGAACAAACTTATCTAGAGCCTTATAAAGTTATAGATTTTTTAACTATCCTTGATTACTCAATTCGAAAAGACCTAGAGCCTCTTTTAGAAGAACACAATACCTCAAATGGCCTGACCAATGATTGGACATATGTGCAAAAGCAAATTCATCGACTTGCTCTTAGATCTGAATGCCAAAACCTTAAATATTTTCCTCTTTCTAAAAGCAACGATTTAGATTGTACTTCTCAAAAGATAAATGAAGAAAAAAAATTTGAAATAACAAACAATGAATTAGATGATGCTACACCAATGATGAATGATGAAAACCAAATTACAATTTCAGAGCACAAAATATTAAACAAACATGAGTGTGAACATGAGAAACCTTTGTTTGATTCTTCTAAAAGTCTTCCCAAATTATTCATTGAAGAAGTGAATGATGTAAGTGGTAAAGAAATCCCACTTATCACAATAGCTTCTCCTAAAAATATTACTCACATTGATTCTTCATATAAGGAAGAACAATATGAGAAAATTATAAACAATGATATTTATACATTTGAAAAATATGAATTGAAGGGTTTCAATATAAATGAACACTTGTTTTTTCTTAATGATGTTAATATTGGTTTTTCTAATCAAATTTTTTAGTGGTTTGATACAGGTCAAGAAAGAATGGAGGATTTAATATTTCAGTGGAATATCATGAAAGCCACAAAGTTTGATTTAATATTGCTTTGGTTTTTATAGATGGACTATCGAGAAATATTATCTTGGATTGCTACCTTTTGTATCAGTTTGCTAATAATTATGTTTCTCACAAGATTTTTGAGTTGAGTTATTTTTTAGGATTGATGAACTAAGATTTTCTTCAAAAATAGACTATGAATGAAGCGCAGGACATTGAAGATCGTACATTCAGTTTAAGCAAACAAAGCAATATTTGGATGAAAGGCGATGCTAAAGATGGAATCAATATAGATGAGGTGAAACAGTTCTAACCCTGATTAATGTTTTAAGTTTTGTTTTTCCCTGCATCATCATAAATAGAAATGTACATTCTTCAGCTAGGTTAAGAAACTTCTTAAAATTATGAAAAGTAGAATTTACACTGAAGTAGGGATGTGCTTGAAGTGAAGATAGGAATTAGAGACCTATGGCTGTCATATGAATAGTTGAAGGAACCCTTAACTTGCAACTCCTAGTAGAAGTAGACTTGTTTTATATAGGTAAGCTTCCTTTAATCTGACCCATTTAGCTAAAGAGATCCTAGTTCCTACTTTAGCTTACCTCTAGATCCTTTGCTCTGATTAGGGGTTAAGCCTTTCCCCTTCATCAAAAAAGTTGCGAAGAAAAATTGAAAGCAGTACATTAATGGTTGCTGCATATGAAAAGAGAATGACACAAAGAAAAATTATGATGAAAAAAAAGAGATGAAAGAAAGAAAAAAATCAAATAAATCAGTTGTGGTCTTGTAATCACTTCTGATTTGAAAAGCGGGCTATATAAGGCGGATGTATGCTAGAGGGGAGTTAGTTTTTTGTATCTTAATGGCAAGTGGCTAGGAAATGAGGATAGAAGGCCTATATAACATATGCTTTACTTATGAACAGAGTTAATAGAAGAGTTAGTACGAACACTATTTGAATGACTTCTATAGTTTCTTTCTAAAACTTGTTTCCAATTCATGCATTGAACGAAAAGGTTTAAATTCAAGTTTACATAATTTTATAAGTTTTCTTTGCTATTTGAAGATGTACTAATGATAGAAGCATTTTTATATACAGACAATTTTAATTTGAGTCATGAATAAGTTTCAAAAGAATTTGATATTGCTTTCTATGATCTGCAGGTTGGCCCATCGAGGACGATGTGCAGGTTTGGCCGGGATGAATGTCGGAAAGTTTTCAACTTTCCAGTTGATGACCAGAGAAAATGAAAATAACTTTATTGGTGAACTCTAACCTTTTATATCACTGTTAAACAATTGTGTGGATTGAATTAACTACTTTTGAAGTGTTTGCAGGTACAAGAGATGATAAAGAATACATGTTCATATTATGGTTTACCCTAAACTGCTCGTATAATGTGTGTTTAGGCCATAGAAACATTGAATTATGGGTTTAAGACCCTAGGTTTATATTTAATCTTGTGCATTTAAGTTAAGAGCCTTAATTCCTGGTTAATGTTAGGGATTAACTAGGTTTTCAATTAATTTCCAAAGGGTTTCAATGGGATTCTGATGGGTTTTTAGTAAGTTTTCTAGGGTTTTAGTATGTTTCAAGGGCTAGAATAGTTGTTATTCAAATACATTAATCTATACATTAAATATTTATGTATTAAAAATTAAACTATGCTATTAATAATTAATTTAATCATGTGTGTGAATTTAAATATTAAGGTTCTACTTAATTAAATTCTTATTCTAAGCTTAAATTAAAAGAATTATTTAATTATCAAAATTAAAGTTATTAACTTAAAAAAAAATGAAGTGGATAATTAACTAATGGTCTATATGAGTGTTAGGAGAAAGAATGGCTTATATAAGATGTGTAACTAAAGTGAATTAAGGAGTGGTCTGAAAGGAAGATGCACTTAAAGTGAAAAAGTTGGTTAATGAAAAGGAATGGAGAGAATTAGTGTAGATGAAAAGAGAGGTGAAAGTAAGTTGTGTGAATAAAGCTAATTTAAAGTGTGGTGAATGTTTATGGGAAAAAATGTGGATGAGAAATAAAGTGGAAATCAAAAGAGTGGTAAAACTCATGACTTCTTTGTATATATATATGTGTGATATGCTCTAGTTTTCCCTAATGTTTCTTTGCAAGTATTTCCTCCTCCTCTTTACCTTCTTCTTTTTAGAGAATGAGAGTTTATGTTTTCTTCCCCTTCTTGGTAGTAAGAGAGAGTCAATCCTCATAGTTAAAGTTCCACGTATATATTAGGTTCCTTCTGGTTGTTGTAGACATTCAGAGTGACATAATTATGAGGAGAGAGAAAGTTAATTTCGCATTTGTAGAGGCTGCTGACGGCTGCTACAATCAATAGAGACCTTTTTGCCCCTTTAATTCTGGCGACAGACAAGCGAGGGAGGAACGCATAAGAAGATCACTAGGTAGCTCGGACTCGCGTTGCTTCATTGCCTTCTTTGTAGTTCCAATCCATCGCGTCCTTGCGTTCCAGATGCTGCATTCTTCTTTTCTGTTTCATTATTCTGGTAGCACACACCTTGTGGGTCAGGAGTACTCAGAGTTCGAGGCGTAGATAGAGTTAAGAGAGAGAGAGATAGAGAGAGAGAAAGAGAGAGAGAAAGAGTTAAGAGAGAGAGAGATAGAGAGAGAGAAAGAGTTTAGAGAGAGAGAGAGAAAGAGAGAGAGCAAAAAGAAATATATGGAAATAATTAGATATATTAGTTAATTAGATATCGTTATGTTATAAGTAGATAAATAATTATGTTAATTATTAGTATATGTAAATGCATGAACGTATACATGTATGTAAACTAATGCATGAGCATGCATAAGTGTGATGTGATATGCATATATACATTATATGAAGTGCATGCGTATATATGTGAGCATATAGATACATATGTTAGTGTGTCTTAATGCATGTGTATACATATGAGTGAGGGATGATAATAGATGTATGTGAGCATGTGAGTGTCTATTAGCATATGCATTCATGTATGCATGGCCATGAAAGTGTATGATTATGCATATTAGAGATATGTTTTCTTTTCATGATTGAGGATATGTATTAGAGTATAAGTTAGCATGAATATCAATTTTATGATGCTTATGTTTGGGTTAATCTTAAGTCCAAATTTGCAAGTGTAGGTTTAGATGTATGTTAGTATATGTGAAGAAATGTGTTAGCATAAAGACATGAATAAGTATATGTTGACATGTGAGTTAGCATAGGTAAGAATGTGTGTATATTAAAGCATATACATGAGTTATTGAATGTGTGCATGTTAATTAGTTTTTGGTGCACATTACTTACTGTTAATATACTTGTATGGTTATATGTATTTAGAAGTGTGTGTTATGTTAGCATGCATGTGTGTTAGTATCTGTGTGTATTAGCATATATTAGCATGATTGAAAGCATGCATGTAAAGTGCATTAGTATGCATGAGAAATGTGTTCAAATGAATATATTAGCATGCGTGTGAATGTATGCATTAGATGTGATTGCTTTAGTGTATGCATGAGTATATGCATGTGTATGCAAATGTTATGTGAATTATGTCTTTTATGTTTCTCAATGATTTCTTGTAACTTTACTTACATTCCTAATGTTTTTTTGCAGAAACATTGAAGATTAAAAAGCAACTGAAGTGCAGTGAAGTGAAGCAAAGTGAAGATTTCATCAATTCAATTATCCGACAATCTGAATTAAATCCATAGAAATTATCCTTGATTAAGCTTTGTATAGGAATCACTAGTTGTTAGAAATCTTATAGAGAAATTATATCATTGTTTTATAGCATTGTAATCATCCATTAATGTCATTAGCATTAATTCAATTTTAATTTGCATTATCATTCTTATCAATGTTATCTGAAATCATTGAAGAAACTTTGATATTACCTATATCTCAAGAAGCTATTGATAGATATAGAGCAGTCCAGCCTTACGGTTCTTAGACGTTTAAAGTGTTACAATTATCTACTCCATATTTCCTAGATTTAAGAGTAATTTAGAATTTCTTATACCTTAGACGAAAGAAAAATATACCTAAAACACCTACGATTGTCTCATACACCCTGCGTGTGCCGAGGGATTTAGTGGCTGATTGATCCACCAGCCTTATGTCCGCAACTTCCCGACAATTTGGTGAACCCGACCTGAAGGTTCGGCACAACACCGTAGGTATAAAGGTATATTTACTTTCTTTTACGATTGCACATGCATGAAAAGATTTTGCACTGAGCACATTCACAACGAACCTCTTCATCAAGCTGGTTGATCAGGTATTTTTATTTTGTTGCATAATAGTAGGAAAAGTTTCTTTCTAGTTGCAAAGAAGTAAGAAAATTTTCTTTATTGCACAATAGTAGGAAAGTTTTCTTTATTTTTATTTCTAAAGCAGTAGGAAAATTTTCTTCATTGCATAGTAGGGAAATATTCTTTCTAGGAAAATTTTCTTTTTCAAAGCAGTAGGAAATTTTTCTTTAGTTTTGTTTGCATAGAAGTAGGAATATTTTCTCTATTTCTATTTCTTTTACCACGGAGTCGTATCAGGATCAAGATATAGACGGATTATTACAAGAATTATATACGTATATTTCATATTTATTTATAAAGTTAGACTTATCCACTATGGCTCACCACTTTGAAGAGAAGCAGCAAGATTGAAGATTCATTTAAATCTTATTTTCCAATTAAAACCATTGCGAAGTGTCAAGGAGTGCTGATCAAGAAACAAGCATACAAGATTTCACGATTTCAAACTTACTAAGTTGTATAGGATTAGAAGATTATAGGAGCACTGAATATATGCCTTTGTATAGACTGAAATAGTTTGATATTGACATTCTTCACATTGTTTTTCTACAACTTTATTGAGATCTTAATTTTTCATTCGTATGTCGAAAGGAATAGGACCTACCAGTAGTTCTAAAAATGATTCTGATATTAAGCACAAATTAGATCACTTTATTATAGGAACATTGTTACCATCTCCAATTGAGAATTCATATAATAACAAAATTATAGAACCTGAAATTATTAAAGATAAAATAGTGAACGAGTCTTTACGCCCGTTAGAATACGATCGTCTTGTTTCTCGACTGTTACCGTTATTTACTATAGTTTTGCCAGAACCGGAGGAAAACGAAGACTTGTTCCCACCTCAATTAGTTCGAAAACCGAGCTCAGATCAAATTGAAACTGAAGAAAATGACATGATTAAAGATCAAATTACCCGTGAGAGCTTAGTTTCACCTTATCAAATAGAAGCTATAGAAAGATACAGGGTTGGTCGTCCTTACGGTCCATAGCTAGTTAAAACTATTTACTTTTGGTAAGAAAACTTTAGTTTCAGTCATAGAATTAGATAATTTATATTGTTGAGTCATTAGAACCCTTATTTTCTTAAGCCTGAGTCTGCTACAGACACCCTGCGTGTGCCGAGGGTGACATAGTTTTGAGTGGTCAATAGATAGAGCTTTCATCATGGACCCTTACCTCATAGAAAAAAGAGTATGGAAATTGATTGATGACCTCAAAATAAAGAAGAAAGAGTTTTGTGGTAAAGATGTTACTAGGTATATCAAGGAATACGAACATTTAGCTTATCAATATGGCATACCTAGGGATAGTTGGGTTTCCACCTTTAGGCGTATATCAAATGGAGATACCCGAGATAGAATAAGCCTTAGGTTGGGCACGTCCACTATACCTTGGGATATTTTTAAGACCCAATTGCGACAAGAATTTTGTTTCGAGGATTCAACAAAAAGAAATTATGAAACGTTTCAAGCTTGGGTAAATACATCTAAACCAAAAGAGAACTTAATTGAGAGTTTTCAAGATTTTGAAGAACAGTTTAGTGACTTACCGGAGCAAGAACAAACTTATCTAGAGCCTTATAAAGTTATAGATTTTTTAACTATCCTTGATTACTCAATTCGAAAAGACCTAGAGCCTCTTTTAGAAGAACACAATACCTCAAATGGCCTGACCAATGATTGAACATATGTGCAAAAGCAAGTTCATCGACTTGCTCTTAGATCTGAACGCCAAAACCTCAAATATTTTCCTCTTTCTAAAAGCAACGATTTAGATTGTACTTCTCAAAAGATAAATGAAGAAAAAAAATTTGAAATTACAAACAATGAATTAGATGATGCTACACCAATGATGAATGATGAAAACCAAATTACAATTTCAGAACACAAAATATTAAACAAACATGAGTGTGAACATGAGAAACCTTTGTTTGATTCTTCTAAAAGTCTTCCCAAATTATTCATTGAAGAAGTGAATGATGTAAGTGGTAAAGAAATCCCACTCATCACAATAGCTTCTCCTAAAAATATTACTCACATTGATTCTTCATCTAAGGAAGAACAATATGAGAAAATTATAAACAATGATATTTATACATTTGAAAATTATGAATTGAAGGGTTTCAATATAAATGAACACTTGTTTTTTCTTAATGATGTTAATATTGGTTTTTCTAATCAAATTTTTTAGTGGTTTGATACAGGTCAAGAAAGAATGAAGGATTTAATATTTCAGTGGAATATCATGAAAGCCACAAAGTTTGATTTAATATTGCTTTGGTTTTTACAGATGGACTATCGAGAAATATTATCTTGGATTGCTACCTTTTGTATAAGTTTGCTAATAATTATGTTTCTCACAAGATTTTTGAGTTGAGTTATTTTTTAGGATTGATGAACTAAGATTTTCTTCAAAAATAGACTATGAATGAAGCGCAGGAGATTGAAGATAGTACATGCAGTTTAAAATTTAAGCAAACAAAGCAATATTTGGATGAAAGGCGATGCTAAAGATGGAATCAATATAGATCAGGTGAAACAGTTCTAACCCTGATTAATGTTTTAAGTTTTGTTTTTCCCTGCATTATCATAAATAGAAATGTACATTCTTCAGCTAGGTTAAGAAACTTCTTAAAATTATGAAAAGTAGAATTTACACTGAAGTAGGGATGTGCTTGAAGTGAAGATAGGAATTAGAGATCTATGGCTGTCATATGAATAGTTGAAGGAACCCTTAACTTGCAACTCCTAGTAGAAGTAGACTTGTTTTATATAGGTAAGCTTCCTTTAATCTGACCCATTTAGCTAAAGAGATCATAGTTCCTGCTTTAGCTTACCTCTAGATCCTTTGCTCTGATTAGGGGTTAAGCCTTTCCCCCTCATCAAAAAAGTTGCGAAGAAAAATTGAAAGCAGTACATTAATGGTTGCTGCATATGAAAAGAGAATGACACAAAGAAAAATTATGATGAAAAAAAAGAGATGAAAGAAAGAAAAAAATCAAATAAATCAGTTGTGGTCTCGAAATCACTTCTGATTTGAAAAGCGGGCTATATAAGGCGGATGTATGCTAGAGGGGAGTTAGTTTTTTGTATCTTAATGGCAAGTGGCTAGGAAATGAGGATAGAAGGCCTATATAACATATGCTTTACTTATGAACAGAGTTAATAGAAGAGTTAGTACGAACACTATTTGAATGACTTCTATAGTTTCTTTCTAAAACCTGTTTCCAATTCATGCATTGAACGAAAAGGTTTAAATTCAAGTTTACATAATTTTATAAGTTTTCTTTGCTATTTGAAGATGTACTAATGATAGAAGCATTTTTATATACAGACAATTTTAATTTGAGTCATGAATAAGTTTCAAAAGAATTTCATATTGCTTTCTATGATCTGCAGGTTGGCCCATCGAGGACGATGTGCAGGTTTTGCCGGGGTGAATGTCGGAAAGTTCTCAACTTTCCAGTTGATGACCAGAGAAAATGAAAATAACTTTATTGGTGAACTCTAACCTTTTATATCACTGTTAAACAATTGTGTGGATTGAATTAACTACTTTTGAAGTGTTTGCAGGTACAAGAGATGATAAAGAATACATGTTCATATTATGGTTTACCCTAAACTGCTCGTATAATGTGTGTTTAGGCCATAGAAACACTGAATTATGGGTTTAAGACCCTAGGTTTATATTTAATCTTGTGGATTTAAGTTAACAGCCTTAATTCCTGGTTAATGTTAGGGATTAACTAGGTTTTCAATTAATTTCCAAAGGGTTTCAATGGGATTCTGATGGGTTTTTAGTAAGTTTTCTAGGGTTTTAGTATGTTTCAAGGGCTAGAATAATTGTTATTCAAATACATTAATCTATACATTAAATATTTATGTATTAAAAATTAAACTATGCTATTAATAATTAATTTAATCATGTGTGTGAATTTAAATATTAAGGTTCTACTTAATTAAATTCTTATTCTAAGCTTAAATTAAAAGAATTATTTAATTATCAAAATTAAAGTTATTAACTTAAAAAAAAAATGAAGTGGATAATTAACTAATGGTCTATATGAGTGTTAGGAGAAAGATTGGCTTATATAAGATGTGTAAGTAAAGTGAATTAAGGAGTGGTCTGAAAGGAAGATACACTTAAGGTGAAAAAGTTGGTTAATGAAAAGGAATGGAGAGAATTAGTGTATATGAAAAGAGAGGTGAAAGTAAGTTTTGTGAATAAAGCTAATTTAAAGTGTGGTGAATGTTAATGGGAAAAAATGTGGATGAGAAATAAAGTGGAAATCAAAAGAGTGGTAAAACTCATGACTTCTCTGTATATATATATGTGTGATATGCTCTAGTTTTCCCTAATGTTTCTTTGCAGGTATTTCCTCCTCCTCTTTACCTTCTTCTTCTTAGAGAATGAGAGTTTATGTTTTCTTCCCCTTCTTGGTAGTAAGAGAGAGTCAATCCTCATAGTTAAAGTTCCACGTATATATTAGGTTCCTTCTGGTTGTTGTAGACATTCAGAGTGACATAATTATCAGGAGAGAGAAAGTTAATTTCGCATTTGTAGAGGCTGCTGACGGCTGCTACAATCAATAGAGACCTTTTTGCCCCTTTAATTCTGGCGATAGACAAGCGAGGGAGGAACGCATAAGAAGATCACTAGGTAGCTCGGACTCGCGTTGCTTCATTGCCTTCTTTGTAGTTCCAATCCATCGCGTCCTTGCGTTCCAGATGCTGCATTCTTCTTTTCTGTTTCATTATTCTGGTCGCTCGACAGTCGTTCATAGTCTATGCACAATCCATCATGATGCTGCTCCTGCTCCTGCTCCGGGTCCCAGTAGTGACAGAAAAATTCTCGATCTTGGGATCGCGTACGTGCTTATGTTTGGAGCTCTGGTAGAGGGCATCGATGTCAGAGAGATACAAAGTTAAAGAAAAATTTTTATTTATGTTCTTCTCCCTCCACGGAACTTCAGGTGCAGCGCACGTAGAGAGATGGTGTTGAAGTGAGGTGTAGAGAGTTGAAACATTTGTTAGAAGAATGTACTTCTGGTGGCGACGAGCTGTAGAGAGAGAGACTTTAAACTTGGCGGCGCTCAAGCACGGAGGGCACGCATTCAGAGATAAAGAGATTACATGGTATTATTTTTCAATATAGAATCATGTACGAAGGATGCGATCATATACTGCCTTCTTTTAGGTCCTCTCCCAGGCTCGGTCTTCTATTCGTGCACTGGCTAGCTCTATATGATGCAAAAAGAGCACTACAAAGTAGCACACACCTTGTGGGTCAGGAGTACTCAGAGTTCGAGGCGCAGACAGAGTTAAGAGAGAGACAGATAGAGAGAGAGAAAGAGAGAGAGAAAGAGTTAAGAGAGAGAGAGATAGAGAGAGAGAAAGAGAGAAAGAGAGAGAGAAAGAGTTTAGAGAGAGAGAGAAAGAGAGAGAGCAAAAAGAAATATATGGAAATAATTAGATATATTAGTTAATTAGATATCGTTATGTTATAAGTAGATAAATAATTATGTTAATTATTCGTATATGTAAATGCATGAATGTATACATGTATGTAAACTAATGCATGAGCATGCATAAGTGTGATGTGATATGCATATATACATAATATGAAGTGCATGCGTATATATGTGAGCATATAGATACATATGTTAGTGTGTCTTAATGCATGTGTATACATATGAGTGAGGGATGATAATAGATGTATGTGAGCATGTGAGTGTCTATTAGCATATGCATTCATGTATGCATGGCCATGAAAGTGTATGATTATTCATATTAGAGATATGTTTTTTTTTCATGATTGAGGATATGTATTAGAGTATAAGTTAGCATGAATATCAATTTTATGATGCTTATGTTTGGGTTTATCTTAAGTCCAAATTTGCAAGTGTAGGTTTAGATGTATGTTAGTATATGTGAAGAAATGTGTTAGCATAAAGACATGAATAAGTATATGTTGACATGTGAGTTAGCATAGGTAAGAATGTGTGTATATTAAAGCATATACATGAGTTATTGAATGTGTGCATGTTAATTAGTTTTTGGTGCACATTACTTACTGTTAATATACTTGTATGGTTATATGTATTTAGAAGTGTGTGTTATGTTAGCATGCATGTGTGTTAGTATCTGTGTGTATTAGCATATATTAGCATGATTGAAAGCATGCATGTAAAGTGCATTAGTATGCATGAGAAATGTGTTCAAATGAATATATTAGCATGCGTGTGAATGTATGCATTAGATGTGATTGCTTTAGTGTATGCATGAGTATATGCATGTGTATGCAAATGTTATGTGAATTATGTCTTTTATGTTTCTCAATGATTTCTTGTAACTTTACTTACATTCCTAATGTTTCTTTGCAGAAACATTGAAGATTAAAAAGCAACTGAAGTGCAGTGAAGTGAAGCAAAGTGAAGATTTCATCAATTCAATTATCCGACAATCTGAATTAAATCCATAGAAATTATCCTTGATTAAGCTTTGTATAGGATTCACTAGTTGTTAGCAATCTTATAGAGAAATTATATCATTGTTTTATAGCATTGTAATCATCCATTAATGTCATTAGCATTAATTCAATTTTAATTTGCATTATCATTCTTATCTGAAATCGTTGAAGAAACTTTGATATTACCTATATCTCAAGAAGCTATTGATAGATATAGAGCAGTCCACCCTTACGGTTCTTAGACGTTTAAAGTGTTACAATTATCTACTCCATATTTCCTAGATTTAAGAGTAATTTAGAATTTCTGATACCTTAGACGAAAGAAAAATATACCTAAAACACCTACGATTGTCTCATACACCCTGCATGTGCCGAGGGATTTAGTGGCTGATTGATCCACCAGCCTTATGTCCGCAACTTCTCGACAATTTGGTGAACCCGACGTGAAGGTTCGGCACGACACCGTAGGTATAAAGGCATATTTACTTTCTGTTTTGCATATGCATATATAGGCAGTTTGGCGATTGAAGAAGAAGATCGACATCCTTTGTAGCTGCAGCTGATTGTTCCTCGTCACGTCACCTTTATCCATCAACTTTCATGAAAGTGACGATTGCACATGCATGAAAAGATTTTGCACTGAGCACATTCACAACGAACCTCTTCATCAAGCTGGTTGATCAGGTATTTTTATTCTGTTGCATAATAGTAGGAAAAGTTTCTTTCTAGTTGCAAAGAAGTAAGAAAATTTTCTTTATTGCACAATAGTAGGAAAGTTTTCTTTATTTTTATTTCTAAAGCAGTAGGAAAATTTTCTTCATTGCATAGTAGGGAAAATTTCTTTCTAGGAAAATTTTCTTTTTCAAAGCAGTAGGAAATTTTTCTTTAGTTTTGTTGGCAAAGAAGTAGGAATATTTTCTCTATTTCTATTTCTTTTACCACGGAGTCGTATCAGGATCAAGACATAGACGGATTATTGCGAGATTTATATACGTATATTTCATATTTATTTATAAAGTTAGACTTATCCACTATGGCTCACCACTTTGAAGAGAAGCAGCAAGATTGAAGATTCATTTAAATCTTATTTTCCAATTAAAACCATTGCGAATTGTCAAGGATTAGAAGATTATAGGATTAGAAGATTATAGGAGCACTGAATATATGCCTTTGTATAGACTGAAATAGTTTGATATTGACATTCTTCACATTGTTTTTCTGCAACTTTATTGAGATCTTAATTTTTCATTCGTATGTCGAAAGGAATAGGACCTACCAGTAGTTCTAAAAATGATTCTGATATTAAGCACAAATTAGATCACTTAATTATAGGAACATTGTTACCATCTCCAATTGAGAATTCATATAATAACAAAATTATAGAACCTGAAATTATTAAAGATAAAATAGTGAACGAGTCTTTACGCCCGTTAGAATACGATCGTCTTGTTTCTCGACTGTTACCGTTATTTACTATAGTTTTGCCAGAACCGGAGGAAAACGAAGACTTGTTCCCACCTCAATTAGTTCGAAAACCGAGCTCAGATCAAATTGAAACTAAAGAAAATGACATGATTAAAGATCAAATTACCCGTGAGAGCTTAGTTTCACCTTATCAAATAGAAGCTATAGAAAGATACAGGGTTGGCCGTCCTTACGGTCCATAGCTAGTTAAAACTATTTACTTTTGGTAAGAAAACTTTAGTTTCAGTCATAGAATTAGATAATTTATATTGTTGAGTCATTAGAACCCTTATTTTCTTAAGCCTGAGTCTGCTACAGACACCCTGCGTGTGCCGAGGGTGACATAGTTTTGAGTGGTCAATAGATAGAGCTTTCATCATGGACCCTTACCTCATAGAAAAAAGAGTATGGAAATTGATTGATGACCTCAAAATACAGAAGAAAGAGTTTTGTGATAAAGATGTTACTAGGTATATCAAGGAATACGAACATTTAGCTTATCAATATGGCATACCTAGGGATAGTTGGGTTTCCACCTTTAGGCGTATATCAAATGGAGATACCCGAGATAGAATAAGGCTTAGGTTGGGCACGTCCACTATACCTTGGGATATTTTTAACACCCAATTGCGACAAGAATTTTGTTTCGAGGATTCAACAAAAAGAAATTATGAAACGTTTCAAGCTTGGGTAAATACATCTAAACCAAAAGAGAACTTAATTGAGAGTTTTCAAGAGTTTGAAGAACAGTTTAGTGATTTACCAGAGCAAGAACAAACTTATCTAGAGCCTTATAAAGTTATAGATTTTTTAACTATCCTTGATTACTCAATTCGAAAAGACCTAGAGCCTCTTTTAGAAGAACACAATACCTCAAATGGCCTAACCAATGATTGGACATATGTGCAAAAGCAAGTTCATCGACTTGCTCTTAGATCTGAAGGCCAAAACCTCAAATATTTTCCTCTTTCTAAAAGCAACGATTTAGATTGTACTTCTCAAAAGATAAATGAAGAAAAAAAATTTGAAATTACAAACAATGAATTAGATGATGCTACACCAATGATGAATGATGAAAACCGAATTACAATTTCAGAACACAAAATATTAAACAAACATGAGTGTGAACATGAGAAACCTTTGTTTGATTCTTCTAAAAGTCTTCCCAAATTATTCATTGAAGAAGTGAATGAGGTAAGTGGTAAAGAAATCCCACTCATCACAATAGCTTCTCCTAAAAATATTACTCACATTGATTCTTCATATAAGGAAGAACAATATGAGAAAATTATAAACAATGATATTTATACATTTGAAAAATATGAACTGAAGGGTTTCAATATAAATGAACACTTGTTTTTTCTTAATGATGTTAATATTGGTTTTTCTAATTAAATTTTTTAGTGGTTTGATACAGGTCAAGAAAGAATGGAGGATTTAATATTTCAGTGGAATATCATGAAAGCCACAAAGTTTGATTTAATATTGCTTTGGTTCTTACAGATGGACTATCGAGAAATATTATCTTGGATTGCTACCTTTTGTATAAGTTTGCTAATAATTATGTTTCTCACAAGATTTTTGAGTTGAGTTATTTTTTTAGGATTGATGAACTAAGATTTTCTTCAAAAGTAGACTATGAATGAAGCCCAAGAGATTGAAGATAGTACATGCAGTTTAAAATTTAAGCAAACAAAGCAATATTTGGATGAAAGGCGATGCGAAAGATGGAATCAATATAGATCAGGTGAAACAGTTCTAACCCTGATTAATGTTTTAAGTTTTGTTTTTCCCTGCATTATCATAAATAGAAATGTACATTCTTCAGCTAGGTTAAGAAACTTCTTAAAATTATGAAAAGTAGAATTTACACTGAAGTAAGGATGTGCTTGAAGTGAAGATAGGAATTAGAGACCTATGGCTGTCATATGAATAGTTGAAGGAACCCTTAACTTGCAACTCCTAGTAGAAGTAGACTTGTTTTATATAGGTAAGCTTCCTATAATCTGACCCATTTAGCTAAAGAGATCTTAGTTCCTACTTTAGCTTACCTCTAGATCCTTTGCTCTGATTAGGGGTTAAGCCTTTCCCCTTCATCAAAAAAGTTGCGAAGAAAAATTGAAAGCAGTACATTAATGGTTGCTGCATATGAAAAGAGAATGACACAAAGAAAAATTATGATGAAAAAAAAGAGATGAAAGAAAGAAAAAAATCAAATAAATCAGTTGTGGTCTCGAAATCACTTCTGATTTGAAAAGCGGGCTATATAAGGCGGATGTATGCTAGAGAGGAGTTAGTTTTTTGTATCTTAATGGCAAGTGGCTAGGAAATGAGGATAGAAGGCCTATATAACATATGCTTTACTTATGAACAGAGTTAATAGAAGAGTTAGTACGAACACTATTTGAATGACTTCTATAATTTCTTTCTAAAACCTGTTTCCAATTCATGCATTGAACGAAAAGGTTTAAATTCAAGTTTACATAATTTTATAAGTTTTCTTTGCTATTTGAAGATGTACTAATGATAGAAGCATTTTTATATACAGACAGTTTTAATTTGAGTCATGAATAAGTTTCAAAAGAATTTCATATTGCTTTCTATGATCTGCAGGTTGGCCCATCGAGGACGATGTGCAGGTTTGGCCGGGGCGAATGTCGGAAAGTTTTCAACTTTCCAGTTGATGACAAGAGAAAATGAAAATAACTTTATTGGTGAACTCTAACCTTTTATATCACTGTTAAACAATTGTGTGGATTGAATTAACTACTTTTGAAGTGTTTGCAGGTACAAGAGATGATAAAGAATACATGTTCATATTATGGTTTACCCTAAACTGCTTGTATAATGTGTGTTTAGGCCATAGAAACATTGAATTATGGGTTTAAGACCCTAGGTTTATATTTAATCTTGTGCATTTAAGTTAAGAGCCTTAATTCCTAGTTAATGTTAGGGATTAACTAGGTTTTCAATTAATTTCCAAAGGGTTTCAATGGGATTCTGATGGGTTTTTAGTAAGTTTTCTAGGGATTTAGTATGTTTCAAGGGCTAGAATAGTTGTTATTCAAATACATTAATCTATACATTAAATATTTATGTATTAAAAATTAAACTATGCTATTAATAATTAATTTAATCATGTGTGTGAATTTAAATATTAAGGTTCTACTTAATTAAATTCTTATTCTAAGCTTAAATTAAAAGAATTATTTAATTATCAAAATTAAAGTTATTAACTTAAAAAAAAATGAAGTGGATAATTAACTAATGGTCTATATGAGTGTTAGGAGAAAGAATGGCTTATATAAGATGTGTAAGTAAAGTGAATTAAGGAGTGGTCCGAAAGGAAGATGCACTTAAAGTGAAAAAGTTGGTTAATGAAAAGGAATGGAGAGAATTAGTGTAGATGAAAAGAGAGGTGAAAGTAAGTTGTGTGAATAAAGCTAATTTAAAGTGTGGTGAATGTTAATGGGAAAAAATGTGGATGAGAAATAAAGTGGAAATCAAAAGAGTGGTAAAACTCATGACTTCTCTGTATATATATATGTGTGATATGCTCTAGTTTTCCCTAATGTTTCTTTGCAGGTATTTCCTCCTCCTCTTTACCTTCTTCTTTTTAGAGAATGAGAGTTTATGTTTTCTTCCCCTTCTTGGTAGTAAGAGAGAGTCAATCCTCATAGTTAAAGTTCCACGTATATATTAGGTTCCTTCTGGTTATTGTAGACATTCAGAGTGACATAATTATCAGGAGAGAGAAAGTTAATTTCGCATTTGTAGAGGCTGCTGACGGCTGCTACAATCAATAGAGACCTTTTTGCCCCTTTAATTCTGGCGACAGACAAGCGAGGGAGGAACGCATAAGAAGATCACTAGGTAGCTCGGACTCGCGTTGCTTCATTGCCTTCTTTGTAGTTCCAATCCATCGCGTCCTTGCGTTCCAGATGCTGCATTCTTCTTTTCTGTTTCATTATTCTGGTTGCTCGACAGTCGTTCATAGTCTATGCACAATCCATCATGATGCTGCTCCTGCTCCTACTCTGGGTCCCAGTAGTGACGGAAATATTCTCGATCTTGGGATCACGTACGTGCTTATGTTTGGAGCTCTGGCAGTGGGCATCGATGTCAGAGAGATACAAAGTTAAAGAAAAATTTTTATTTATGTTCTTCTCCCTCCACGGAACTTCAGGTGCAGTGCACGCAGAGAGATGGTGTTGAAGTGAGCTGTAGAGAGTTGAAACATTTGTTAGAAGAATGTACTTCTGGTGGCGACGAGCTGTAGAGAGAGAGACTTTAAACTTGGCAGCGCTCAAGCACGCAGGGCACGCATTCAGAGATAAAGAGATTACATGGTATTATTTTTCAATATAGAATCATGTACGAAGGATGCGATCATATACTGCCTTCTTTTAGGTCCTCTCCCAAGCTCGGTCTTCTATTCGTGCACTGGCTAGCTCTATATGATGCAAAAAGAGCACTACAAAGTAGCACACACCTTGTGGGTCACGAGTACTTAGAGTTCGAGGCGTAGACAGAGTTAAGAGAGAGAGAGATAGAGAGAGAGAAAGAGAGAGAGAAAGAGTTAAGAGAGAGAGAGAAAGAGTTAAGAGAGAGAGAGATAGAGAGAGAGAAAGAGAGAGAGAAAGAGTTTAGAGAGAGAGAGAAAGAGAGAGAGCAAAAAGAAATATATGGAAATAATTAGATATATTAGTTAATTAGATATCGTTATGTTATAAGTAGATAAATAATTATGTTAATTATTAGTATATGTAAACGCATGAATGTATACATGTATGTAAACTAATGCATGAGCATGCATAAGTGTGATGTGATATGCATATATACATAATATGAAGTGCATGCGTATATATGTGAGCATATAGATACATATGTTAGTGTGTCTTAATGCATGTGTATACATATGAGTGAGGGATGATAATAGATGTATGTGAGCATGTGAGTGTCTATTAGCATATGCATTCATGTATGCATGGCCATGAAAGTGTATGATTATGCATATTAGAGATATGTTTTTTTTTCATGATTGAGGATATGTATTAGAGTATAAGTTAGCATGAATATCAATTTTATGATGCTTATGTTTGGGTTAATCTTAAGTCCAAATTTGCAAGTGTAGGTTTAGATGTATGTTAGTATATGTGAAGAAATGTGTTAGCATAAAGACATGAATAAGTATATGTTGACATGTGAGTTAGCATAGGTAAGAATGTGTGTATATTAAAGCATATACATGAGTTATTGAATGTGTGCATGTTAATTAGTTTTTGGTGCACATTACTTACTGTTAATATACTTGTATGGTTATATGTATTTAGAAGTGTGTGTTATGTTAGCATGCATGTGTGTTAGTATCTGTGTGTATTAGCATATATTAGCATGATTGAAAGCATGCATGTAAAGTGCATTAGTATGCATGAGAAATGTGTTCAAATGAATATATTAGCATGCGTGTGAATGTATGCATTAGATGTGATTGCTTTAGTGTATGCATGAGTATATGCATGTGTATGCAAATGTTATGTGAATTATGTCTTTTATGTTTCTCAATGATTTCTTGTAACTTTATTTACATTCCTAATGTTTCTTTGCAGAAACATTGAAGATTAAAAAGCAACTGAAGTGCAGTGAAAAGAAGCAAAGTGAAGATTTCATCAATTCAATTATCCGACAATCTGAATTAAATCCATAGAAATTATCCTTGATTAAGCTTTGTATAGGATTCACTAGTTGTTAGCAATCTTATAGAGAAATTATATCATTATTTTATAGCATTGTAATCATCCATTAATGTCATTAGCATTAATTCAATTTTAATTTGCATTATCATTCTTATCAATGTTATCTGAAATCGTTGAAGAAACTTTGATATTACCTATATCTCAAGAAGCTATTGATAGATATAGAGCAGTCCAGCCTTACGGTTCTTAGACGTTTAAAGTGTTACAATTATCTACTCCATATTTCCTAGATTTAAGAGTAATTTAGAATTTCTGATACCTTAGACGAAAGAAAAATATACCTAAAACACCTACGATTGTCTCATACACCCTGCGTGTGCCGAGGGATTTAGTGGCTGATTGATCCACCATCCTTATGTCCGCAACTTCTCGACAATTTGGTGAACCCGACGTGAAGGTTCGGCACGACACCGTAGGTATAAAGGTATATTTACTTTCTGTTTTGCATATGCATATATAGGCAATTTGGCGATTGAAGAAGAAGATCGACATTCTTTGTAGCTGCAGCTGATTGTTCCTCGTCACGTCACCTTTATCCATCAACTTTCATGAAAGTGACGATTGCACATGCATGAAAAGATTTTGCACTGAGCACGTTCACAACGAACCTCTTCATCAAGCTGGTTGATCAGGTATTTTTATTCTGTTGCATAATAGTAGGAAAAGTTTCTTTCTAGTTGCAAAGAAGTAAGAAAATTTTCTTTATTGCACAATAGTAGGAAAGTTTTCTTTATTTTTATTTCTAAAGCAGTAGGAAAATTTTCTTCATTGCATAGTAGGGAAAATTTCTTTCTAGGAAAATTTTCTTTTTCAAAGCAGTAGGAAATTTTTCTTTAGTTTTGTTGGCAAAGAAGTAGGAATATTTTCTCTATTTCTATTTCTTTTACCACGGAGTCGTATCAGGATCAAGATATAGACGGATTATTACGAGAATTATATACGTATATTTCATATTTATTTATAAAGTTAGACTTATCCACTATGGCTCACCACTTTGAAGAGAAGCAGCAACATTGAAGATTCATTTAAATCTTATTTTCCAATTAAAACCATTGCGAAGTGTCAAGGAGTGCTGATCAAGAAACAAGCATACAAGATTTCATGATTTCAAACTTACTAAGTTGTATAGGATTAGAAGATTATAGGAGCACTGAATATATGCCTTTGTATAGACTGAAATAGTTTGATATTGACATTCTTCACATTGTTTTTCTACAACTTTATTGAGATCTTAATTTTTCATTCGTATGTCGAAAGGAATAGGACCTACTAGTAGTTCTAAAAATGATTCTGATATTAAGCACAAAGTAGATCACTTAATTATAGGAACATTGTTACCATCTCCAATTGAGAATTCATATAATAACGAAATTATAGAACCTGAAATTATTAAAGATAAAATAGTGAACGAGTCTTTACGCCCGTTAGAATACGATCGTCTTGTTTCTCGACTATTACTGTTATTTACTATAGTTTTGCCAGAACCGGAGGAAAACGAAGACTTGTTCCCACCTCAATTAGTTCGAAAACCGAGCTCAGATCAAATTGAAACTGAAGAAAATGACATGATTAAAGATCAAATTACCCGTGAGAGCTTAGTTTCACCTTATCAAATAGAAGCTATAGAAAGATACAGGGTTGGCCGTCCTTACGGTCCATAGCTAGTTAAAACTATTTACTTTTGGTAAGAAAACTTTAGTTTCAGTCATAGAATTAGATAATTTATATTGTTGAGTCATTACAACCCTTATTTTCTTAAGCTTGAGTCTGCTACAGACACCCTGCGTGTGCCGAGGGTGACATAGTTTTGAGTGGTCAATAGATAGAGCTTTCATCATGGACCCTTACCTCATAGAAAAAAGAGTATGGAAATTGATTGATGACCTCAAAATACAGAAGAAAGAGTTTTGTGGTAAAGATGTTACTAGGTATATCAAGGAATACGAACATTTAGCTTATCAATATGGCATACCTAGGGATAGTTGGGTTTCCACCTTTAGGCGTATATCAAATGGAGATACCCGAGATAGAATAAGCCTTAGGTTGGGCACGTCCACTATACCTTGGGATATTTTTAAGTCCCAATTGCGACAAGAATTTTGTTTCGAAGATTCAACAAAAAGAAATTATGAAACGTTTCAAGCTTGGGTAAATAGATCTAAACCAAAAGAGAACTTAATTGAGAGTTTTCAAGAGTTTGAAGAACAGTTTAGTGACTTACCGGAGCAAGAACAAACTTATCTAGAGCCTTATAAAGTTATAGATTTTTTAACTATCCTTGATTACTCAATTCGAAAAGACCTAGAGCCTCTTTTAGAAGAACACAATACCTCAAATGGCCTGACCAATGATTGGACATATGTGCAAAAGCAAGTTCATCGACTTGCTCTTAGATCTGAACGCCAAAACCTCAAATATTTTCCTCTTTCTAAAAGCAACGATTTAGATTGTACTTCTCAAAAGATAAATGAAGAAAAAAAAATTGAAATTACAAACAATGAATTAGATGATGCTACACCAATGATGAATGATGAAAACCAAATTACAATTTCAGAACACAAAATATTAAACAAACATGAGTGTGAACATGAGAAACCTTTGTTTGATTCTTCTAAAAGTCTTCCCAAATTATTCATTGAAGAAGTGAATGATGTAAGTGGTAAAGAAATCCCACTCATCACAATAGCTTCTCCTAAAAATATTACTCACATTGATTCTTCATATAAGGAAGAACAATATGAGAAAAATATAAACAATGATATTTATACATTTGAAAAATATGAATTGAAGGGTTTCAATATAAATGAACACTTGTTTTTTCTTAATGATGTTAATATTGGTTTTTCTAATCAAATTTTTTAATGGTTTGATATAGGTCAAGAAAGAATGGAGGATTTAATATTCCAGTGGAATATCATGAAAGCCACAAAGTTTGATTTAATATTGCTTTGGTTTTTACAGATGGACTATCGAGAAATATTATCTTGGATTGCTACCTTTTGTATAAGTTTGCTAATAATTATGTTTCTCACAAGATTTTTGAGTTGAGTTATTTTTTAGGATTGATGAACTAAGATTTTCTTCAAAAATAGACTATGAATGAAGCGCAGGAGATTGAAGATAGTACATGCAGTTTAAAATTTAAGCAAACAAAGCAATATTTGGATGAAAGGCGATGCTAAAGATGGAATCAATATAGATCAGGTGAAACAGTTCTAACCCTGATTAATGTTTTAAGTTTTGTTTTTCCCTGCATTATCATAAATAGAAATGTACATTCTTCAGCTAGGTTAAGAAACTTCTTAAAATTATGAAAAGTAGAATTTACACTAAAGTAGGGATGTGCTTGAAGTGAAGACAGGAATTAGAGACCTATGGCTGTCATATGAATAGTTGAAGGAACCCTTAACTTGCAACTCCTAGTAGAAGTAGACTTGTTTTATATAGGTAAGCTTCCTTTAATCTGACCCATTTAGCTAAAGAGATCCTAGTTCCTGCTTTAGCTTACCTCTAGATCCTTTGCTCTGATTAGGGGTTAAGCCTTTCCCCTTCATCAAAAAAGTTGCGAAGAAAAATTGAAAGCAGTACATTAATGGTTGCTGCATATGAAAAGAGAATGACACAAAGAAAAATTATGATGAAAAAAAAGAGATGAAGGAAAGAAAAAAATCAAATAAATCAGTTGTGGTCTCGAAATCACTTCTGATTTGAAAAGCGGGCTATATAAGGCGGATGTATGCTAGAGGCGAGTTAGTTTTTTGTATCTTAATGGCAAGTGGCTAGGAAATGAGGATAGAAGGCCTATATAACATATGCTTTACTTATGAACAGAGTTAATAGAAGAGTACGAACACTATTTGAATGACTTCTATAGTTTCTTTCTAAAACCTATTTCCAATTCATGCATTGAACGAAAAGTTTTAAATTCAAGTTTACATAATTTTATAAGTTTTCTTTGCTATTTGAAGATGTACTAATGATAGAAGCATTTTTATATACAGACAATTTTAATTTGAGTCATGAATAAGTTTCAAAAGAATTTGATATTGCTTTCTATGATCTGCAGGTTGGCCCATCGAGGACGATGTGCAGGTTTGGCCGGGGCGAATGTCGGAAAGTTTTCAACTTTCCAGTTGATGACCAGAGAAAATGAAAATAACTTTATTGGTGAACTCTAACCTTTTATATCACTGTTAAACAATTGTGTGGATTGAATTAACTACTTTTGAAGTGTTTGCAGGTACAAGAGATGATAAAGAATACATGTTCATATTATGGTTTACCCTAAACTGCTCGTATAATGTGTGTTTAGGCCATAGAAACATTGAATTATGGGTTTAAGACCCTAGGTTTATATTTAATCTTGTGCATTTAAGTTAAGAGCCTTAATTCCTGGTTAATGTTAGGGATTAACTAGATTTTCAATTAATTTCCAAAGGGTTTCAATGGGATTTTGATGGGTTTTTAGTAGGTTTTCTAGGGTTTTAGTATGTTTCAAGGGCTAGAATAGTTGTTATTCAAATACATTAATCTATACATTAAATATTTATGTATTAAAAATTAAACTATGCTATTAATAATTAATTTAATCATGTGTGTGAATTTAAATATTAAGGTTCTACTTAATTAAATTCTTATTCTAAGCTTAAATTAAAAGAATTATTTAATTATCAAAATTAAAGTTATAAACTTAAAAAAAAAATGAAGTGGATAATTAACTAATGGTCTATATGAGTGTTAGGAGAAAGAATGGTTTATATAAGATGTGTAACTAAAGTGAATTAAGGAGTGGTCTAAAAGGAAGATGCACTTAAAGTGAAAAAGTTGGTTAATGAAAAGGAATGGAGAGAATTAGTGTAGATGAAAAGAGAGGTGAAAGTAAGTTGTGTGAATAAAGCTAATTTAAAGTGTGGTGAATGTTAATGGGAAAAAATGTGGATGAGAAATAAAGTGGAAATCAAAAGAGTGGTAAAACTCATGACTTCTCTGTATATATATATGTGTGATATGCTCTAGTTTTCCCAAATGTTTCTTTGCAGGTATTTCCTCCTCCTCTTTACCTTCTTCTTTTTAGAGAATGAGAGTTTATGTTTTCTTCCCCTTCTTGGTAGTAAGAGAGAGTCAATCCTCATAGTTAAAGTTCCACGTATATATTAGGTTCCTTCTGGTTGTTGTAGACATTCAGAGTGACATAATTATCAGGAGAGAGAAAGTTAATTTCGCATTTGTAGAGGCTGCTGACGGCTGCTACAATCAATAGAGACCTTTTTGCCCCTTTAATTCTGGCGACAGACAAGCGAGGGAGGAACGCATAAGAAGATCACTAGGTAGCTCGGACTCGCGTTGCTTCATTGCCTTCTTTGTAGTTCCAATCCATCGCGTCCTTGCGTTCCAGATGCTGCATTCTTCTTTTCTGTTTCATTATTCTGGTCGCTCGATAGTCGTTCATAGTCTATGCACAATCCATCATGATGCTGCTCCTGCTCCTGCTCCGGGTCCCAGTAGTGACGGAAAAATTCTCGATCTTGGGATCGCGTACGTGCTTATGTTTGGAGCTCTGGCAGTGGGCATCGATGTCAGAGAGATACAAAGTTAAAGAAAATTTTTTATTTATGTTCTTCTCCCTCCACGGAACTTCAGGTGTAGCGCACGCAGAAAGATGGTGTTGAAGTGAGCTGTAGAGAGTTGAAACATTTGTTAGAAGAATGTACTTCTAGTGGCGACGAGCTGTAGAGAGAGAGAGTTTAAACTTGGCGGCGCTCAAGCACGCAGAGCACGCATTCAGAGATAAAGAGATTACATGGTATTATTTTTCAATATAGAATCATGTACGAAGGATGCGATCATATACTGCCTTCTTTTAGGTCCTCTCCCAGGCTCGGTCTTCTATTCGTGCACAGGCTAGCTCTATATGATGCAAAAAGAGCACTACAAAGTAGCACACACCTTGTGGCTCAGGAGTACTCAGAGTTCGAGGCGCAGACAGAGTTAAGAGAGAGAGAGATAGAGAGAGAGAAAGAGAGAGAGAAAGAGTTAAGAGAGAGAGAGATAGAGAGAGAGAAAGAGAGAGAGAAAGAGTTTAGAGAGAGAGAGAAAGAGAGAGAGCAAAAAGAAATATATGGAAATAATTAGATATATTAGTTAATTAGATATCGTTATGTTATAAGTAGATAAATAATTATGTTAATTATTAGTATATGTAAATGCATGAATGTATACATGTATGTAAACTAATGCATGAGCATGCATAAGTGTGATGTGATATGCATATATACATAATATGAAGTGCATGCGTATATATGTGAGCATATAGATACATATGTTAGTGTGTCTTAATGCATGTGTATACATATGAGTGAGGGATGATAATAGATGTATGTGAGCATGTGAGTGTCTATTAGCATATGCATTCATGTATGCATGGCCATGAAAGTGTATGATTATGCATATTAGAGATATGTTTTTTTTTCATGATTGAGGATATGTATTAGAGTATAAGTTAGCATGAATATCAATTTTATGATGCTTATGTTTGGGTTTATCTTAAGTCCAAATTTGCAAGTGTAGGTTTAGATGTATGTTAGTATATGTGAAGAAATGTGTTAGCATAAAGACATGAATAAGTATATGTTGACATGTGAGTTAGCATAGGTAAGAATGTGTGTATATTAAAGCATATACATGAGTTATTGAATGTGTGCATGTTAATTAGTTTTTGGTGCACATTACTTACTGTTAATATACTTGTATGGTTATATGTATTTAGAAGTGTGTGTTATGTTAGCATGCATGTGTGTTAGTATCTGTGTGTATTAGCATATATTAGCATGATTGAAAGCATGCATGTAAAGTGCATTAGTATGCATGAGAAATGTGTTCAAATGAATATATTAGCATGCGTGTGAATGTATGCATTAGATGTGATTGCTTTAGTGTATGCATGAGTATATGCATGTGTATGCAAATGTTATGTGAATTATGTCTTTTATGTTTCTCAATGATTTCTTGTAACTTTACTTACATACCTAATGTTTCTTTGCAGAAACATTGAAGATTAAAAAGCAATTGAAGTGCAGTGAAGTGAAGCAAAGTGAAGATTTCATCAATTCAATTATCCGACAATCTGAATTAAATCCATAGAAATTATCCTTGATTAAGCTTTGTATAGGATTCACTAGTTGTTAGCAATCTTATAGAGAAATTATATCATTGTTTTATAGCATTGTAATCATCCATTAATGTCATTAGCATTAATTCAATTTTAATTTGCATTATCATTCTTATCAATGTTATCTAAAATCGTTGAAGAAACTTTGATATTAACTATATCTCAAGAAGCTATTGATAGATATAGAGCAGTCCAGCCTTACGGTTCTTAGACGTTTAAAGTGTTACAATTATCTACTCCATATTTCCTAGATTTAAGAGTAATTTAGAATTTCTGATACCTTAGACGAAAGAAAAATATACCTAAAACACCTACGATTGTCTCATACACCCTGCGTGTGCCGAGGGATTTAGTGGCTGACTGATCCACCAGCCTTATGTCCGCAACTTCCCGACACCGCTAAAGAAATAACAAATACCTATGGAATACCAGGCCTATATTCCACAAATGTCTCCAAATGAGGCACTTGAATCCCAAGGTTGGATGTAGATATTAGCCACACAAGGTTTGTGTGAATGAACAAGTGGTCACCATGGAAGAGTGCATGGATGAAGATTCTATTATTTAGATCTCTTCAGGATTAGCCTTATGAAGCAAAAATTCTTGGCATGCCAATGCGCAAGGGAACGAAAAAAGATCTTCCCTATGGTTACATGTAGAAATAGTAAATGATCCTCTCATAAACTCATTCATCGAGGCCCCTATATTCAACTAGGATTGGAAACAATAAAGGTGCAAAAATAAAAGGTTCTCATAGATATAGGAGTGAAAATCAAAACAAAATAGCCCTCAATTGTACAAGAACTACAAGAATCTTTGCAACCCATAGAGGCCTACATCATTAGCATATGAGGAGATGAAATACCATAAAGTTTCATGCCCATAGTATATGTACCACCTATCAGGCCACCACTATAGGCTATGGTGCAACCTGTGTAACCAAATGTAATGCACAATCCCATAGCACAACTAGGGTTGCCACCTATCACACAAAAATTTGGATACCTAGTATTTAGAACTAGGTAAACGAGAAAGTTCTACCCATACTAAGTTGCAAAATGCATGTATGTGAATTAAAAAGGTTAGGGTGATCCATTCACACACAGATCTCTCTCTCTACACACACACACACTCTCTCTCTTGGCTTAGATCTCACATCTTGGTAAGTGCTGCGCGTACTGTTAGCATTTGTGTTTCTCTATGCTTTAAGTTTTATAATTTCTCTTTTCTTTGATTTTGTAGAAGTTCTTTGGCATCGATTTTTTGGAATTGGACAATAGACAATATACATTACGCTTTGACGACAATGATTTAAAAGAGGGACATACTTGTAAGTGATTGTTTTATTCTCTATTGATAGAGAGAGAAGGAGAGAGAGAGAGAGACAAAAGAGAGAGAGAGTGAGAGATAAAGAATAATGAAAGAAAGGAAGATAGAGATCGGGAAATAGAGCATACATACACACATACATACACACACATTTACACATTTACACATGCATACATACACACATACATGTACACACATGCATGCTTACATACACACACCTATACACACATGCATGCTTACATACACCTGCATGCATACACACACATATACATTTAGACAAATGCATACATACACACACATGCATACACACATATATACACACACATATATACACATATGCATACATACACATACACATACACATATACACACATACATACACACACATATATACACACATGCATGCATACATACACACACATATACACACATGCATGCATACACACATATACACACATGCATACATACACACACATGCATACACACATACATACACACACATATATACACACATGCATGCATACAATATATACACACATACACATACACACACATGCATGCATACATACACACACATACACATACACACACATGTATACACATGCATACATACACACACATGTACACATGCAATATACATACACATATATACACACATGCATACATACACACATATACACACATGCATGTATACATACACACACATGTATGCACATTCATACACATACACACATACACACACATGCATGCATACATACACACACATACACACACATGCACACACATGCATGCATACATACACACACATACACATACACACATGTATACACATGCATACATAGACACACACATCTACACATGCATATATACACACACATATATACACACATGCATACATACACACATGCATGTATACATACACACACACATGTACACACATACATACATACACACACATATGTACATACTCATATACTCACACATGCATACATAGACACACATACACATATACACACATGCATACATTCACACACACACATACATACACACATGCATACATTCACACACACACATACACACATAAGCTAGTGTTTTAATTAAATATATAAATTTTTTATTTTGAACTTTTTTTTACATCAAATATATAAAAATAGGATTAGGGTTTGTACGCTTTTTACACATACATACACATACACATATAATATATATATACATGTATATACACATGTATACAGAAATATACATATTTTCGGTCTAGATATTTAAGATTAGGGTTTTAAGGTTTAGGCATACATATAACTCAATCGTATTTATATTAAGAAAAAATATAGAGAAAAATAAGAAAAAAAATCTGAATATATAAATAAATATATATATATATATATATAATAATATTAGGGTATTAGGATTAGGGGTTTAGATTTTTATAGGTGTTTAAGTATTTAGGTTTTAGTATTTCAGATTTAAGTCTAAGTCTTTCTGATTAGGGTTTTAGGGTTTTAATACGTAGATAACATATATACACAAACACACATATACATATAATACATACATACATGTAGATACATATGCATACAAGAATATACATATTTTAGATTGAAATCCTTAAGATTAGGGTTTTAGGGTTTTAACACCTACATAACATATATGCACACATACACATGCACATATAATACATATATACATGTATATACACGTATACAAAAATATACATATTTTAGGTCTAGATCTTTAAGATTCGGGTTTTAGGGTTTAGACATATATATAACTCAATTATATTTATATTAAGAAAAAATATAGAGAAAAATAAGAAAAGAGTCTCAATATATAATTAAATATATATATATAAAATATGATTAGGGTTTTAGGATTAGGGGTTTATATTTTTATAAGTTTAGATATTTAAGATTAGGGTTTTAGGATTTAGGCATACATATAACTCAATTATATTCATATCAAGAAAAAATATAGAGAAAAATAAGAAAAAAATTTTGAATATATATATATATATATATATATATATATATATATATATATATATATATATATATATATATATATATATATATATATATATATATATATATATATATATAATATAATTAGGGACTTAGGATTAGGGGTCTAGATTTTTATAGGTCTAGATATTTAAGATTAGGGTTTTAGGGTTTAGGCATACATATAACTCAATTATATTTATATTAAGAAAAAATATAGAGGTAAATAAGAAACAAAATCTGAATATATAAATAAATAAATATATATATATATATATAATATGATTAGGGTTTTAGGATTAGGGGTTTAGATTTTTATAGGTGTTTAAGTATTTAGGTTTTAGTATTTTGAGATTTAAGTCTAAGTCTTTCTGATTAGGGTTTTAGTGTTTTAATACCGTAGATAACATATATACACAAACACACATATACATATAATACATACATACATGTAGATACACATGCATACAAAAATATACATATTTTAGATTTAAATCTTTAAGATTAGGGTTTTAGGTTTTTAACACCTACATAACATATATGCACACATACACATGCACATATAATACATAGATACATGTATATACACATGTATATAGAAATATACATATTTTAGGTCTAGATCTTTAAGATTAGGGTTTTAGGGTTTAGACATATATATATAACTCAATTATATTTATTTTAAGAAAAAATATAGAGAAAATAAGAAAAATAATCTGAATATATAAATAAATATATATATAAAATATGATTAGGGTTTTAGGATTAGGGGTTTAGATTTTTATAGGCGTTCAAGTATTTAAGTTTTAGTATTTCAGATTTAAGTCGAAATCTTTAAGATTAGGGTTTTAGAATTTTAACACCTACATAACATATATACACACATACACATACACATATAATACATATATACATGTAGATACACATGCATACAAAAATATACATATTTTAGATCTAGAATTTTAAGATTAGGGTTTTAATTAAATATATATAATTAAATATATATAATTAAATATATAAAATTAAATATAGAAAAATAGGATTATGTAAGGAAAAAATCTGAATATAGAAATAAATACATATATATATATATAATAAGATAATTATATACATAAATAAATATAAAAAGAACTAGTGTTTTAAATAATTTAATTAAATATATTTAATTAAATATATCGAATCAAATATATAAAAATAGGATTACGTAGGGAAAAAATCTGAATATATAAATAAATATATATATAAAATAGGATAATTATATAGATAAATAAATATAAAAAGAATTAGTGTTATAAAAAATTTAATTAAATATTTAGAACTAAATATTTATAATTTAAATATATAAAAATAGGATTAAGTAAGGAAAAAATCTGAATATATAAATATAATTATATACATAAATAAATATAAAAAGGACTAGTGTTTTAAATAATTTAATTAAATATATATAATAAAATATATAAAAATAGGATTAATTAAGAAAAAAATCAACTTGTATAAATAATATATATATATAAAGTAGGATAATTATACATGTTTTAGGTCTAAGTCATTTGGATTAGGGTTTCAGGGTTTCAACACCTAAACATATATACACACATACAGATATAGATTAGGGTTTTAAGTTTTTTCAGGTATTTAAGTAATTAGGTTTAGTATTTCATATTTAATTCTTCAGAGTTAGATTTTTAGGTTTGATAAAAAAACAAATGTTCTAAAATGTCCATATTGTAGCAGATGGCTTCTTTGGATCCTGAAGAGAGAATGGCATGTCCTTGCACACAGTGCAAGTATCAAATTTATCGGAAACGACGGATTTGTACTACACATGTTACATAGTATGGATCCTTTGATAGGAGTCGACTGGAAAACCTACACTAATATTACACAGAATGAACATATGGAAGAGATGCTTGAAGCAGTTTATGAGATGGACGAAGATCATGATGGTGAAGAAGGTGTCGAGAGTTTCATGGACACAACAGAAATTCCTCGATCAAAAGTTGATGAAGAATATGAAAACATGCAAAGATTAGCTCGTTTACCACTTTACAATGGAGCAAAGATATCTGTACTACGTGCTTCACTCGCGATGCTCAATCTGCAATCCATTTATGGATGGTCAGATAGTAGTGTCACTAAATTGTTCACGTAAGTGGAGAACAAATTGGCTTTCATTGTTGTATCACAATAACTTCATTTACTAATATCATTTTAATTGCTTATTGCAGGCTTCTTAAAGATCAATTTTTGCCAGAGGGCAATGACATGCCTCCAACACGTGGAGATGCGAAAAAACTTTTACAGTCCATTGGAATGAATTATACTAAAATTCATGCTTGTCCGAATGATTGCATTCTCTTTTGGAATGAGTATGAGCGTCTCCACGTATGTCCAAAGTGTGGAGCAAATAGATTTAGAGAAGATGTCGTAGGCGAAGAAATCCCTGCAAAGGTTCTTCGCCACTTTCCTATCATTCCAGGAATTAAGAACATGTTTAGATGCAAATCTATAGTTGAGTTAATGTCATAGCATACAAAGAGCAGTTCTAGAGATAATGTAATGCGAGTGCCTGCTGACTCTGATGCTTGGAAGCACATAGATAGTAAGTGGCCAGAGTTTGCTAGTGAGCCTTTGTCCATATGACTAGGCCTAGCTATGGATGGAGTGAATCCATTTGGATTACGTAGTTCTTCATGAAGCACATGGCCTATATGTTTGGTCAATTATAATATCCCACCATGGTTGGCCACAAAGAAAGGTCATTTATTATTATCTCTTATTGTACCAAGTAAGTATAAGGTAAAAAACATGGATGTATATCTTGCACCACTTGTGGAAGAACTACACATTTTATGGGATGGGATTACTATGCGTGACATGTCTCAACCTATAAGAAGACGAGACGTGCCAGTGCAAGGCATACTTATGTGGACAATGCATGATTGGCCTAGTTATGGTGAGTGTTCAGGTTTATCGATTTCGGGTTACCATGCTTGTCCTTTATGCGGACCACGACGTGAAGCACGCTATTCCAAAGCACTACGTAAAACTATCTATGAAGGACATCATAGATATTTTCCTGATGGACATGTTTTACGTGAAGGACAAATTGGTCGACAAGCGCAACACCAAATGAAAGCTAGTGATTGGAAACAACTGTGGGATTCAAACAATCCTGTTGCTGGCATGAAACGGTTGTCCATTTTTCATCAACTCCCTTATTGGAGTGAATTGTTGATCAAGCATTTGGTAGACCCGATGCATATTTTTAAGAATATGGGATAACTTCTTTGGAAAACTTTGATCGGAAAGAAAGAAAGCAAAGCACAAAGGGAGGACTTAGAAGAGCGAGGTCGTATGCGAGAGTTGTGGGCAATCACTCCTACCGGTGTCACTCCCACCGGTGTCACTCTCGCCGGTATCACTCCTGCAGGTGGTGCTACTCCCGTAGGAGGTATGTCTCCTAGCTTTGTAACTCCACCACAACCATCTTTTCAGCCATCTCCTACTGGGTCTACTAGTAGACATGTGCGTTCAACACCTCAGTGCGATATAGGTTTTGGCCCGCCTCGTAGATCGAGGTCACGCTCTAGAGCAGGAGGTTCTAGGAGTGGATCTATAGGTAGGTCAGGGAGGCCGAGGAGGCGGCTGTTGTGGAGGCAGTGCGACGGATGTTGTGTCGTCCACTTCTACTCCTAAGACGAGTACCTCAGATGTAGGTACGCCATGCAGTACACCACGTGGAACACCACGTACACCTTGGGGTGCTCATGACCATGATCACTCCAAGGTATATAGTATCCGAGATGGAGCTCCGGTGATGGATGCAGTTGGCAAAGCAATGCGTGCACGCATACGACAGCTTTGCTACATCCAATTTGGACACTCTATCATGATGAAACGGAGTGAAAAGGATAAAGATCGGAAGAGTTATATCACATAGACGATTTATGAGGAGTTCCAACCAGCCGATGGATAGTGTCTTGTTAGTTCAAAGTGGATTCTGCACACCGCACGTGAGGTGATGTCCCATCGACGATCCGAGGCTCCTGATGCTTTTAGAGGCAGGCTTACCAAAGCCTGTATGGTTAGATGCTGAGGAGTGGGACATGATTCGTGACGAGAAGCAGTAGACTCCTAACCGATATCGCCAGTAGCGAGCTCGCACAGCCACACCTTTAGATACGATTGGACTGCCACATTTGGGCAGTGGCGGATATGACACGATGCATCATGAGTTTGTAAGTACCATTTCATTTATTGAATTTATTCGTCTTAAATTTCTCATGTATGTTTCTCTAATCTTTTGTATATTTGTTTCAGGAGCTGGCAATGGGTCATCCTCCAACACGAACGGAGGAGGCTTACGGATATAGTCATGGGTTGATTGCACAATTGGAGGACTTGGAGGGATGCGGTGCGGTAGTTTCATGGGAGCATTTGCGATGAGGTAATTAATTTATAAACTTGGTTTTTACTTGTTGTTTGTAATTTTCATGTAAATTTATCTCATTCCATTAATGTTCTTTGTTGCAGGACTGTTGATATGGAACGTTCTTTGCATGTGTATGGCAGTGGAACACCAATATTTTGTATTTGATTTTCATATGGCAATGCATTGCTTTGCCACATTTTGTAAAAGCGTCATATATGACAGTGGTTTGCCACACTCTTGTACATGCTTCATTATTGAAATATATAACTTCTTTTGTACATGGTTCATGGTTCATTCTTATTATCTCTTTTGTGTCCAATAATACTCTGTTTCATGAAATCCTATTTCGGTTGTCATTAGAGTACACATCACATGTACTCGGTCTTTGTTGGGCAGACTATATTGTATTTTGTTAAGCAACATCATGGTAATGTTCCAGTAGCAAAAGAAAAACCACTCTGCCCAAAAACATTTTGCAGGTATGGTTGTCGGTATACGCGACGGTACTCACAGTAATGTCATCGGAATAAGCATCGGTACACCGAGCAAGTGACGGTATAGGCGATGGTATGCCCAGCAGATGCCTCGGTATAGGCGACGGTATGGGTGCCGGTATTACGGACGCATATACCGATGCATATACCGATGCATATACTGACACTTATACCGATGCATATACTGACGCTTTGGTACCGACGCGCACACCGACCTTTACACCGGCGTCGCGGCAAATAAAGCCATGTTCATTTTCCTTGGTAAAAACCTCGGTATACCATCGATCTGTTGTAGTGTATCTCACAAGTTTTCAAGCAAGATTCAAGTGAAATTATGAGATTAACATCCTCGTACTTTAAGCAATATTTCGAACTATGTAGGTCAATAGAATTAGTCTATGGAAATTCTTTGTGGTTGATTGGTGCTCCCTTATGTTCACCTATTTGTTTTGAGTGATCTACATATGCATGTGTGTCTAGAAAATTGTAATTAAATGCAAAATAGGCATGCTCATACATGCAACCAACAAGAATTCCATAGAAATGAATACGGCTCTCATTTCTACAAAGTTGTCTTTTACTGAGGTTAAGGCTCCATGAGTGTTGGAGTTTGAGGTCTATGGAATCACATGATCAGCACAAGGAAGAAGAAGAAGCTTGGAGCAAAACACACAATAGTGAAGAGAGAATGTTAGGGTCAGAGGCATATATACAATGGGGGGGGGCACGGGGAACCTCCTAAAGAGAGAAAAGCATGCCCCGGTGGTCCTCATGTATTCACACACATCACTACCAAAATATATCAACAAATCCCCCTTGGGAGGGATGTTGTCAACAATGGGCTGGCACTCATGTATGAGGAAGTGCCAAGCTATATGGAAAGAGATCATTTCACAAATGGTAGTAAGCCCAATCATTTAGGAGATCTTCAAACTTCATATGAAGAGCACAAGGAAGAAGAAGAAGCTTGGAGCAAAACATACAACACTGAATGTATTAACAAGTGAATGGACAAAAATAAGTGACATGTTAGGGGTCTAGGCATATATACAAGCTAGGGGGGAGAAACCTCCTAAAGAGGGAAAGAAGTGCCCTAGTGGTCCCAATGTATTCACACACATCACTACAAAAATATGTCAACAAATCCCCATTGGGAGTGATGCGACAAACAATGCATTGTCACTCATGTATAAGGAAGTGCCAAGCTATGTGGAAAGAAATCAATCCACAAACGGCAATAAGCCCAAAGCTTTGGGGAAATCTTTAAAGTTCTCTCAAGGTAGAGCCTTTGAGAAAAGATCAGCAATGTTATCATATGTGTGAACGTATGCCAAACTGACCTCCCTAGTAGAGAACCTCTCTCTGAAATAATGATAATGCACCTCAATTTGCTTTGTGCAAGCATCAAACCTAATGTTCCTCACAACTGCTCATGCACTCTAACTGTCACTAAAGATTTCATTGAAAAAAGACTTACCAACACCCAAATAAGCCAAAAGGCATGTGAGCCACATACACTGGTTGGAACAAGCCCATGACAAGTCTAAGTGGTGGCTTGGGTCATAAAAATACATAGGAATTTAAAGGAAATTTCAATCCTTTAAGAGTTCACTTGTGAACTCACTCTTGTAATTTTTGAGCTTCTACTTGATGTAAAAGTGAAAGTATCTAAAGTGGTTGACTCCACTTGATGAGTAGGAAGGAGAAAGCCACTAATTCATGATTGAGTGAGTATGAGAATCAATCACTAAAAGATTTGAGAGTGATTTTAGGAGAGATTCAAATTCAAATTTAGGCTCCAAACATCATTATAGATACATGGCGTTTAGTTGCGGTTTTTGTACCTCTATGAGCAGGGCTTCATGGCATATTAGAGTGTGGCTTCAAGGCACATATATGTACCATTAAGTCCATTGTACTTTACAATCAATATACATTCATTTTCATGATCATTTGTGTGCATATGTTGATGCCTATGTGAGTGTATTGTTCACTGCAATATCTCCCAATTTTTTTCTATGAGTTTGCAAAGATGATTCTTTGACCATGATCCATCATTTTCAGTGATTTATGTTGGTATGATTAGCTCCTTAATACTTCTATATATGCACAAAATTTCATTGCAATTGGGTTTTTCAATCGTTAGGTATATTCATTAGATGTTGACTATATCTTTGCATAATTCACTTCTTTGTTAATATTCCATCAAAATGGTGATGTTCTAAAGGCTTTTTCTCAGTGTGTAAGTGGTCATTTGCCATGATTTAAATCATGTTAGATTCATCATAAGGCCTATTTCTACAAAGTTTCATCAGCATTGCCTCTTGGAATTTTGAGATATTAATATATCTTTGCTCATTGGTCTTAGGATTGCTACAGACCGTGAAAATCGGGATGATGTTGTGACTTGTTCAACTCTTTTCTCTTCATGTAGTCCATAATTTTTTTATGAAATCACTCATGATTTTTAGCTTACTAAGTTAATTGGAGTTTCCCATAAGGAATTAATTCAATTGTTGTTGTGGCCAGAGAATTCTTTAAAACACTATATAGGTGTATGAACAAAAATAGCAAGCTTTTTTCCTTTGGTTCAACTTCTACCTATCTATTTTGATTCATCTTTTTGAGAGTGACCTTCCAAGGTACATAGGGTGTCTAATACATCCTTTGGCAAACTAAAAGGGTCCAATACACATCCATGGAGTTTATCTGGCTGGTGTAGTGCAAAGTTTTTGCAGCAACACTTCATCTTCTCCAAGTTCAAATCCATCTCTTCACAATGGTATCAGAGCAAGGTTGGACAACATGGTGCATGGATTTCCTTCATCAAATGACAAATTGGATAGAGATAACTACTTAGCCGGGTCATTAAGGATTGAGGCTTATCTTCAAGGTAGGAATTTATATGGTTATATATCTGGAGATGAAGTTATGCCAAGTTTCAGGAACAAAGGTCAACCAATAGAAGAAGAGCAAGAAAGATTGAGAAATGGGTGCTCCAAGCTTCTGATGGTTCGTTTGGAATGGGAAGTGGCATTAATGATCCAAATGGTTTACCATGATGACGTTTCACTCACTGACATACAATGCATTGAGAAACATAATCTGCAATATCTTTTTCCATGTGTGGCCAAAAGAAGAAATCTTTGCACGCAGATATGGTGCTTCGTATGCCTCTATGACCCATGTAAGATGGTTCATGCATGTATTTGATGAAAAAATCTTTAAAAGCTTGAGTTATGCATAATATATGTTGGAAATAAAGAAAACCATTATGAAATGTATAATGTTCATCAGATAAAGATGCACCATTGTTGAAGTCGTGCCATACACGTGAAAAATACAAATCACATGCATAAGTGGAAACAATTTCTTGAAAAGAATGTATTTGGATGGCAGAAATATTATGCAAAACAAGAGAATGTGAAGGAAACTGGCTAAGAGCATTAGCTACAACATTAGCTTTACCAGGCTGATATTGGATCATGGTTGGAAATTTTAAATGAATGATGCCCATTAGAGATTAAGGGTTGATTTAATAAATGCTTAATAGCTTGTTGATCCGTTTTGATTAAGACCTCAGAGCCCATAAGATAGTGTTTCCAAATTTGCCAAGCATGCACAATTGCTAACAATTCTTTATCATATATAATTTAATTCTGATTTGAGGGCTTAAGCTTCTTACTCTCAAATGCAATAGGATGATCATTTTGCATTAAAACAACACCTATCCTTGAACCACTAGCATCACTAACAACATGAAAGGGATGTGAAAAGTTAGGTAATTGTAAAAGAGGTGCATGTGAAAGTGCATGTTTGAGTTTTTCAAATGATTGTTCTTGGGTAAGTCCCCATGCAAATTTTATTTTCTTTCTCAATAACAAGGTAAGGGGCAATGCTAAATAAGGAAATTTTCGAACAAACATCCTATAGAAACTAGCCAAGCCAGGAAAATAACAAACATCATTGACTGATTGTGGTGTAGGCCATTCTACTATAACTTTAATCTTTTTTGGATCCACATGCACACCTTCACTTGAAATAATATGTCCTAGATATTCTAGCTTACGTGGAAAGAAGTAAATCTTTTTGAAATTAGCGTAAAGTGTGTTCTCTAATAGTAAATGAAAAAGTTTTTAAAGGTTCTTCTCATGCTCACTATCATTCGTATTGTAAACAGGTATATCGTTGAAAAATACAAGATTAAAAGCTTGGTAATCAAGAAAAGTGTTATTCATCATTCGTGCAAATGTAGCAGGGGCATTAGTAAGTCCAAAGAGCATTACCATAAATTCATAATGCCCTGTTTGAGTTCTAAATGCGGTCTTAAAAATATCACTTTGCATCATATGAATCTGATGGTATCCTGATTTTAGATCAATTTTGACTAAAGACACAAGCTCCTCCTAATTTATCTAAAAGATAATTTAGTCAAGGAATAGGGTATCTATTCTTGGTTGTAATCTTGTTAAGGGCTCTATAATCAATGCACATTCGATAAGTTTTATTCTTCTTCTCTACTAAGAGAACTAGTGCTCCAAATGGGCAAGAACTAGGCCTTATAAGTCCTTTCTATAGTAGGTCTTTTACTTGGTTTTCTATTTCCTTTTTGTGTAGTAGGCCATGTCTATAAGGTGCTTTATGAGGAGGAGAACTACCAAGTTCAAAGGGATACTTAGACATAAAACAATCCTTATAAGTAGTCATGAAAGGTTTATGTGCATCAGGAAGTGTATGAGTATAATCGTTGATGACATTGACAAAGACAATGCATGAATTGAATCCTTTCCTAAATGTACGTTTTACTTGAGTATGAATTATCAATGGAAATGGTTGGAAATCATGTCGTGCAGACAAAGTAATAATTTGACCTTTAAATTCAAAGTTAAAGGTATGTGTATGGTAGTCAATGTGTGGGTTATAATGATGACAAAAAGGCATACCTAGTATAACATCATAAGATTGCAAAGGTGCAATAAAAAATGTCCGTGAATCAATATATGGGCCTATGCTAATCGTAACATCTTGCACTTCTCGTGTTACATTATAACGATTACCATGAAATGCAGCTTTCACTTTATACAAAGAAGGAAACGTTCTCAATTTAAGTTGCTTTACTGAAAAGTGTGAACTGAACTCATGTGAACTACCATCGTCATGTAGAATTTTGATGAGTTTGTTGTTTATAGTACCCTGCATGCAAAGTAGAGAACGAAGAGAGATATCATTACCCAAGGTACTTAGGTCCTTCTCCAATGATTCCTCTATCCAAAGAGGGGGAAATTCTTCATTATAGGCCTCCATGTTATGTAATTGAGTTGTAGCGGGTTTCATGTTAAGAGGTTACAATCGGCACTTTGTTTTTGTATGTTGAGGTGTACCATAATTCCAGAAGGTGATTCGTGGTCACTTGTGTTGGGCATCTGTAAGGAATTAAACTCACAACCTCTTGGATAGGAATGTAATGGGCTAACCACTTGCCCCAAAAGCCATCGTTCAGGATCACTTCCTAGTCCTCTCTCTTAGGGTGTAGTTCAACCATCTCCTATCTATCAAGAGTATGGTTCAACCATCTCCAACCTATCACTTTATTATATTCTTCCCCCCTAGATCAATCATTGTCCTCAATGATCTACTCTTGTATCCCTCTAGCCTTGATGATCAGCCCCTTGAACTCCCTACGTACCCTTGAATTGATGTCTTCAACCTCGCATAGTTTCTTGAACCTTGTTGGCAACCTTGTTCTCTTGAACCCTTGCTTTCAATCTTGGTGTTTTGAACCTTCTTCTTCGCAACCATGGTGTCTTGAGCCCTTGTTCTCAACCTTAGTCCTGAACCTTGTTCTCATCCATGTTTGGTATCTTTAGTACCAATGTAAAGAATCGAACTCACTACCTCTTGGATAGGAATGTAATGGGGCAAGTGGCAAAAGCCATGGTTGAGGATTGCTTTCTAATCCTCTCTCTTAGGGTGTAGTTCAACCATCTCCTATCTATCAAGGGTGTGGTTCAACCATCTCCATCCTATCACTTTATTACAACATCCATCACTGAAGTTTGTAGGGTAGGTGGTTTTGTAGGTTGGAGAAATGAAGCAACAGGTGCAGTTGAGTAATTGGATTGTAGTGGACGAGGAAAACTAAAGTAAGATGGGGCATTAAAAGTACAGTTCATGAGAAGATTTGGTTTAACAAAAAGTGGTCATTGACGTGGTTGTTGTGGATGGAGTGACTTGGTTATGGACTGGAATTCTTTCTCTGCATCACAGGCGAAAGATATAGCCTTGTTGAGAGCTATAGGTTGTAAGGTGTGAATCTTAGCTTGGATTCAAACCTCCAAACCATCTTCGTATTTCCATTGCAAGCTATCCTCCGGTACATCTTCAAGCATTCAAATCAATAGTAAATTTTGCCAGAACTACTCCGTGTAGGTAGTAAGCGTATCTTCCTCCTTCCATGTAAGGGTCATCCATGCACGTCAAACATGTAAATGGTATTGAGGAGGAAGAAAATAATCCTTCACTTTATCTTGAAAAGACTTCCATGTTGTTGGACGCTCTATACAATGTCGTAGAACATTCCACCAGCGTTGAGATTTTCCTACTAAATAGTAAGTGGAAAATTAGACTTTTTCACTTTCAGCATATGTTTCATCGGTATAAAAATCATCAAACTGTGAAAGCCATGAAAGGATTAAAGGGTGATCCTTCTCGCCATCAAAACATAAAAATTGGTAATTCTTAATGGTGATCTTGGCATGGAAAGGATAGTAGTAACCTTCATAGGTTCCACCGTTATCCCTTCAGCAGATACTATGTCACCAAGAAGAGTGCCCTTAGTGACCAAAAGGTGACATTTAGCAGGATTTCACTTCAAACATGTTCTAAGACATTGCTCAAAGATTTCTTTTAGATTTTCCAAATGGTCATGGAAATCTTGAACTACTGCTCTTTTAACTGTGCCTGAAAATACTGAAAAGTCATCCATGAAAATGCGTAGAAAGGTTGTCAACCATTTGCCCAATATTAGATACATTGTTCTATTAGATGAAGCTGGTGCATTCTTCAAGCCAAAAGCCATGCGGGTATAGACATAGGTGCCGCATGGAGTCACAAAGGTTGTTTTGTCCCTATCATCAAGATGGATCACTATCTGATTGTAGCCACTAAAACCATCCAAGAAGCTATACAAAGTGTGACCGGCTACTTCCTCAAGTACTTGCTCGATAAAGGGCTAAGGAAATCGTCTTGAACATTCACTTCATTCAAGGCACAAAAAATCAACCCAAACTCTTATTTTTCCACTATTTTTCTTGGGTACAATAACCATAGAAGAAAGCCATGTGGAATGTTCTACTGGAACAAGTATACCTACTTCTTCTAGTTTTGTAATTTCCAACTTTACCGCCTCTTCATATTTTGGATTGATTCGATACGGCCTACTTCTTACAGGTGCGGCTCCCTCAACTAAGGGTGTTCTGTGTAATCCAAGCTCCTCTGGTATCCCTCTTAGATCTTTGTAGGACCCTGCAAAGACATTTTTATAAGCAAAAAGTAAAGAAGTTACCTTCTGTAGTAAAGGAGGATAATGCCATAGCGAGGAGGCCAAGTGGACTACCTGAGGGTTCTCTTCATCCCCTAGATTTACTTCTTGAACCAGTGTTTCAAGACTAGTCTTGTTTGAGAAATCATCTCCACTTTATGCAGGACTGGACTTTAGCTTATATTCTGCAATATGTTGTCTAATCCATCCTTGAGGTATATCTTAAAAGGGGAGATCTTCTCTGCATTCAGGCTCATAACTTTCCTTTTTTGAAACTTCTATAGTTGTTGCCCCTACAATGTTTGTATTCTCCTATAAACTTTCATTCTCTAGAAGGATTGTTTAATGTCTAAGTATCTGTATGAACTACGACCCTCTCGAGGACCCTTTGACCATAGCATAGATTTAGTCCCTGGTAGTTCTCCTCCTCATAAAGCACCTTATAGACATGGCCCCCTACACAAAAATAAAATAGAAAACCAAGTAAAAGACTTACTAGCTAAAGGACTTATAAGGCCTAGTTCTTCCCCATTTGGAGCACCCGTTCTCTTAGTAGAGAAGAAGAATAAAAATTATCAAATGTGCATTGATTTTAGATCCCTTAACAAGATCACAATAAAGAATAGATACCCTATTCCTCGAATAGATGATCTTTTAGATAAATTAGGAGGAGCTCGTGTCTTTAGTTTTAATTGATCTAAAATCAGGATACCATCAGATTCGTATGACGCAAAGTGATATTATTAAGACCGCATTTAGAACTCAAAGAGGCCATTATGAATTTGTGGTAATGCCCTTTGGAATTACTAAGCTTTTATTCTTGTATTTTTTGACAATATACTTGTTTACAATAAGAATGATAGTGAGCATGAGAAACACCTTAAAAAAGTTTTTCATTTACTACGAGAGAACATACTTTACACTAATCTCAAAAAGAGTTACTTCTTTCAACATAAACTAGAATATCTAGGACATATTATTTCAAGTGAAGGTGTGCATGTGGATCCAGAAAAGATTAATGTTATAGTAGAATGACCTACACCATAATCAGTCAATGATGTTTGTTCTTTTCTTGGGTTGGCTAGTTTCTATAGAAAGTTTGTTCGAAATTTCTCTTATTTAGCATTGCCCCTTACCTTGTTATTGAAAAAGAAAATAAAATTTGCATGGCGACTTACCTAACAACAATCCTTTGAAAAACTCAAACATGCACTTTCACATGCACCTCTTTTACAATTACCTAATTTTTTACAACCCTTTCATGTTGTTACTAATGCTAGTGGTTCACGGATAGGTGCTGTTTTAATGCAAAATGATCATCCTATTGCATTTGAGAGTAAGAAGCTTAAGCCCTAAGAATAGAATTAAAGTACATATGATAAAGAATTCTTAGCAAGTGTGCATCTTTTGCGAATTTGGAAACACTATCTTATGGGCTCTAAGTTCTTAATCAAAACCGATCAATAGGCTATTAAGCATTTATTAAATCAGCCCTTAATCTCTAATCACCATCCTAAATGGGCATCATTCATTTAAAATTTCGAGTCCGTGATCCAATATCAACCTGGTAAAGCTAATGTTGTAGCTGATGCTCTTAGCCGATTTCCTTCACATTCTCTTGTTTTGCATAATATTTCTATCATCAAAATACATTCTTTTCAAGAAATTGTTTCCACTTATGCATCTGATTTGTATTTTTCACGTGCATGACATGACTTGAACAATGGTGCATCTTTATCTGATGAACATTATACATTTCATAATGGTTTTCATTGTTTTCAACATAGATTATGCATAACTCAAGCTTTTAAAGATCTTGTCATCAAAGAAATGCATGAACCATGTTACATGCATCATAGAGGCATACAAAGCACCATTTCTACCTCCAAAGATTTCTTCTTTTGGCCACACATGGAGAAAGATATTGCACATTATGTTTCTCAATGCATTGTATACCAACGAGTGAAACATCATCATGGTAAATCATTTGGATTATTAATGCCGCTTCCCATTCCAAACGAACCATTGGAAGCTTGGAGACCATTTGCTCAACCTTTCTAGCTCTTCTTGTGTTGGTTGACCTTTGTTCCTAAAACTTCGCATAACGTCATCTCTAGATATATAACCATATAAATTCCTACCTTGAAGATAAGCCTCAATGCTTAATGACCAGGCTAAGTATTTATCTCTATCCAATTTGTCCTTTGATGAAGGAAATCCATCTACCATGTTGTCCAACCTTGCTTTGATACCACTGTGAAGAGATGGATTTGAACTTGGAGAAGATGAAGTGTTGGTGCAAAAACTTTGCACTACACGAGTCAAATAAACTCCACGGATGTGTGTTGGACCATTTTAGCTTGCCAAAGGATGTATTAGACACCCTATGTACCTTGGAAGTTCACTCTCAAAAAGGTGAATCAAAATTGATAGGTAGAAGTTGAACCAAAGGAAAAAAACTTGCTATTTTTGTTCATACACATGTACAGTGTTTTAAACAATTCTCTGGCCACAACAACAATTGAATTAATTCCTTATGGGGAACTCCAATTAACTTAGTAAGCTAATAATCATGAGTGATCTCATAAAAAGTGATGGACTACATGAAGAGAAAAGAGTTTAACAAGTCACAGCATCATCCCGATTTTCACGGTCTCTAGCAGTCCTAAGACCAATGAACAAAGATATATTAATATCTCGAAATTCTAAGAGGCAATGCTGATGAAACTTGTTAGAAATAGACCTTATGATGAATCTAACATGATTTAAATCATGGCAAATGACCAGTTAGACACTAAGAAACAGCCTTTAGAAAATCACCATTTTGAAGGAATATTAACAAAGAAGTGAATTATGCAAAGATATAGTCAACATCTAATGAATATACCTCAGGATTGAAAAACCAAATTGCAATGAAATTTTGTGAATACATAGAAGGATTAAGGAGCTAATCGTAGCAACTTAAATCACTGAAAATGATGGATCATGGTCAAAGAATGATCTCTACAAACTCACAGAAAAAAATGGGAGATATTGTAGTGAACAATGCACTCACATAGGCATCAAGATATGAGCACAAATGATCATGAAAATGAATGTATATTGATTGTAAATTACAATGGACTTAATGGTACATATTTGTGCCTTGAAGCCACACTCTAATATGCCATGAAGCCCTGCTCATAGACGTACAAAAACCGCAACTAAAAGCCATGTATATATAGTGATGTTTGGAGCCTAATTTTGAATTTGAATCTCTCCTAAAATCACTCTCAAATCCTTTAGTGATTGATACTCATACTCACACAATCATGAATTAGGCGTCTTCTCCTTCCTACTCATCAAGTGGACTCAACCACTTTAGATACTTTCACTTTTACATCAAGTAGAAGCTCAAAAATTACAAGAGTGAGGTCACAAGCGAACTCTTAAAGGATTGACATTTCCTTCAAATTTCTATGTCTCTTGATGACTCAAGCCACCAGTTAGACTTGCCATGGGCTTGTTCCAACAAGTGTGTGTGCCTCAGATGCCTTTTGGCTTATTTGGAATTCTTGTTGGTTGCATGTATGAGTGTTGGAGCAAGTCTATGACAAGCCTAAGTATTGGCTTGAGTCTCACAAAGTCATTAAAGAAGCTTCAAAATGAAGACTATGTAAAGTTCACTTGTGAACTACCTCTTGTAACTTTTGAAGAGTTTACTTAATGTAAAAGTAAGAGAATCTTAAGTGGTTGAGCCCACGTGATCAAGAATGGAAAGAGAAGCCACGAATTCGTGATTTGTGGTAGGTAGAGAATCAAATCAATCATTGATTGATTGGAGAGTGATTGAGGGAAGTTAGCCTCCCAAACTCAACTATAAATAGATGGCAGTTTTAGTCGTGGTTAGAGAGACCTATGTGAAGACCTCCAAGAGCTGAGCTTTATGCCATTTCAAGGTGTGATTACAAAGAACACATATGTATCAGTAAGTCATTGTATTGTACAAGAAATATACTTTCATTTTCATGATTATTTGAGGTCATCTTTCCATGTTCTTGTGATGTGTACTACTCACTGCCATTACTTCAGTTTTTCTCAGTCAGCTTGCAGAGATTGTTTCTCTGCACTTGGTTCATCATTTTCAGTGATTTAACTTGTTAAAGTTAGCTCTATAAGTCTACTATATGCTCACAAATTTTCATGTCATTTGGATGTTGGAATCTTCAGTTATGTTCATTTGAAGTCAACAGGGTATGTTCATCTTCACTTCTATGTCAGGTACCCGACTTTTTCAGTCATCTTGTCAGAGTCATTTCTCAGTGTTTACTCATCCAAAATCAGTGATTTCAAGCGTGTTGGATTCAGCTTACTGTCTAGTATAAGAATACAAATTTTCATGATCATTGGATTCTTACATCGTGAGTTATATTAATTTTTCTGCTCACTGGTCTATTTCTGTAGCAGCCCGTGAAAATCGGGATGATGTCATCACTTGTTAAAAGTCATTCTCAGTGTGTGGTTTGTTATTTTTGATGAGATTACTCTCTAAAGTTAGCTCTTTAAGCTACCTAGCCTTCCCCAAGAGGAATTAATCTAATTGCTGCTGTGCTCAGAGAATTATGTAAAACACTGGACAGGTGTATCAACCAAGAATAGCAAGTTTTCACCTCTGAGCTAACTCCAACTTATCTGTTTTGATCTATCTTTTTGAGAGTGATCTTCCAAGGTACATAGGGTGTCTAATACATCCATTGGCAAGCTAAAAGGGCCCACCATCTACTCCTGGAGTTCATTTGGCTGGTGTAGAGCAAAGATTTTGCAACACCTCTTCATCTTCAACACATACCTATCCATCTCTTCACAGTGGTATCAGAGCAAGGTTGGACAACATGGCAGATGGATTTCCTTCATCAATTGACAAATTGGACAGAGGTAACTACTCAGCTTGGTCATTAAGGATGGAAGCTTATCTCCAAGGTAGAAGTTTATATGGTTATGTGGCTGGAGATGAAGTTATGCCAAGTTTCAGGAACAAAAGTCAACCAACACAAGAAGAGCAAGAAAGATTGAGCACATGGTGCTCCAAGGATGCACTTGCAAGGTCTTATCTCCTCAACTCTATCTCAGATTTTTTGTTGCCTCACATTAGAAGTTGTAAGACATCTCAGGAAGTGTGGGATGCACTTGAAGCTTTCTTTTCTTCAAGTACCAAAGCTAGGAAGCATCAACTATGGCTGGAGTTCACAACTCTCAAGAAAGCTCCCAAACAAAATGTGATTGATTTTGTCACAAAGCTCAAGGACATAGCGGATCAGTTGGGAAGCATTGGAGAGGTAATAGATGAAGAGCAAATTGTAAGGCAGGTCATCAATGGCTTGAAGGCAGATGATAAGTGGGAAGCATTCACCACAGCTATGGATTTGTACATGGACATGCATGTACCTGATTTCAACACACTCATTGGACAACTACTTACTCAAGAGGCAAAGCTTATCAAAAATGGAGAAAGCTCTAAAGGTAATCAATCTTTAGCCTTATACACGGATAAAAGCAAGTCTAAAGATAACAAAGGAAAGGCAAAGAAAGTGGATGATGAAGCAGGTACATATCAAGCTAACTATGCAGGTAGAGGAAGACATGGCAGAGGTAGAGGAAGAGGAGGTAGACAAGGCAGGGGGAGATCCCAAGACTCCAACTCATGTTCTATTTGTGGATTAACTAATCATACAACTGAAAATTGCTTTAGGAATTCCAGGAATCAAAGAGGCAAAGGATACAATAGAGGAAGTTATGGCTACTCAAGAGGAAGGTTCAACAACTACCATGGCAACTACAACAACTACAATCATTCAAACTATCAAGGAGGCTACAAAGGAAGGAGAGACTACAATAACTACACAGAAGACTCAAACAAAGAGGATTCATTATTGATCATGAACATGGCTATGCCACAAGGTAAATCTGATGAGCATGTTTTCTACATAGATTCAGGTTGTTCAAATCATGTGGCAGGAAATGTGGCACTCCTATCAGATTTAGAAGATCCAAGGAATAAGCATGAGGTACAAACAGGAGATGATACAAAACATCCTGTGGAGAAAATAGGCAATGTCAAAGCACCTGATGGAAACATCAACCTACTCAGTAAGGTACTCTATGTCCCTACCATTACAAAGAATTTGATAAGTGTTGGGCAGATAGTAGAGAAAGGGTTGCAAGTCAGGTTCACAAAAGCAGGAGCATTTGTTGAAGATCCAAGTCAAGGATTCAGAAGAATTGCAAAAGGTGAAAAGACAGGTAGATTGTTCACATTTGAATTACAGGACACTAGAAACATTGCTCTCTTTAATTATGGCAGTCAGACACTCACAGAATTGGAAGTATGGCACAAAAGGTTAGCACATATTGGTGAAAGGTCATTAAAACAAATCTGCAGGGACCAAAGTGTACTTGGACTTCCTAATTTATCAAAACAACATATGATTTATAAGTGTAGTGCATGTCAATTTGGAAAGTCTCACAAGTTACCATTCATGAAGAAAGGTTATATGCATGGAGATCTCTTGGAGTTGGTTCATACAGATGTATGGGGACCAAGCAAGGAAGCTTCAATATCAGGATCAAGGTATTATGTTTCCTTTATTGATGATTGCAGCAGATGGACTATCCTATTCTTTATGAAACACAAAGATGAAGTTTTTTCATGTTTCAAAAGATATTTGGCTCTTGTGGAGAATCAAACAGGTAAATCACTAAAAAGGCTAAGGTCAGATGGAGGGGGAGAATACTTCTCCCATGAGTTTGATTCTTTTCTTCAAGAAAGAGGAATCAAAAGAGAGGTAACTACAAGGTACACTCCTGAGCAAAATGGAGTGGCAGAAAGGAGGAATAGGACAATTGTTGAAGCTGCAAGGTCTATGTTAAATGAAAAGCATTTACCTAATTACTTATGGGCCGAGGCTGTATCTACAGCCACTTACTTGATTAACAGGTTGCCTTCAAAATCCCTTGATGGAATGACTCCATATGAGGCTTGGAATGGAAGAAGACCAAGCTTAGATCATTGTAAAATTTTTGGATGTATTGCTTTTGCTCATGTTCCTTCACAGGTTAGAGGCAAGATGGATCCAAAAGCAGAAAGGTGTGTATTTATTGGATATGACAACAATCAAAAGGGCTACACGTTATACAACCCTACCAACAAAGGATTCTTGGTAAGCAGAGATGTAGTTTTTGATGAGAACAATTCATGGTATGAAGATTCATGCAGGAAGATCAATTTACCATATGATCTTGAAGAAGATTTTCCAAAGCTTGGTAGAGAACAATCAAAGATTGAAGAACAAGACATCTCAGAGGATGATGAAGAATCTCACATGGAAAAGATCAAAGCACGGAAGTCTAAAGGTAAAGCAAAATTGCAGGAACTTGGACATGAGGCAGAATCATCACATCATGGCCTAAGAAGATCTATGAGGGAGAAGAAAAAACCAGAAAGGTATGGGTTTGACACCTCATTAGTAACTAAACATTCTATCTACATAGCACAGGACATAAACCAAGAGGAGCCATCATCATTTGAAGAGGCCAAAGCAAAAACAGAATGGAAGCATGCAATGAAGGAAGAGATTGAAGCACTTGAGGAAAACAACACTTGGGATTTGGTGCCCAAGACTTCATCCATGAAGGTAATAGGCTCAAGATGGGTCTATAAACTCAAGAAGAATTCTGATGGTTCCATTAACAGGTATAAGGCAAGGCTTGTAGCAAAAGGCTTTGCACAAACTCAGGGAATTGATTATGAGGAGACTTTCTCTCCTGTGGCAAAGATGCCTACTATTAGGGTTTTGCTTAGTATTGCCTCTTCCAAGAATTGGAAGATACTTCAACTAGATGTGAAGAATGCATTCTTGAATGGTTGGATAACAGAAGAGGTATATATGGCACAACCACCTGGTTTTGAGAATCAAGTTTATCCTAATTATGTGTGTAAACTTAACAAAGCATTGTATGGTCTCAAGCAAGCTCCAAGAGCTTGGAATTTCAGGCTTGTTTCATTCTTGTAGGACAAAGGCTTTCAACCAAGCAAAGCAGATCCTTCACTCTTTATTAAAAAGAGTAATTCCGAGGTCATCTACCTATGTGTATATGTAGATGATATTATATTGACAGGAAATGATGCAGATGGTATGAAGAAGATCAAAGATCAGATGACAGAAGAGTTCAAGATAAGTGATTTGGGTTCACTTACCTACTTCCTAGGTTTGGAAGTTGTCTACAAAGATCATGGTTTGTTTCTCACTCAAAGAAAGTACATTAAGGACATGTTGGCAAAATTCAAGATGCAAGATTGTAAGATTGCAGGTACTCCAATGGAGGTTAATCACAAATTGAGCTCACATGAAGGTGAACTCATAGAGGACATCACATCATATCAAAATCTAGTGGGTAGTCTCAACTATGCCACATTGACAAGAGTAGATATATGTTACAGTGTGAGTGTGCTAAGCCAATTTATGCACACACCAAGGAAACCACATATGGATGCTGCCAAAAGGATACTCAAATATCTCAAAGGAACCATAAATGAAGGACTTTACTATCCTTATGTATCTGATTTAGGTTTGAAGCTATTTTCTGATGCAGATTGGGCTGGCTCCAAGGAAGATAGAAGGAGCACTTCTGGTTATCTTACCTTTGCAGGTTCAAAGCTTATTTCATGGTCATCCAAGAAGCAACCCACAGTTGCTCTCTCTTCTACTGAAGCTGAATATAGAGGTCTTGCCATAGCTACACAAGAAGCTATGTGGATGAAGACATTGTTCAAAGATCTTGGATTGGAGTTTGGAACTCCAACTATTTTTGGTGACAATATGAGTTCTATTCATTTGGCAGCTAATCCTATTTTTCATGCAAGGACTAAACATATTGAAGTTCATTATCACTATGTACGAGAGAAGGTTCTAAGCAAAGAGATTCAAATATCATATGTGTCCACTCATCAACAATGTGCAGATATTCTAACCAAAGCATTGGATGGTACAATGCTTTGCAAATTCAAGGCTATGATTGGTTTGCAGGTAATCTTGGAAGATTGAAGACCTCAAGCATACTTGGCTTGAGGGGGAGCTGTTGGAGCAAGTCTATGACAAGCCTAAGTATTGGCTTGAGTCTCACAAAGTCATTAAAGAAGCTTCAAAATGAAGACTATGTAAAGTTCACTTGTGAACTACCTCTTGTAACTTTTGAAGAGTTTACTTAATGTAAAAGTAAGAGAATCTTAAGTGGTTGAGCCCACATGATCAATAATGGAAAGAGAAGCCACGAATTCGTGATTTGTGGTAGGTAGAGAATCAAATCAATCATTGATTGATTGGAGAGTGATTGAGGGAAGTTAGCCTCCCAAACTCAACTATAAATAGATGGCAGTTTTAGTCGTGGTTAGAGAGACCTATGTGAAGACCTCCAAGAGCTGAGCTTTATGCCATTTCAAGGTGTGATTACAAAGCACACATATGTATCAGTAAGTCATTGTATTGTACAAGAAATATACTTTCATTTTCATGATTATTTGAGGTCATCTTTCCATGTTCTTGTGATGTGTACTACTCACTGCCATTACTTCAGTTTTTCTCAGTCAGCTTGCAGAGATTGTTTCTCTGCACTTGGTTCATCATTTTCAGTGATTTAACTTGTTAAAGTTAGCTCTATAAGTCTACTATATGCTCACAAATGTTCATGTCATTTGGATGTTGGAATCTTCAGTTATGTTCATTTGAAGTCAACAGGGTATGTTCATCTTCACTTCTCTGTCAGGTACCCGACTTTTTCAGTCATCTTGTCAGAGTCATTTCTCAGTTTTTACTCATTCAAATTCAGTGATTTCAAGCTTGTTGGATTCAGCTTACTGTCTAGTATAAGCATACAAATTTTCATGATCATTGGATTCTTACATCTTGAGTTATATTAATTTTTCTGCTCACTGGTCTATTTCTGTAGCAGCCCGTGAAAATCGGGATGATGTCATCACTTGTTAAAAGTCATTCTCAGTGTGTGGTTTGTTATTTTTGATGAGATTACTCTCTCAAGTTAGCTCTTTAAGCTACCTAGCCTTCCCCAAGAGGAAGTAATCTAATTGCTGCTGTGCTCAGAGAATTATGTAAATGTTGGTGCATGACAATCATCAATTGAAGGATTATGGAGAAATGAAGTCAAGGAGTCAAGAAGAAAACAAAGTCAGATGATTGAAGGAAGGACATATTCAGAAAATCCAAAGACATGAACACATATGTACATTAGTTGACTTATACCTTTGTTTAGTCATACACTTGTATATATTCATCTATAAATATGTTGGAAAATGTCGGGCAAGTAGAGCAATAGAAGATTTGAGAATAGGGAGAGAAAAATTAGTGTCATTAGACACATGAAGAGTGAGTGAATTGACCATCCTCACTTAGATGTAAATTTTCTGAGAAATCGAGAATTTTTGCGCCCGATATTTTGCTGTCTGCTCCTTCTGTGCTTAATCTTTTGAGAAATCCTTTTGCACGTATCTAAGTCCATAGCTAATCTATCTATGGCTAGAATTTGAGAGGTTAATTGTAATCAGGCTGTGAGAATTTTGATTAGGAACATTCATATGTAATAATGTTCTAACAGTCGAGAAATCTGGCGCACATTTCATCTTCAATGAAATGATCATTGCTCAGTCTACAGTGTAAAGTTTTACACAAATGAGGACTTAAAATTTAAGTTGGAAGATAAGCCATCTATGGCTAGAAGATCTTGATCAAACGGGTTCAGAGTTGGGAGAACCAGTGCTAAGAAGTTGCAGGTGTCAAAGTCGTCATTGCAGAGAAGCACTTTCAGACATAGGTAAAGTGTTTCACACATTTCTCAGTGTATGGTTAATCTTTTTGAGAGATTTAACTTGGCAAAGTTGCGCAACCTTAAGGCGAAGTGTTGTGCAAAGTTTGATCAAAAACTTTACAGGATTGATTAGTCAATGAGTGACTAATCTGCAGCAGACTTTTCAGAGAAGTTGAATTTTTCAGAACTTTCAATATTTCTGATAATTTGATGAATGATCTCTAAGTTTGGTGGAGTCTAAGGTTAACCTTGACATAGAGGTGATCTAACTTCAAGGTTAACTTGTTCTTTTGGAGATTAACACTCTCCATCAGTGGTATCAGAGCAGGTTGTGTCAAAATTGAAGTGAAGAAGACTCCGACTATTGCAGAAATACAAAACTTTACATTTTGAAGGTGCAGAAGGGTAAAGGTTGAAGAAAGATCAAAGGAAGACATACAAAGAGCATCAAAAGGATCAGAAGGAGCAACATTCGAAGTAAAGGTACATTCATTATCTGTAAAGGTTAAAGTTTTGAGACTACAGGTGAATCAAAGATGGGAGATAGTCTCCAAATTGAAAAGTTGGATAGAGAGAACTATCCTGCATGGTCTATGAGGATGGAAGCTCACCTTATGAGCAAAGATCTGATAGGTTACATCACAGGAGATGAAGAAAAGCCAGAATTCAGAGATCCTAGTGTTCCAACTAGGGAGGAGCTTGCAGATTTGAAGAATTGGATGAAGAAGGATGCTCAAGCAAGAAGCATCATCTACATGGCAGTCAATGACTATTTGCTTCCTCACATTAGAGGACTTGAAAGTGCTTGTGACATTTGGAATGCTTTGGAAGAGCATTTCCAAAATACAACCAAATCAAGGAAGGCTTCACTATGGGCAGAGTTTACTACCTTCAAGAAGAAGGCCTCACAATCAATTTCTGATTATGTGACAAAGATGAAGGACATTGCAGATTCTTTAGGTGCAGTGGATGAAGATATTGAAGAAGACAAATTGGTAAGACAAATACTCACAGGACTAAGAGGAGATGAGAAATGGAAGCCTTTCATTTTATCTACAGAACTTTCATTAGATCACTTTACTCCTGATTTGAATCAATTGTTAGGTCATATGCTAACTTTTGAGAATGATATCAAAGGAGATGTTGATAAGAGTGCAGGTCATGCAATGTATTCTAAAGACAAGAAGAAAGCCAACAAAGGAAAGCAACAATCAGGTGAAGAAGAAGGTACTTCAAACCAAGCAAACTTCATAAGAGGAAAAGGAAATGGCAGGAGTAGAGGAAGAGGCAAAAACAACAAAGAGAGTGTAAGAGCTTGTTGGATATGTGGTAAGACCAATCATCTATCTCATGATTGTTGGCACAATAATCAAAACAATGGTAATTATCAGAACTTTAATCAAAGAGGAAGAGGAGGTAGATTTCAGAGAGGAAACTTCAGAGGTAGAGGTGGTAGGAATTCTTTTGGAAGAGGTGGTGGAAGAAACTTCCAAAGTCAATCCTATAATAACACCTACTATAACTATGCATCAGATCAAAAGGAGGACTCGACTCTCATTATGAATACATGTGAAACTTCACATGAGGACATGAGAGTGTTTTATATTGATTCAGGATGTAGTAATCATTTGAGTGGAAATATTGCTTTGATGACTGACCTAGATCATAATGCAATTAATCATACAGTTCAGACAGGTGATAATACAAAGCATAAGGTAAAATCAATTGGTTCAGTCAAAGCTAAGGATGGGAGCACTCTTCTGAGTAAGGTACTTTATGTTCCCACAATTCCAAAGAATTTGATCAGTGTAGGTCAAATTGTGGAAAAAGGTTATGAGGTAAGGTTTACCAATGATGGAGTTTATGTGGAAGACCCTAGTCAAGGGAATAAACAAGTTATTGCAGGAAAGAAAGAAGGAAGGCTTTTCACATTGAAGGTACAAGGAAATGTTGGACATGCTATGTTCACATATGGAGAGCAGAAGGTGTCAGAATTGGATCTTTGGCACAAAAGACTTGGACACTTTAATGAAAGAGGTATCAAAGAAATGATTAACAATGATTCAGTACTTGGAATGCCTAACATTGCAGGTCAACACATGACATACAGATGTGAGGCATGTCAATTAGGTAAGGCTCATAAGCAATCCTATTCCAAGCATGGAATTATGTACTCAGAAAGACTTGAATTGGTGCATACAGATGTGTGGGGTCCTTCAAAGGACTTTAGTATAAATGGTTCAAGATATTATGTCATATATGTTGATGATGCTACCAGGTGGATCACAATTTATGTGATTAAGGAAAAGTCAGAAGTGTTTAATACATTTAAACACTATCATGCATATGCAGAAAGGATTACAGGTCAAAAATTGAAGAGACTTAGGTCAGATGGAGGGGGAGAGTATTTTTCAAATGAGTTCAATGATTATTTGTGGAATGCAGGTATAAAGAGAGAAGTTACTTGCAGGTACTCTCCTCAACAAAATGGGGTAGCAGAAAGAAGAAATAGGACACTTATTGAGTTTGCAAGGTCCATGATGAAAGAGAAGAATTGCCCAAATTATTTGTGGGCTGAGGCTGTTAATACAGCTACATATTTGGTTAATAGATTGCCTTGTAAAGCTTTGCAGGGTATGACACCATATGAAGCTTGGTGGGGTAAGAAACCTACCTTGGATCATTGCAGAATATTTGGATGCTTGGCATATGCATATGTGCCATCTCAATTGAGGCATAAGTTGGAGCCTAAGGCAGAGAAATATGTTTTTATTGGCTATGATGATAAGCAAATGGGATACAGGTTGTGGAGTCCATCCACAAAGCAATTTATTGTATCCAAAGATGTTACATTTGATGAGCAAGGTACTTGGTATGCAGGTAAATATAATGTACATGCAGATGATGAAGAAGTGGTAGATCAAAGGAAAGGTAAAGCAAAGATTCAGTTACTTGATGAAAGTGAGAGTAATGAAGTGCAGGTTGAAGTTGAAGAGAGGCCAAGGTTTGATCCAGAATGTGATGAACCAGAGACCTCAAGAAGTGCAGAAGTTAGGAGATCATCTAGGCACAGATGGCAACCTACAAGGTATAGCTATGACACTTCATTCTTGACTACTAAAGATTATGCTTATTTGGTAAAAACAGATGAAGACCCTTCTACATATGAAGAGGCCAAAGGAAAGAAGAATTGGGAAGATGCTATGCAAGAGGAGTATGATGCATTGATAGAGAATCAAACATGGGATTTGGTTCCTAAACCTAATAGTCAGAAGATCATTGGATGTAAGTGGGTTTACAAAACTAAAAGATTTGCAGATGGAAGTGTGTCTAGGTACAAAGCTAGACTTGTTGTGAAAGGGTATGCACAGACATATGGAGTGGACTATGATGAGACATATAGTCCTGTGGCAAAGATGACAACCATCAGGACACTCATTGCAATTGCTGCTTGTAAAGGTTGGAAGTTGTCTCAATTAGATGTTAAAAATGCTTTCTTAAATGGTTACATTTCAGATGAAGTCTACATGGAGCAACCAGATGGGTTCAAAGATCAAGTGAGTCCAAATTATGTGTGTAAGCTCAAGAGAGCTTTGTATGGGTTGAAGCAAGCCCCAAGGGCTTGGAATTATAGGCTTGTGAAATTCTTGAATGATCTTGGTTTTCAAGCATCAAAGGCAGATAGTAGCTTGCTAGTCAAAACAAGTGAAGATGGATTCATTTATGTGTGTATTTATGTTGATGACATAATACTTACAGGAACAGATGATAAGGGGATACAAATGATCAAGAAGCAGATGGAGAAAGAGTTCAAAATCAGTGATTTGGGGAACCTATCATTCTTCTTGGGAATGGAGATTTCTTATACTCAACATGGAGTATATGTGACTCAAGAAAGGTATCTTAAAAATTTGCTAACCAAATTTAAAATGGAAGATTGCAGGGTTGCACCTACACCTTTGGAAGTGAACCATAAATTGTCTAGGTTTGGAGGAGAAGAGTTCAGAGATATGAAACTCTATCAAAGTTTGGTTGGTAGCTTGATTTATGCTACATTGACAAGGCCTGACTTGTCATATGCAGTTGGTGTGCTTTCACAATTCATGCATTGTCCTAGAAAGGAACATTGGATTGCAGGACAAAGAGTACTTAGGTACATCAAGGGTACACTCAAAGAAGGGTTGTACTATGGATTTACTTCAGATACAAAAATCAAGATATATAGTGATGCAGATTGGGCAGGTAATGTGGATGATAGAAGATCAACACATGGATACTTGTGCTATGTAGGAGACAAATTGATTTCATGGTGTTCCAAGAAGCAACATACAGTTGCTTTGTCATCCACAGAGGCAGAATATAAAGGTATGGTGGAAGCTACAAAAGAGGTAATATGGCTAAAGACACTTTTGAAAGTTTTTGATGTGATTCAGAGTACTCCTATTATTTGTGGAGACAATATGAGTTCATTATACTTGGCAGCTAATCCTGTATTTCATGCTAGAACTAAGCATATTGAAATACAGTATCATTTCCTGAGAGAGAAGGTCATTGAGAAGGAGATTGAAGTCATACACACTCCCACAAAAGATCAAGTTGCAGATATGATGACAAAAAGTCTAGATGGACCAAAACTACAAAGATTCAAAGATATGGCTGGAGTAAAGAAGATAGAGAAGAACCTCAATTAATGATTGAGGGGGAGCTGTTGGTGCATGACAATCATCAATTGAAGGATTATGGAGAAATGAAGTCAAGGAGTCAAGAAGAAAACAAAGTCAGATGATTGAAGGAAGGACATATTCAGAAAATCCAAAGACATGAACACATATGTACATTAGTTGACTTATACCTTTGTTTAGTCATACACTTGTATATATTCATCTATAAATATGTTGGAAAATGTCGGGCAAGTAGAGCAATAGAAGATTTGAGAATAGGGAGAGAAAAATTAGTGTCATTAGACACATGAAGAGTGAGTGAATTGACCATCCTCACTTAGATGTAAATTTTCTGAGAAATCGAGAATTTTTGCGCCCGATATTTTGCTGTCTGCTCCTTCTGTGCTTAATCTTTTGAGAAATCCTTTTGCACGTATCTAAGTCCATAGCTAATCTATCTATGGCTAGAATTTGAGAGGTTAATTGTAATCAGGCTGTGAGAATTTTGATTAGGAACATTCATATGTAATAATGTTCTAACAGTCGAGAAATCTGGCGCACATTTCATCTTCAATGAAATGATCATTGCTCAGTCTACAGTGTAAAGTTTTACACAAATGAGGACTTAAAATTTAAGTTGGAAGATAAGCCATCTATGGCTAGAAGATCTTGATCAAACGGGTTCAGAGTTGGGAGAACCAGTGCTAAGAAGTTGCAGGTGTCAAAGTCGTCATTGCAGAGAAGCACTTTCAGACATAGGTAAAGTGTTTCACACATTTCTCAGTGTATGGTTAATCTTTTTGAGAGATTTAACTTGGCAAAGTTGCGCAACCTTAAGGCGAAGTGTTGTGCAAAGTTTTATCAAAAACTTTACAGGATTGATTAGTCAATGAGTGACTAATCTGCAGCAGACTTTTCAGAGAAGTTGAATTTTTCAGAACTTTCAATATTTCTGATAATTTGATGAATGATCTCTAAGTTTGGTGGAGTCTAAGGTTAACCTTGACATAGAGGTGATCTAACTTCAAGGTTAACTTGTTCTTTTGGAGATTAACACTCTCCATCAGTAAAACACTGGACAGGTGTATCAACCAAGAATAGCAAGTTTTCACCTCTGAGCTAACTCCAACTTATCTGTTTTGATCTATCTTTTTGAGAGTGATCTTCCAAGGTACATAGGGTGTCTAATACATCCATTGGCAAGCTAAAAGGGCCCACCATCTACTCCTGGAGTTCATTTGGCTGGTGTAGAGCAAAGATTTTGCAACACCTCTTCATCTTCAACACATACCTATCCATCTCTTCACAATGAGCATGCCTATTTTGCATTTAATTACAATTTTCTAGACACACAGGCATATGTAGATCACTCAAAACAAATAGGTCAACATTAGGGAGCACCAATCAACCACAAATAATTTCCATAGATAAATTCTATTGACCTACATATTTCCAAATATTGATTAAAGTGTGAGGATGTTAATCTTACAATTATAGTTAAATCTTGCTTGAAAATTTGTGAGATAGTAGAGGTGTCATCTATAGATCTTATACATGCAAATGTTTCAATTTATTTTGATAGAAATTTTTTTTCATTCATGAAGTGCTCTATTTTGAAAGATTAACACCGAGCAAGCGTTGTGCCGCATAGTGTCAAGCTAAAGACATTGAAGTGCATGAAGAAATCATCAACTGCTCACTTGTGAGAACATCTATGAATTCATCTTTGTGTGTGCATAGAACAGCCTAACCTTTTTAATTCACATACATGCACTTTGTATCTTAGGATGGGTGGAACTTTGTCTCTTACCTAGTTCTAAGTACTAGATATCCAAACTTTTGTGTGATAGGTGGCAACCCTAGTTGAGCTAAGGGATTTCGCATTAAATTTGGTTACATAGGTTGCACCGTAGCCTATAGTGGTGGCCTGATAGGTGGTACATATACTATGGGCATGAAACTTTATGGTATTTCATCTCCTCGTATGCCAATGATGTATGCCTCTATGGGTTGCAAAGATTCTTGTAGTTGTACAATTGAGGGCTATTTTATATTGATTCTCACTCCTATATCTATGAGATCCTTATAGATTTGCACCTTGATTGTTTCCAATCGTACTTGAATATAGGGGCCTCGATCAATGAGTTTATGAAAGGATCATTTACTATCTGTACATGTAACCATAGGGAAGTTTGTTTGTTCCCTTCTGCATTGGCATGCAAAGCTTTTTTCCTCCATAAGGCTAATCGTGAGGAGATCTATATTATAGACATCTTCATACATGCACTCTTCCATGGTGACATCATGTTCATTCACACAAACATCACGTGTGGCTAATATCTAGATCCAACCTTGGGATTGAAGTTAAGTCACTTGGTTTATTCAGAAGTTTATGTTACACTTATGCATTCTTCAAGTAGCTTTGATGTGAATCTTCTCCCTATACATGGGTGGTTTTTAATCTGGTGATGGCTAGAGGTTTTCTCCCCATGTTACCACATACATGATACACTCATATGTGGTGGTACTTTGTACTTAGGGATATTATTGATCTCTTACTTAAGCTCTATTCATCCTTAAAGAGAGATCTATTCCAACCATCTATCTTCTTCATGTCTCTTTTTGCATTTGTTCTCAATGTTTGTGTGCTTCTTGTGTGTCTCTTGCACTTCTACCCACACCCAAGAATGGTATCATAATAGGTTCAACTCCTTCTAAATTTGTAGTTCAATAGCTAGAAAGCATTTCTACTAGTCCTACTAGGGCTTTACCCCCATAGATGATATTATTTCGGATGCATCATTCATCTCTACATTGCTCAATATATTAATAGAATCTTTTCAAAGCTTTGCCACTACAATCGGTTTGGTTCCGAAAGGGAATCCAAATATGTATGAATTTGATGAGGTTGTGTCTCTTTTTTTTATAAGAAGAGAAATCTAGAGTGAATATGAGTGGTTTGATTGATGGAACACAAGAACTTGCTATCTCAAAAAAAAATGGGAAATAAAGTGTGGTTCAGATTTGGGTTCATCAAAACCAAAGCCTCAACCTCCTGCTTCCACTCATTCCTCTTCCACTCATTCCTTTAATGATGCTTATTTGCAAAAGAAGAAGAGATGCAAACATTGTTGGAAGGCTGCTAATACTATTGAAGAGCATACAAAAGTTTCTAAGCAAAATGAAAAGAAGAAGGAATTGCTGAAAATTCATGAAATGCAAAGAATAATGAAGCCAACATGGTTGAGAGGTGGGATCCTTCGCTAATGGATTAGAACAAAGGACTTAAGTTTGCACACTAACAATGATCTAATGAATATGTCAAATGCATTCATAGGGATCAAGAAGGTAGTTGAGAGAAAGTTGATAGTGGATATAAGTTAAAGAAGGTAAGTTGATTGTGCAAAAATGGTAGATAAAAACATAAAACCATAATTCAGTAGATGATAGGTGAAAAAAAGATGGTAGAAAAAAAAAGCCAAATCATAGTAATTCATAACAAATTGCATGATATTTATAAAACACTTAAAGCCCATTATGATCATTAGTAGTGGAGATGAATGGATGTCAGTGAAAGACAACCATTTTTGGTTGTGTGTAGAATTGGGAGAGAGACACAAGAAACACACATAAAAAGCACAAATGCAGAAAGGTACATGGAGAAGACATATGGTTCGGATAGCTATCTCTATTGATGATGAACAGAACAAAAGTAAGAGTTGAATAATATCTCTAAGTACAAAGTACCACCACATATTAGTGTAATATGTATGTGGTAACATGAGCAAAAACCTATCGCGAACACTAGATTAAAAAGTACCCATGTATAGGGAAAAGGTTCACAACAAAGCTACTCGAGGAACACGTAAGTGTAACGAACCCCCTTAGAGAAAATGATGTGAACACATACAAGGAGTGACAAATCAACTTCACTAGGCAATAAGGAAAAAGCATTGCAAAAAGCTTCAAGATTTGCATGTGGAAGAGCTTTGGTGAATATGTCTACCACATTATCTTGTGTAGGCACATATCCAAATTAGTATCTCTTGCATGAAAGTACTCTCTCACATATCTATAATGCACCTCAATGTGTTTGGCTTGTGCATGAAACACTAGATTTTGTGAAATAATTAATGCAATCTCACTATCATTGAGAATATGCATAGCAATGTCAATCTCCATGTGTTAGTGTCAAGCCAATGCATGAATCGACTCAACTAGGAAACTGCATATTGTATATCTTGCCTTGTGCAGCATGCATATATAAGACATCCCACAACTTTCTGATAAAGCAAAGTGTCAAATGCACCACTATAATCCTCAACTGAGAATCAAATCCTATCTCCACTAGTGTGACACCCAAAAGACCAAGATAAGTGACATCAAAAGTATGCTACAAATCAGCGATAAGTATGTCAAGGTTTGCATCACACGACCGAATCAACAATATCTCATCAACAAAGAACAAGCATTGGGAGGTCAGCCCCATCTTTGCGTGCATAGAGTATGCTTTCAATGGGAGTAAACATGAAGCCAAGAGCAATAAAGTTCTTATGAATTTCTTCATGTCATGCGCATGGAGCTTTTTTGATACCATATAAGGCTTTACGCAAGCGACAAACCATATGATACAAACCACGTAGATTAATGTCATGAGGAGATACAAAATAGTAGACAAAATACACAATCCAATTCCCCCCCTTAAGGTTCTATGGGGAAGCTGCATGATGCTAGAGGGCCTTTATTTTTACCTTGAATGGCAACCCGATGGCCTCAAAAGTTTATGGCCCAGCTAACCTAATGAATAGGCTCACAAAGATCATCTATGACCATCAATGCTCACACATAGACCTCATGAAACTTAAAAGTTAGGGGTCCACAAATGTCCGAGCTCTCACAATGGCTTCTCCTCATAATGAAGTTGTCACAACTTAGAACATCATGGATCATTTGTGGTCACTTGAGGGTGGACTATTGAGCATATCTAATGGATCGAACACATAGTTTGCACACATGACCAACTCCATCGAAAACTTATCAAGAAGGTGTTTCCTTTAATCATATAACATGCCATTTTAAGGAGTGTTCTATTATTACACTCATAAACACCATTTTGCATAGGTGTATATGGAATTTTACATTAGATTTGAATTCCTCTCCAAAAGATGGACTCTTGATAGGACCACATACATCGCTATGAAAAAGATGCAATTTTCGTCTAGTGTGTATATGAGTATGTTTTGGAAAAGAAGAATGATGCATGTCACTCTAGCACAATGGTGTGTACCAACGTGAGGAGATACACCTCATAAATGTCAATCCGTGGAGACGTGAGGACCGGTATGAAGACCAAGAGCAAGTGAAGTGCACAAGTGCGTGAGTGAAAGCACACAAGCATGCACACACATACACACACATGCACACAAGGTAAGAGCAAAGAGTGGAACAATGGAAAGCTTCGATTACCAAATGAACTCTATTACCAAGCTGAAATGTACCACAAGCTAGCCTCAAAAATGAGCTCTCCAGCACTTTTTATAGTTTTTGAGTGGTTTTGGCCCTGTCCAGACCTAGTGTCCGGCCTAGTTAAAAATTAGGTTCTAGGGCTTATTTGGGGGCTCAAACGGAATCTAAAAATTATGAAATTTGGTAGTATGATACATCTAATACTCCTCAAGCTCAAGGACTCCTTGGCTTGAACAAAATGGAGCTGTAAAAATAGAAAATGGTATTTACAATGATATTTAGTGATAAAAATCACTATTTTTATAGGGATTTCTTCTGGAAATTTGACATGTGAATCTTGGAGCTCCCTACTTGCTCCTTCTTCTCGTGTGTTCACTTCCTTGATGCGCTTCCATGCTTTCTCCTTGATCTTGAGCTGCAACACTCCCCCCCCTCTTGAGTCTGTCGTCCCTGACAGACCCTTGTTGTAGTGGTTGTTCCATGTAGTACATTGAGAGGTAGTTCCCTTCATGTGTCAACAGCACCGGTCCATCTTTCCAATGCAGCTTGGTCATTTGTCTGGTTCTTCACTTTGTCATTGCTGCCTTTGCATGGACTTCTTCCTTGTATTCCAGCTTGATATTGTCTTTGTGAGCTTTCAAAAATTGTGAGCTACTCAAAAGAGGTTATCACTGTGGATTATGAGTAACTCCCATGGTGCATTGCTTCTGCGCTTGTTGTTGTCACCGTGATGTCCGCTGGTTCGTCCAAAGATGGTGTTCCGTGTTTTCATGCCTAGTACTTGTAACCCAGAAATGATGATGGGTAAATATATTAGTGCATGGGTTGAAAACATTGGGTGCCTTGTGCACGGCCTTGTAATGTGGCCCTATGTATGCGTACTTGGGAAATGCATGGGAAGAAGTATGGTGCAAGAAATTGGGTCTTGAGCGAAGTGCTCAAGGGTATGCCGACGAAGAGGATTCCTAAGGTATCATGGTTATAGTGTTGTTGAAGCATGCATATCTTACCATGTTGAAAGGTCTGTCGATCTTTATCTCCTCGTGTTGTACATCATCATTGTGTTTGACCGCTGGCTTGTCGTTTTGTTGATGGATGGCCTTGCTGCTGGATGAGCTTCTTCAAACGCATGGTCATGTCTCCTCTCTCTCTTTTTTTTTTTTTTTGGAACAATGGCATAAAACAAGAAGAAAGGTGTTAGTATTAATAAAATATTGTACATGTGTCACATGTGCCTGGGATTCGCAATTGTATCTATGCACGGTCGTGTAATGTGGCTCTAGATTAATGCATACTTTGAAAATGCATGACCTGAATGGTGCAAAAGACAAGGTTATGCCAAAGGCACATGGGTTGTTGTTGGTCGAGGCTTTTTTATGTTAATTCTAGACTTGATGCAATTTTTGTTTGGAGGTGTCGAGTGGATCTTGAAATGAGGTAATCCTCCTGATTGGAACCCATTTTAGAATAGGATTTGACCCTGTAGAGATCACCTCAGGCCACTTCATCTTTGGATGCTTTCCAAACTTTGGTATCCAGTGTGGTTGGTTCGTTGGTTCGGTGGGTGTTACTGGTGCTTTTGGCTTCCAAACCCATATCCTTAATGATTGTCTGCTTACTTTGGCAGAAGGGTTGGTTTTATCTTCTTTTGGTCTTTGTGCTCTGTTCTTACCCTTTTCTCTCCTTGGCTTCGTTGTCGAGACCTTTTGCATGGTGGGGAACATAGGTCGTTGTGTCTGTAAGAGTTGCTTGTGTACCCACATCTGTGATCGCCCTTGTTGAGCTATAGCTAACTTCTTAGGCACCCAAATTTGCATGTGATGATGGTCGGCCGTCATCAATTGCTTTGGTACCCAAACCTGTTGAAGACCTTGGGATTGAGCTTGTCCTCGTTTCTGGGTGCTTCTTTTAGCATGTTTAGCTTGCTTAGATGGGATTGGTTGTGGTAAAGCTAGTGGTTGTTCTCCTTTTTCTACCCAAATCTGCTTCATGCCTGGAGCTTCTTTCTTCGTGAATTCCGTCTGTCGAGTTGATATAGCAGATGTCATTTTTGCTTGCCTCCTTGGTTGGGTTACACTTGCATTAGTATGTGAAGAAGAAGAGAGGTGTGCTGGCCTTTGAGCTTTGGCTTTCATGATTGAGTCCTTGTGCGTCATAGGGTCGGTGACACACACAAAATTTTCTTTACGAAGATTAGTTTCAGGAGAACTAAGAGAATGTGTGACCTTTGGATTTGTGAGCATGCACTTGTCTAATTCTAATGTAATGCATTGTTCATGTACCCAAACTTGAAGAAGTTGACTTCTTAGGTTCAAGTTGACTGCATGGTCATAGATCCAATCTTGACCTAGGACAAGTGGCTCTGTAAGGTCCGCATCATGACACACTAGCATTTTGACTTTTATTGGAACATCTTGAAGGTAGATGGGAAGTTCCACCTCGCCTAAACAAGGGGTTTCCACACCTCCCAATCCTATGAGATAGGCTTCTATGGGCTTGATGTCCAACTGCAGGTCTTAGCAGTATGAAAGTCTAACTGCACTAGTTGCTGCACCTGAGTCAATTAATGCCCTCACAGTCTTTGCATTCTTCCCTTGCCCTACCGCTATGGTCACAAATGGACGTCCATCAATTATTTGAGAAGCAGTAAGGTCTGATTTTTGGCACATGTCCATGTGATATTTTGGAGCTTTTGTGTTGATCTCTAGGCCTAATCGTCGTAACTTATTTCTTCTGATGCGCTCTCTCGCCTCTGCTTGTGCTTCTTCTCTAACCCTTAACTCCTCTTCTTTTCGCTTCTTAGCAGTGTTGAGTCTCATTAGCATTTCCTCTGTAAGAGGTTCTTGATATAGCTTGACTCGACAACCACTGATATAGTTTGGTAAGACATCGCCTTCTAGTGTGGCCAATTGAACTGCACCGCTAGTGGAAATTCTATTAATGATCATGGGTCCATATCCTCTTTTTTCCAATTTACGGGCATGTTGCTTTAGTGTATAAACCAACACTAGGTCTCCCTCTTTCAAGCCTTTATCCTTGATATGTGCATCAAAGTATGCCTTTTGCCTTTTCTTTGCAGCATAGATGTCTGTCGCTGCTCGTAGCCTTGTCTCACCTAAGCGTTCTAAATCAAAGATCCTCGAGGATAACTCGTGTCCGTTCCAATCATGCTCTTGTGCTACTTTTAAAGTTGGGATTAGGAAATCCAATGGTAGCACAACATTTTGTCCGAAGACCATCTGACATGGGGTGGCATTGAGTACCGTTTTATAAGCAACTCGGTAGGCCCAAACAGCATGATGAAGTTGTTTGTCCCAATCAGAGCGTTTGTTATTTACGAGTTTTGTCAATACGTTACATAGGATCTTATTCGTGCTCTCAGCTTGTCCGTTAGCTTGTGGATGATAGGGGGCAGACTTCTTGTGTATCACCAAGAATTCTTGGAGAAGATTTTCAATGACTTCATTCAAGAAGTGTGTGCCTCTATCACTAACTAATTCTATTGGTAATCCATATCTCGTAAACACGTTCTCGAATAAAAACTTCGCCGTAGTTTCAGCACCGTTCTTTGTTGTGGCTTTGACTTCTACCCACTTTGTGAGGTAGTCCATGGCTACAATAATGTATTCTGCATGGGAGTTTCTAGCTGGGGGGTTAATAGGACCTACAAAGTCTAGGCCCCACTTTGAGAATGCACGTCCTCCCATCATTGGCCTTAGAGGCATCTCATCTTTTCGAATTGGGTACTGGGCACGTTGACATGTGTCACATTTCTTCACATAGGTATGTGCATCCATATGAAGAGTGGGCCACCAAAGTCCTGAGAATAGAATAGACTTGATTACTCTGTCAGGTCCAAAGTGTCCACCTGCCACACTGCTATGTGCAGTTTCTAAGACTCTCAAATAATCTGATTCATGAACGCACAATCTTAAATAGCCATCTTTGCCTCTTCGGTATAGGTTATCACCTACTAAGGCATAGTCTTTAGCCTCCTGCTCCATACTTCGTTTTCTTGCTAAACTTGCCTCCTTGGGGGATGTTCCCGATCTCATGAATTCTACCAATGGAGCACTCCAGTCAGGAATTAACGACACGTGATAAAGGGTAGCATGCTCCACTGGGGGTTGCTCTTTGCATATTGGACAATTCTTCATCCACTCACGAATTTCTTTATCCGTACTAGGCCAATACACTCCTAAACGTTTTAGATTTTGCAGTGTTCGTTGTTTAGAATAGTGATTCCCTAGAAATCCTTCATGGGCTTGTTGCAACCAACTACTATGCTCATCATCCTCGACACAACAAGCTAGAACACCTTCCGTGTCTTGTTTATACATGCTTCCTGCCAATATTTGATAGCTTTGTGACCGCACAATTTCATACCTGTCCGTCTTCACCTTTTTATTTGCGGGTCCAAAGGTTAGGAGTGGTACCAACGTATTTGCCCATTTAGGAACAACTTCTAGATTGAACAGATAAGCATCGGGCAATTCATCCGACACTCCTTGCGGTGGCTCTCCTGAAGTGATGCGAGAAAGGTGATCTGCTCTAAGGTGGGTCTTACCTTGCCTAACAACCACTTCAAAGTCATATTCCATTAGTAAGAGGAACCATCTTACTAAGCGTCCAGTATTGCAAGGTTTATTGACCAAGTATAATAAGGCTTGATGATCGGTGAAGAACTTAAACTTGTTGGACAATAAATAGTGTCTAAATTTCTTTACAGCATATACCATGCCTAAGCCTTCTCTTTCGGTTGTGGTGTAGTTTCGTTCAGCAACATTCAAGTGCCTGCTAGCATATGCTATAGGCAAATCTAAATTCCCTTCACCAGTTGGTTGTGACAGCACACATCCTATTGCATAATTGGATGCATCCACATGTACGTGGAATGGCTTATTCCAATCAGGAGTCGTCAGTATTGGTGTTGTGCACAAGCGTCTCTTCAGCTCATTGAAGGACTTCTCGCATTCATCGTTCCACTCAAAATTTGTCAATAAGGCATAAAGAGGTTTAGCTATGATTGCATACATGTCAATGAACCTACGATAATATCCACAATGGCCCATGAAGGCCTGTACCTCTTTAACATTTTTTGGTCTCGGCAACTCCGCTATGGCTTTTAGTTTGTCCTCATCTGTCGATATTCCATTCTTAGAAACAAAATGACCTAAGATTTTACCTTGACGTACCATGAACACACACTTCTCTGGGTTCAGACACACTCGATATTCTCTACACTCATTGAAGATCTGTCTAAGCTCAGGGATGTGGTATCTTCGCTCTTGGGAATGAGCACATAAATCATCCACATATACTTCTAAGCTCTTTCGCAAGAACTCTTTGAAGACATGACACATGAGTCTTTGGAATGTTGCAGGTGCATTGGTGAGCCCAAATGGCATCACACGAAATGCATAGATTCCCCACTCTGTGGCAAAAGCTGTTTTGTGTTGATCTTCTGGGGCAATGGCTACTTGGTTGTAACCTGAAAATCCATCAAGGAAGCTATAAACTTCCTTGCCTGCAACACGCTCCAATAAATGTTCAGTGATTGGAAGTGGATAACTATCTCTGATTGTAGCAGCATTAACTTTTTTAAGGTTAATACACACTCGCAATTTTCCATTCTTTTTGGGCACCACTACAATGGGGGACACCCATTCTGTATGCTCAATCTCATAGATAAATCCAGCTTCAATCAATCTATCAATTTCTTCTTTTATTTTGGCTGCATAAGTGTCATTATATGTGTAGGGCTTATGTTTAGTGGGCTTGGCATCTGCTATCATGGGGATCGTATGAGAACAAATTTCCGGATCTACTCCTTTCAAGTCTCTGTAGTGCCATGCAAATACGTCCCTATATTCCCTTAATAACGCTACCAACTCTACTTCCTCTTCTTTACTCAGGTCATCTCCTATGTATGTACATCTCTCTTCGTTCTCTTCGATGGTGACTACAATTTTTTTGGTCTTTTTTTTGTTATCATATGCTTCTCCTGTTGTGGCCTCTCTCTTAGGCATTCGTACCAAAATTTTTCGGTCTTCTACTTCATATTTCTTGAAATTTTCTCGTACTTCAAACACTTGCTCCTCCTCTCCTTGTTTCACTACTTTTCGTTTCTTTTTCTTTTGACTATCTTCACTCCCATCCTTTGAATTTACCGTTTTGATGCTTGTGAGAGGTTCTTCTTCTTTTTGGGTAAATACTCCTATGTCTTCTAGATAGTGCTCCTCTGAAATAAAGCAGCTATCCATCACAATGGACTCTAGATCATCATCGTTCTCTTCTTCTCTTATGAATTCACTAGGGTCACATTCTTCTAGCAAGGGCTGACACATGAACACTGAAATATCATATCCCTCCTCATCACAATGAGGTGTCCATTGTTCTTGATTGACAGCAATGTCCATGGTGGCTAGGATTTCTGCCCAACCATGAGGCTCAAATTCCTCATCTGGAAATATCATCGGCGTATAGGCTGGGTCTCTAACTAGTCTATCTCCTTGAGAAGTTCCTTTTTCTCTAGCCTTTAAGCATTTTTCCTCTTCCTTTGCGACCTTGCACATCCACAAATGAGTATCCTCATGCATCCAAGATGTATCAGATGAACTTTTAGAATGCAGAGAGACTGAATCTTCTTGCTCCTTGTGGATAGGATTCCACTGTAGGGGTGGAACATCTCTGAAGGTGTAATCCTTCAAATTTACCTTGGTCGTGACCCCTAAGCGTTGCAAGTATAAGGAATTGGTTCCCCAATCCTGTACCACTTGCAGTTGTCGTAGGAAGGGCCTTGCTAGGATCATCTCGTAGACATTATTTTTTTCAAAGTTACATATAGCAAATGTGTGCTCAAACTCTACTCCACAGGTGGTTAGAGTTATCCCTTCGAGCAATCCCAAAGGTCTTTCCACATGGCCCTCAGCCATCTGAAGCTTCATTCTAGTTGGTTTTAATGTGGGCTTGCCCCATCGCTTCCACAGGGAGGTCGTTGCAATAGCAGCACCAGCACCTGAATCTATAATTGCTTTGGTTGTGTAACCTTGGTAGGTGATTGGAAGATAAGTATTACCTTCGTCACCCTCACACATGTCCCCTATTTTATCAAGAGGTATCTCTGGAAATTTCTCTTTAGAGCCTACTTTTGGCATTTTGGAATCAAGTTCGGGAACTTGATCCTTCACATGATTCCATAGCTCGGGTTTTGCTTTGAGCAGCTCCTCTACCGTGAGATGACACTGAACTTTAGTGTTCTTCACGACGTCAGTGTTTCTTGGAATCACCGAGTCTTCATTTCTTACCACTATTGTGGGAGCTCTAATCTGGACAGATTCAGTTTCCCATGGGTCTGTGAACTGTGGCAACTCTTGTAAACAATTAGATTCAAAATCTAACTGTTCATCTTCTTGTTGCTCTGTTTCTTCTCCATAAGTAGATGGAATGTCTTGTGGAAACTGATCATGAAGGTCATCAATCTCAAGGATAGGAGGAGGATTATCCTTCTCCTTGGCCCATTTCTCTTCTTGTATTTCCTGCAAGAACGTTTGAGAGTGTTGTTGAATTGAAAGAGGCTCTCCCTCATCTATGGAGTCAGGAACATAGACTTTCTTTGGTGATGAGCTTTCTCTTTCAATAGTTAGTTGAGCCTGTGGAGGTAACGTAACTTGTGGCTTGTTTACAAACTGCTCTAATCTATCTAGTAAGCCCTGGAAGTGCAAACCCGGTGTAATAGCATTCGTTTGATTGAATGATTGATTGGCCTCGAACATAGCTTGAGCTAGTTCCACCATTTTAATGCACATTTTTGTCCGTTCAATCTCTAAATCTGCTCTAGGGTAGCTCTTATCTAGGTTTGCAGGTGTTGGCCCTTCTTGAAGTCGAGCCTGGTATGCTTTCAACATCATGTCCAAGTGTTCTGGGGTTGGATCTGCAAGAACAGACCCCGGTTGTGGTGGTTCATTTACCGTGATTGGTGAGTGGGGATGAGGTGATGTGGATGGAGTTTGGACTTATGAGGGGCTTTGAGAGGCAATATCTTCTATTTTTGTTTTTGCATCTTTCAGGCTTTCTTCTAGTTCGGATAACTTTTTGGTCCACTTACGATTGGCCTTCTCTCTAGTATCCTTCCATGTTCTTGTTCTTCTCTTACTAGGCTCTCCTGATTCACTTGGCTCTGATTGCTCAGCTGGTTTATTTTGTTGTAAGGCTTGTGCCCTAGTAACTACGTGTATAGGAGCCACATTATCACTACTGGAACTTGAATCCCTTTATAGGCCGACAACATTAATGGGTGTAACCTTTGGTACACTAGCGGGATGTCCGAGACAATCTCTCAAAAGCTGTTCTTTGCCACACTCTAGACAGACAACTTGTATCGTGATGTTCTGCCCTTGTGTCGGAGCTAGTGTGTGGGGTGGTTTTTGTCTTGGCATAGATTGAGGTTGGCTATTTCCTTCATGTTCATATGGTCTAGTTGCTCCTTCGTGGTTCTGGACATGGGCTATACCTAGGAACTTCTCTTCCTTGTTCTGTAGGAGGGTACCCGTATGGTCTATAGTGGGGTGGTACAAATGGTCGTGGCTGTCTATTCATTAGATAGTTTTCATTGTTGTAGTTGGGGTACCTTGGCTCACTATAAGAGTACATGTTAGGCGCTTGAGTTGGTCGTCTATCGTACGGGTAAGGTTGTGATAATCCTAATGCTTCTTGGTTGCAGACATGAGATGGATGATCCCCACCGCAAAGTGTGCAACTTCCTAACATTGGCATTCTCAAGGGGGCGTTTTGGTAGTTCCTTTGTCCTTGTACTCCTAATTTCTTGGCCACCAACTCTGTCACTTCCTCCACATAACGCAAACTAGAAGTTTCCTTGCTCCTTGTCTCCTCTGATTTGATAGGATCCTGTGTGATTTTGAGATCCTCAGCTAAGTTGTCTTCCAAATCTATGCACTCCTGAAGACACTGACTTAGGGTTTGCAGTCGTTTTACGTATACTAAGACTCTCAATGTTCCATTGGTTAGACCTTCTAAAAATAGGGATATCATTTTTTGCTGAGAAGGTCTCTCTGTCACAGGGCATCGGGTTACGTATTGCTTAAACCTTCGTGCTGCATTTTTTACTGTCTCATTGGGAGCTTGTTTGAAACTATGTAGTAAGGATGACGAATTGTGCTTGATCCCGTGCTTCGTGAATTCCCAAATAAGTTCTTGGAAGAATTTTTCAATATGTTCAAAGCAATTTGGATCCAGAGATTGAAACCAAGTTAAGGCTATTCCCGTAAGTGTTAGCCCAAAGGACTCATATTGCATGAAAAAGTCATCCACTTGCTCTGCTCGCAACACCTGCTTGAATTCTGCAATGTGGTCATAGGCTTCTCCTGTGCCATCGTAACGATTTCTCATACATTTGGCCAATTGGATTGGTCTCAGTCTTCTGTCGGGTTCTGGGGATCGAGTTATGATGGGGACACCTTGGGGCGGTTCTGTCCTAAAGGTAGGTCTATTCATATTTCCCATCCTCTAACTAGAGTGGCCGTGGGGGTTGATTCTTGGCATGTTGAATTGTTCATATAGTCTATCGGGTATGCTACCTTGGCTCATTTGTCCTAACGTCACATTTTTTGTTCTTTGTTGGGTTTCGAATGGGTTTTGCGAGGTAGTTTCCTGATCTCGAGCTAACTCTCCTCTTTCATTAATCTGATTAGGACTTTCAGTTACTACATATATCTGGCCCATCTTGTCCCTATAAACTCCACTTTCATACTTGACGGCTGGTCTTTCAATTATTTCGGATTCTGTGGTGTTTATCATTCTTGCTACTGTCCTCTGTAGACCATCAAGGTAGATGGGTATTCCTTGCAAGTTAGTGGATATATATTGAAGAGACATTCGATATTCGCCTTCCACTCTAGACATAAAACCTTCCCTAGGTACGGAACTATGCATGTCTTCAGAAACCAAGAGCCTCTCCCAGTTAAGTGACATTTTTGACTCACTTGTCTATGAACTCAGCACATAGAGTTAACCCCTGAGTTGTGAGTCCCTGACTTGATTGTGTGGTTGATCTTAGTTTCAAGTGATATGGTACTTTATCTATCTCTTCCTAGGTATCATCTTGAGCTTAGGTTCATAAGCCTTGTCTACAAGTCCACAATTGTCCTTTGAATTGCTCAAAATCTTGTGGAACCCCTTGCTTCCTAGTCCAATAGGGAAACAGGGTTTTGGGGGTTAAAACAGGGAAACAGGGCCTCTCAGGAAATGCTTCAAATCAGGCGATACACGATATTTGTAGGACACGATACTCAATCTTTCTCCCAAAACGGTACACGATCTTTGATATGGAACAAAACGATACAGGATCTTTCAACCTGATACGATACGCGATCTCTGGCCGAAACGATCTCTGGCCGAAACGATCTCTGGCCGAAACGATCTCTGGCCGAAATGATCTGTGACCCAAACGATCTCTAGCTGAAACGATCTCTGGCCGAAACGATCTCTGGCCGAAACGATCTCTAACCCAAATGATCTCTGGCCAAAACGATCTCTGACCCAAACGATCTCTGGCCAGGTATCGTGATCGGTATGAAACGATACACGATCGGAGGGAAATATCGCGATACTCAACCACAGGAGATTCACGATACTTGCCAAGTATCGCGATACTCGACCGCGGGAGTAAACAATACTTGGATTTTTTGGAGTCCAAATTCAAAAATTTTTGCAAATATGAGTACCTTGTGTCCTCCTTGTCACTCCTATGTGTCTGTAGATGCAAAATCTTCCTTCAAACCCATGATATTGCACTCACGATACTTGGCGCAGGTTTCGTTATGTCCGGGGCTGTTCACTCAGATTTTTAGCTATTTTGGTGCTACTTCTTCAACGCCTCTATTCTGCACCCTCTCTAAGCTTCTTGCTCACAACCACAAGTAGAAACAAAGTGAATGTACTCTAAAAAATGGAAAAAACTGAGAAAATGAAGGTGGGTGGAGATGGTGATGATGATGAAGATGAAGAACAAGAAAAATTCTAAAACTCAACTGAAAATGATGATTTTTTTTTTTTTTACCTTCCAACGTCGCTACTCTACGTCTTACCATCACACGCTCGTCCTCCAAGCTCTCTCCCCATCAACGGCGCCAAATTTGGTGTCACTCTAACACAATGGTGTGTACCAACGTGAGGAGATACACCTCATAAATGTCAATCTGTGGAGACGTGAGGACCGGTATGAAGACCAAGAGCAAGTGAAGTGCACAAGTGCGTGAGTGAAAGCACACAAGCATGCACACACATACACACACATGCGCACAAGGTAAGAGCAAAGAGTGGAACAATGGAAAGCTTCGATTACCAAATGAACTCTATTATCAAGCTGAAATCTACCACAAGCTAGCCTCAAAAATGATAACCTGTGAGACTTTCCAACTTGACATGCACTACACTTATAAATCATGTGTTGCTTTGACAAGTTAGGGAGTCCAAGTACACTTTGGTCCCTGCAAATTTGCTTTAATGGTCTTTCACCAATATGTGCTAACTTTTTGTGCCATACTTCCAATTTTGTGAGTGTCTGACTACCATAATTAAAGAGAGCAATGTTTCTATTGTTTTGTAATTCAAATGTGAACAATCTACCTGTCTTTTCACCCTTTGCAATTCTCCTAAATCCTTGAGTTGGATCATGAACAAATGCTCATGCTTTTGTGAACCTAACCTGTAGGCCCTTCTCCATAATCTGTCCTACACTTACCAAATTCTTTGTGATGGTAGGGACATACAGTATTTGCTAAGTAGGTTGATATTCCATGAGGTGCTATCACATTTCCTATCTTTTCCACCAAATCCCTTGTATCATCACCTGTCTACACTTCATGCTTGTTCCTTGGATCTTCTAAATCTGATAGGCGTGCCACATTTCCTGCCACATGATTGGAGCAACTTGAATCTATGTAGAAAGCATGCTCATCAGATTTACCTTGTGGCATGGCCATATTCATGATTAGCAATGAGTCCTCTTGACTTGAGTCTCTTGTGTAGTTATTGAAGTCTCTTCTTCCCTTATTCCCTCCTTGATAGTTTCAATGGTTGTAGTTGTTGTGATAGCCATTGAAATTGTTGTCCCTTCCGCTAGAGTAGCCTTAACTTCCTCTATTGTATCCTCTGTCTCTTTGATTCTTGGAATTTCTAAAGCAATTTTCAATTGTATGATTAGTTAATCCACAAATAGAGCATGAAATAGAGTCTTGGGATCTCCCCCTACCTTGCCTTCCTCCTCTGCCTTTACCTCTACCATGTCTTCCTCTACCTGCATAGTTAGCTTGATGTGTACCTACTTCATCATCCACTTTCTTTCCCCTTCCTTTGTTTTCTTTGGACTTGCTTTTATAACTATACAAGGTAGAAGATTGATTACCTTTGGAGCTTTCTCCGTTCTTGATAAGCTTGGCCTCTTGAGTAAGTAGTTGTCCTATGAGTGTATTGAGATCTGGTACATGCATATCCATGTATAGATCCATAGCTGTGGTGAATGCTTCCCAATTCTCATCTACCTTCAAGCCATTGATGACCTACCTTACAATTTTCTCTTCCTCTATTACGTCTCCAATGCTTCCCAACTAATCTGCTATGTCCTTGAGCTTTGTGAAAAAATTAGTCACATTTTGTTTGGGAGCTTTGTTGAGAGTTATGAAGTCTAGACATAGATGATGCTTCCTGGCCTTTTTACTTGAAGAGAAGAGGGCCTCAAGTTCATTCCACACTTTCTGAGATGTTTTACAACGTCTAATGTGATGCAACGAAATCTCGGAGATAGACTTGAGGAGATAAGACCTTTCAAGTCCATCCTTGGAGCACCATTTTCTCAATCTTTCTTGTTCTTCTTGTGTTGGCTGACCTTTGTTCCTGAAACTTGGCATAACTTCATCTCCTGATATATAACCATATAAATTCCTACCTTGAAGATAAGCCTCAATCCTTAATGACTAGGCTTACTAGTTACCTCTATCCAATTTGTCATTTGATGAAGGAAATCCATCTACCATGTTGTCCAAACTTGCTCTGATACCACTATGAAGAGATGGATTTGAACTTGGAAAAGATGAAGTGTTGTTGCCAAAACTTTGTGCTACATGAGCCAAATAAACTCCATGGAAGTGTAGTGGACCCTTTTAGCTTGCCAAAGGATGTATTAGAAACCCTATGTACCTTGGAAGGTCACTCTCGAAAAGATAAATCAAAATAGATAGGTAGAAGTTGAACCAAAGGAAAAAACTTGCTATTTTGGTTCATACACCTCTACAGTGTTTAAGACAATTCTTTGGCCACAACAGCAATTGAATTAATTGCTTATGGGGAACTCCAGTTAACTTAGTAAGCTAAACATCATGAGTGATTTCATAAAAAATGATGGACTACATGAAGAGAAAAGAGTTTAGCAAGTCACAACATCATCCCGATTTTCATGGTCTGTAGCAGCCCTAAGACCAATGAGCAAAGATATATTAATATCTCCAAATTCCAAAAAACAATGCTGATGAAACTTTGTAGCCATATAATAGACCTTATGGTGAATCTAAAATGAGTTAAAGCATGGCAAATGACCACTTACACACTAAGAGAAAGCCTTTAGAAAATCACCATTTTGATGGAATATTAACAAAGAAGTGAATTATGCAAGGATATAGTCAACATCTAACGAATATACCTCACAATTGAAAAACCCGTGCAATGAAATTTTGTGACTATATAGAAGGATTAACGAGCTAACTTTACCAAATTAAATCACTGAAATCGATGGATCATGGTCAGAGAATCATATCTACAAACTCATAGAAAAAAATTGGGAGATATTGCAGTGAACAGTACACTCACATAGGCATCAAGATATGAACACACATGATCATGAAAACGAATGTATATTGATTGTAAATTACAATGGACTTAATGGTACATACGTGTGCCTTGACGCCACACTCTAATATGCCATGAAGCCGTGCTCATAGAGGTACAAAGACCGCAACTAAAAGCCATGTATATATAGTGATGCTTGGAGCCTAATTTTGAATTTGAATCTATCCTAAAATCACTCTCAAATCTTTTAGAGATTGATTCTGATACTCACTCAATCATGAACTAGTGGGGTTCTCCTTCCTACTCATCAAGTGGACTCAACCACTTTAGATACTTTCACTTTTACATCAAGTAGAAGCTCAAGAATTACAAGAGTGAGTTCACAAGTGGACTCTCAAACATTTCCATTAAATTTCTATGTCTTTTGATGACTCAAGCCACCACTTAGACTTGCCATGGGCTTTTTACAACAAGTGTGTGTGGCTGAGATGCCTTTTGGCTTATTTGGGTGTTGGTAAGTCTTTTTTCAATGCCATCTTTAGTGACAGTTAGAGTGCATGAGCAGTTGTGAGGAACAATAGGTTCCATGCTTGCACAAAGCAAATTGAGGTGCATTATCATTATGTCAGAGAGAATTCTCTACTAGGGAGGTGAGTTTGGCATGTGTTCACATATATGATAACATTGATGATCTTTTCTCAAAGGCTTTACTTTGAGAGAAGCTTGAAGATTTCCCCAAAGCTTTGGGCTTATTGCCTTTTGTGGATTGATTTCTTTCCACATAGTTTGGCACTTTCTCATACATGAGTGACAACTCATCGTTTGTCGCATCACTCCCAATGGGGATTTGTTGACATATTTTGGTAGTGATGTGTGTGAATACATAAGGACTAGTGGGGCACTTTTTTCCCTCTTTAGGAGGTTTTTTCCTCGTAGTTTGTATATATGCCTATAACCCTAACATGTCACTTATTTTTGTACATTCACTTGTTACTACATTCAGTGTTGTATGTTTTGCCCCAAGCTTCTTCTTCTTCCTTGTGCTCTTCATATGAAGTTTGAAGATTTCCCCAAATGTTTGGGCTTACTGCCTTTTGTGGATTGATTTCTTTCCATATAGCTTGGCACTTTCTCATACATGAGTGCGAGCTCATTGTTGACTGCATCACTCCCAAGGGGGATTTGTTGATATATTTTGGTAGTGATGTGTGTGAATACATTAGGACCACCGGGGCATGCTTTTCCCTCTTTAGGAGGTTCCCCCCCTGATTGTATATATGCCTATGACCCTTACATTCCCTCTTGAGTGGTGTGTGTTTTGCTCCAAGATTCTTCTTCTTCCTTGTGTTGATCATGTGATTCCATAGACCTCAAACTCCAACACTCATGGAACCTTACCCTCAGTAAAAGACAACTTTGTAGAAATGAGAGCCGTATTGATTTCTATGAATTCTTGTTGGTTGCATGTATGAGTATGCCTATTTTGCATTTAATTACTATTTTCTAGACACACATGCATATGTAGATCACTCAAAATAGATAGTTCAACATTAGGGAGCACCAATCAACCACAAAGAATCTCGATAAATTAATTCTATTGACCTACGTATTTCCAAATATTGGTTACAGTGTGAGGATGTTAATCTCACAATTTCAGTTGAATCTTGCTTGAAAACTTGTGACATAGTAGAGGTGTCAACTATAGCTCTTATCCATGCAGATGTTTCAATTTATTTTTATAGATTTTTCTTTCATTCATGAAGTGCTCTATTTTTAAGGTCTAACACAAAGCAAGTGTTGTACCACATAGTGTCAAACTAAAGACATTGAAGTGCATGAAGAAATCATCAATTGCTCACTTATGAGAACATCTATGAATTCATCTTTGTGTGTGCATGGATCACCCGAGCCTTTCTAATTCACATAATTACTTTTGTTAACTGAGGATGGGTAGAACTTTCTCGTTTACCTAGTTCTAAGTACTAGGTATCCAAATTTTTGTGTGATAGGTGGCAATCCTAGTTGTGCTATGGTATCTTGCATTACATTTGGTTACATAGGTTGCACCGTAGCCTATAGTGGTGGCCTGATAGGTGGAACATATACTATGGGCATGAAACTTTATGGTATTTCATCTCCTCATATGCCAATGATGTATGCCTCTATGGGTTGCAAATATTCTTGTAGTTCTTGTAAAATTGAGGGCTATTTTGTACCGATGGTCACTCCTATATCTATGAGAACCTTATAGATTTGCACCTTGATTGTTTCCAATCCTACTTGAATATAGGGGCCTTGATCAATGAGTTTATGAGAGGATCATTTACTATTTGTACATGTAACCATAGAGAAGATCTTTGTTTGTTCCCTTGCGCATTGGCATGCAAAACATTTTTGCTCCATAAGGCTAATCGTGAAGAGATCTATATTATAGACATCTTCCTCCATGCACTCTTCCATGGTGACAACTTGTTCATTCACACAAACATCACGTGTGGCTAGAACATGATCAAATGTGTGGAATTATATAAAAGTTCATAGAAAGTGCAATCAATGCATGAGTTTGATCATCTTTGCCATCCCATCTAAGTTGCTCCTATGTAGGTTGAGAAGCGTAACCATTGTACTTGAAGAAGAAGCTTTATCTGTGACAGTAGGCTGTGAATTAGAAGAACCTAGGGGTCTTTGATCTACATATGCTGCTATGTTCCATAGTTGTTTTGCAAAAATAACATGTTTCATCATGTAAGACCACATTGGATAGTTGGTTCAATCAATCTTAGCTTCAGTTTGAAGCATGCGAAAAAGGCCATTACTACCTACCATTTTAATAAAGAACAAGAATGTGATAAGTTCTTTAATTCAATGGAAACTGAAATGAAGGTTTAACTTTTAGCTCATAATCTATCACTTTGAAGCAAATGTTGACCATAGGAATGGCTTTGAATTCGCAGTAAGACCCCAATGAAATGGATGCAAATTCTTTCTCGCTACTTAAAATCATTGTTCTATGCTTTGAAATCGATTTGCATTATTAAAAGTGTGTGCATGCCATGATGCAAAAAATCAAAACTTGAGAAGGAGCTGAACCCTCTCTGATACCACTACTTTGTGTGTGTGTGTGTTTGTGTAGAAGTGTGAGAGAGATACGACATGCAAGGAGCACAAACGCAACCAAATACATAGAGAAAATGGAGAGATGTGATAACTCTCTCTATTGATGATGAGCATAACAAAAGTAAGAGTTGAATAATATCTCTAAGTACAGATTACCTCCAGATATGAGTGTAACATGGGAAAGACTCTTTAGCCAACACTAGAGTAAAAAGTGCCCATGTATAGGGAAAAGACTCATATCAAAGATTAGGAACATGTAAGTGTAACAAGGATAAATTCATTTTGAAAATCTTTACTAACTTACTTGGGATTTCTTCGTTGCTCTTATCTTGGAACCACAGTTGCATGGTCCTCATCTCTAGATCTCAAGAAAATCAAGAAACCACAAGATGTTTTCCTAAGTCTTGGTGGCATGTTGGCTAGTTGCAAAATCAAGGATGTGAATGATGCCCTTTCCAAAGGGAAAAGATCAAGTTTGGATGCTCTCACTAATGAGTTCTTCAAAGCCTTTGAAGAGTCCCTCATGAACCCCCTTATTTTTTTTTTGAGGGAGGCTTTTAAGTTTTTGTTCTCTCATAAAGTGCTTTAACAAACGGGTTATAAAGATTAGTCAAAAGAAGGACAAGAAGAAAATCATACAAGACTAGAGGCCATTCACAATGCTCTAGATTGGTTATAAGCTCATTGCCAAAGGTCTTATGGACTAGGCCTCACATCTCCTGCAATCATTAATTCATGATGATCATTCACTAAATGAATATGGATCTTAGAAGCAATGATGGTTATCTTGAAAGGCCTTGATCTTGTTGCATCAAAACAAAAACTCCTATTTATTGAGATTGATTTTGATAAAGCTTATAATAGATTAGAGTGGAACTTCATCTTGCAATCCCTGGGGGGAATGGGCTTTGGAATGATGTTCATTAAATCGATCTTCACCCTCTTTTTGACCACCTCAGCTTGGATCAATATCAGCTAGTAGCCTTAATCTCTATTATCCTCAAGAGACTCTCTCTACTCACCCCAATAATTTTTTCATTTCTATAGATGGTCTCGATTCCTTGGCAAGCACCACACTTAGTAGGGCAACATTAAGATCCTTTCTTTTATGCAATAAGTAGATCACATAGTGCTAATGCTTTCTAACAATGACACAAACATCTTTCTCCATAATGCGATTAATTGTGTCTCCCTATTTTCAAATTGTTTGTAAATTTTATGCACTAATTTTGGCATTGCAAAAGGTTGCAAGGTGTTGGCCTCTACTGAAGTATATTGCCTTCTAGGCATCCCTATGGGATTTACAAACATGATGAGTGAGAAGCACACAAGCATGCACACACATACACACACACACATGCACACAAGGCAAGAACAAAGAGAGGAACAATCGAATGGTTTCAATGACAAAAGATCTCTATTAAAAAAAAATCAATCTCTAGGAACCGCACCTCAAAAATGAGCTCTCTAGCTCTTTTTATAGTTTTTCACTAGTTTTGCCTCTACTCAAACATAGTGTCCGACCTAGTTAGAAATTAGTTTCTAGGGATTATTTGAAGGCTCAAACATAATCTAAAAATTATGAAAATTGGTAAATAGATACTTTTGATACTCTTGAAGTTGGACACCTCATCTTGAACAAATTGGAGTCTAATCTACCAAAAATGATAGTTACATTATGAGTGTAGTGATACTAATCACTATTTGATGTAAAGATAGATTCATTGTGAAACATTGGTTGGGCCTTCTTGCTAAGTTATGCTTGACTACTCTATCTCCTTATTTCTTGCTCCTCTTTTCTTTTTTGTTCTCTTTTGAGGTTCTCCTATCTACTCATTCCTAATTGCTGGCCAACACTCTCCCCTCTCATTCCTAATAGAACTTTGTGCTATAGGATGATCAATGTAATACTCAAGGATATCTATTGCTAGTTCATGTTTGCATAGTCTTAATCCTTTTCCCAAATCAAACTACAAGCATACCCATTGACGGCACTAGGAGTATCCAAGTGTGGAATCATGTAATATTTAGATTACATTGCTTGCTACCATGCGGATGATTGAAGCAGGTGTGTTGGTTTAGGAGTGAATACTTTAGAGAGATACTCCGAAAAACTTGTAGTAAACATGGCTTTGAAAGTTTTCTTATACCAAGTTGGAAGATATGTCATGTAGGCATGCCAAGCATAAGCCAACCAAATGCTGGGGATCATACTCATGTCGTGTACGAGATTGTAGTTGCCATCTATAAATTCTATCTCTACTTTTGGGCTATTTACAAAGAAAATGTACAAGTTCTGCTCTTCATTCAACATCCTTCCCCTCCTAAAACTCCTAGTAGGCTCTCAACTTCTAAATTTATAAACTACTATGTCTCATAATCTGATGGCTCTCTACCTTTGTATAGAGCTCTGTGATAGCTCAAGAAAGATTGTTCTTGAGTTTTAGAAAAATTAGAGATTTCTATCTCTACGTTTTTGGCTATTTACAAAGAATTTGTACAAGGTTTAGTCTTCATTCAGCATCGTCCCCCTCCTAAACATGTTGATGGCATCATCAAATTATTGGAAGTATTGTTGCAACTTTCTTCACTATCCTTTGTTTTACTCCATACCTACTCATGTACAATGCCTCTATGTAAACCTTGTATAGAATCTTTCCTCATTTCTTCAATCTGTTACTATTTCCCAATGTCTCCCTCTAGCTAATGTTTCCGGTCTTATAGATCTTTTGCACCTTTGCAAGCATCTCTCATAACCTTCAAGAGCTCAAGAAAAGGTAACTTTGTTTTTGTGACAAGTTCTTCTTGCTTTGCCTCTACTCTATCCTCTACATCTATTATAACTACATCTTCATATTTTTGTTTCTCTTATTTATTATCATCCAAACTATTCAGAAGCATCATTTCCTCTTGTTCCTCTTGATCATCCTAAGTTTGATTCTTGGAATGACAATTCAATGTCCTACAATAATTGATAATCTTCTATATAATCCTGTTTTCCTTCAAAAATCTCCTCTTCCTGAGGTGGTTGAGGTATACACATTAGTTGGTCAAGAAACACCATTTGAATATACCTCACGATTGAAAAACCCAATTTCAATGAAGTTTTGTGACTATATAGAAGGATTAAGGAGCTAATCCTATCAACTTTAATCACTGAAAATGATGGATCATGGTCAGAGAATCATATCTGCAAACTCACAGAAAAAAATTGGGAGATATTGCAATGAACAATACACTCACATAGGCATCAAGATATGAACACAAATGATCAAGAAAATGAATGTATATTGATTGTAAAGTACAATGGACTTAATGGTACATATGTGTGCCTTGAACCCACACTCTAATATGCCATAAACCCTTGCTCATAGAGGTACAAAAACCACAACTAAAAGGCATGTGTGTATAGCGATGTTTGGAGCCTAATTTTAAATTTGAATCTCTCCTAAAATCACTCTCAAATCTTTTAGTGATTGATTCTCGTACCCACTCAATCATGAATTAGTGGCCTTCTCATTCCTACTCATCAAGTGGACTCAACCAATTTAGATACTTTCACTTTTACATCAAGTAGAAGCTCAAAAATTACAAGAGTGAGTTCACAAGTGAACTCTTAAAGGATTGACATTTGCTTTAAATTTCTATGTCTTTTGATGACTCAAGCCACCACTTAGACTTTCCATGGGCTTGTTCCAACAAGTGTGTGTGGCTCAGATGCCTTTTGGATTATTTGGGTGTTGGTTAGTCTTTCTCAATGCCATCTTTAGTGATAGTTAGAGTGAATGCGCAGTTGTGAGGAACATTAGGTTCCATGCTCGCACAAAGCAAATTGGGGTGCATTATCATTCTTTCAGAGAGAGGTTCTCTACTAGGGAGGTCAACTTGGCATATGTTCACACATATGATAACATTGCTGATCTTTTCTCAAAGGCTCTACCTTGAGAGAAGTTTGAAGATTTCCCCAAAGCTTTGGGCTTATTGCCCTTTCTGGATTGATTTCTTTCCACATAGCTTGGCACTTCCTCATACATGAGTGAAAACTCATTGTTTGTCGCATCACTCCCAATGGGGATTTGTTGACATATTTTGGTAGTGATGTGTGTGAATACATAAGGACCACTGGGGCACTTTTTTCCCTCTTTAGGAGGTTTTTCCCCCTAGTTTGTACATTCACTTGTTAATACATTCAGTGTTGTATGTTTTGCTCCAAGCTTCTTCTTCTTCATTGTGCTCTTCATATGAAGTTTGAAGATTTCCCCAAATGTTTGTGCTTACTGCCTTTTGCGGATTGATCTCTTTCCATATAGCTTCGCACCTCCTCATACATGAGTGCCAACTCATTGTTGATTACATCACTCCCAAGGGAGAGTTGTTGATATATTTTGGTAGTGATGTTTGTGAATACATTAGGACCACCGGGGCATGCTTTTCACTCTTTGGGAGGTTGCCCCCCCCTCTCGCCCAAGGTTGTATATATTCCTATGACCCTAACATTCCGTCTTCAGTGTTGTGTGTTTTCCTCAAAGCTTCTTCTTATTCCTTGTGCTGATCATATGATTCGATAGACCTCAAACTCCAACACTCATGGAACCTTACCCTCAGTAAAAGACAACTTTGTAGAAATGAGAGTCGTATTGACTTCTATGGAATTCTTGTTGGTTGCATGTATGAGCATGCCTATTTTGCATTTAGTTACAATTTTCTAGACACACATGCATATGTAGATCACTCAAAACAAATAGGTCAACATTAGGGAGAACCAATCAACCACAAAGAATTTCAATAGATTACTTCTATTGACGTACATATTTCCAAATATTGCTTAAAGCGTGAGGATGTTAATCTCACAATTTCACTTGAATCTTGCTTGAAAACTTCTGAGATAGTAGAGGTGTCATCTATAGCTCTTATCCATGCAAAATGTTTCAATTTATGCTTCCAGTCATTCCTTTAATGATGCTTATTTGCAAAAGAAGAAGAGATGCAAACATTGTTGGACGGCTAGTCATACTATTGAAGAGCATAGAAAAGTTGTTAAGCAAAATGAAAAGAAGATAATCTAATGAATATGTCAAATGCATTCAATCAAGAAGGTAGTTGAGAGAAAGTCGATAGTGGATATAGAAAAGTTAAAGAAGGTAATTTGATTGTGCAAAACTAGTAGATAAATACATAAACCCATAATTTAGTAGATGGTAGGTGAAACAAATATGGTAGATAAAAGAAAGCCAAATCATAGTAACTAAGAACAAATTGCATGATATTTATAAAAGACTTAAAGCCCATTATGATCATTAGTAGTGGAGATGAATGGATGTCAGTGAAAGAGAACCATTCTTGGTTGTGTGTAGAATTGGGAGAGATCGCCAACACTAGATTTGAAGCATGCAAAAAAGGCAATTACTACCTACCATTTCAATAAAGAACAAGAATGTGATAAGATCTTTAACTCAATGAAAGATGAAATGAATGTTTAAATTTTAGCTCATAATCTATCACTTTGATGGAAATGTTGACCATAGGAATGACTTTGAATTGGCAGTAAAACCCCAATAAAATCATTGTTCTATACTCTGAAGTCGATTTGCATTATTAAAAGTGTGTGCAAGCCATGATGTAAAAAATCAAAACTTGAGAAGGAGTTGAACCTGCTCTGATACCACTACTTGGTGTGTTTGTGTGTGTGTGTGTGTTTGTGTAGAAGTGTGAGAGAGATACGACATTCAAGGAGCACAAACGCAACCAAATACTTAGAGAAAATGGATGGATGTGATAACTCTCTCTATTGATGACGAGCATAACAGAAGTAAGAGTTGAATAATATCCCTAAGTACAGATTACCTCCAGATATGAGTGTAACATGAGGAAAACGCTTTAGCCAATACTAGAGTAAAAAGTGCCCATGTATAGGGAAAAGATTCATATCAAAGATTAGGAACATGTAAGTGTAACAAGGATAAATTCATTTTGAAAAGCTTTACTAACTTACTTGGGATTTCTTCCTTGCTCTTATCTTGGAACCACAGTTGCATGGTCCTCATCTCTAGAGCTCAAGAAAATCAAGAAACCACAAGATGTTTTCATAAGTCTTGGCGGCATGTTGGCTAGTTGCAAAATAAAGGATATGAATGATGCCCTCACAAAGTGCTTTAACAAACGGGTTATAAAGATTATTCAAAAGAAGGACAACAAGAAAATCATAAAAAACTAGAGGCCATTCACAATGCTCTAGATTGGTTATAAGCTCATTGCCAAAGGTCTTTTGGACTATGCCTCACATCTTCTACAATCATTAATTCATATTATCATTCACTAAAGGAATATGGATCTTAGAAGCAATCATGGATATCTTGAAAGGCCTTGATCTTATTGCATCAAATCAAAATCTCCTATTTATTGAGGTTGATTTTGACAAAGCTTATGATAAATTAGAGTGGAACTTCATCTTGCAATCCCTAGGGCGAATGGGCTTTGGAATGATGTTCATTAAAATGATCTTCACCCTCTTTGTGACCACCTTAGCTTGATCAATATCAACTAGTAGCCTTAATCTCTTATTATCCTCAAGAGACCATGTCTGATCATGCCAATAATTTTTTTCATTTCTACAGATGGTCTCGATTCCTTGGCCGAGCACCACACTTAGTAGGGCAACATTAAGATCCTTTCTTTTATGTAATAACTAGATCAGATAGTGCTAGTGTTTTTTAAAAATGACACAAACATGTTTCTCCATTATGCGATTAATTGTGTCTCCCTATTTTCAAATTGTTTGGAAATTTTATGCACTAATTTTGCATCTAATGTAAACCATTATAAGACTAATTTATAAGTCACTCTTAAAATTTCTCCCTTTTATTTAAGTACTGAAAAAGGTTGCAAAGTTTTGGCCTCTACTGAAGTATTTTGCCTTCCAGGCATCTTTATGGGATTTACAAACATGATGAATCAGAGATGGGAATGTGTGTTCCGCAATGTCACTCTCGCACAATGGTGAGTACCAACATGAGAACATCCACCTCATAATTGTCAATCTGTAGAGACGTGAGGGTGGTATGACGACCATGAGCAAGTCAAGTGCACAAGTGAGTGAGTGAGAAGCACACAAGAATGCACACACATACACACGCACACATGTGTACACAAGGCAAAAACAAAGAGAGGAACAATGGAATGGTTTCAATTACAAAAGATCTCTATTACAAAAAAATCAATCTCTAGGAACCCCACCTCAAAAATGAGCTCTCTAGCTCTTTTTATAGTTATTTACTAGTTTTGCCTCTACTCAAACATAGTGTCCGACCTAGTTAGAAATTAGGTGCTAGGGATTATTTGAAGGCTCAAACAAAATCTAAACATTATGAAAATCGGTAAATAGATACTTTGAATACTCTTGAAGTTGAACGACTCCTCATCTTGAACAAATTGTTGTCTAATCTACCAAAAATGATATTTACATTATGTTTTTGGCTATTTACAAAGAAATTGTACAAGGTTTAGTCTTCATTTAGCATCCTCCCCCTCCTAAACCTGTTGATGTCATCATCAAATTATTGGAAGTATTGTTGCAACTTTCTTCACTATCCTTGGTTTTACTCCATACCTACTCATGTACAATGCCTTGTTGTAAACCTTGTATAGAATCTTTCCTCATTTCTTCAATTTGTTGCGATTTCCCAATGTCTCCCTCTAGCTTATGTTTTCGGTCCTATAGATATTTTGCACCTTTGCAAGCATCTCTCATAACCTTCAAGAGCTCAAGAAAAGGTAACTTTGTTTTTGTGACAAGTTCTTCTTGCTTTGCCTCTACTCTATCCTCTACATCTATCAAAACTACATCTTCATATTTTTGTTTCAGAGAGAGGTTCTCTACTAGGGAGGTCAGTTTGGCATATGTTCACACATATGTTAACATTTCTGATCTTTTCTCAAAGGCTCTACCTTGAGAGAGGTTTGAAGATTTCCCCAAAGCTTTGGGCTTATTGCCGTTTGTGGATTGATTTCTTTCCACATAGCTTGGCACTTCCTCATACATGAGTGACACTTCATTGTTTGTTGCATCACTCCCACTGGGGATTTTGGGGATTTTTTCCCTCTTTAGGACGTTTTTCCCCCTAGTTTGTATATATGCCTATAAACCTAACATGTCTCTTATTCTTGTACATTCACTTGTTAATACATTCAGTGTTGTATGTTTTGCTCCAAGCTTCTTCTTCTTCCTTCTGCTCTTCATATGAAGTTTGAAGATTTCCCCAAATGCTCATGCTTATTGCCTTTTGGGGATTGATCATTTCCATATAGCTTGGCACTTCCTCATACATGAGTGCCAGCTCATTGTTGACTGCATCACTCGCAAGGGGAATTTGTTGATAGATTTTGGTAGTGATGTGTGTGAGTACATTAGGACCATTGGGGCATGCTTTTCTCTCTTTGGGAGGTTCCCGCCCCCCCCCCCCAGATTGTATATATGCCTATGACCCTAACATTCTCTCTTCAGTGTTGTGTGTTTTGCTCCAAGCTTCTTCTTCTTCTTTGTGTTGATCATGTGATTCCATGGACCTCAAACTCCAACACTCATGGAACCTTACCCTCAGTAAAACAACTTCGTACAAATGAGATCCGTATTGATTTCTATGGAATTCTTGTTGGTTGCATGTATGAGCATGCCTATTTTGCATTTAGTTACAATTTTCAAGACACACATGCATATGTAGATCACTCAAAACAAATAGCTCAGCATTAGGGAGCACCAATCAACCACAAAGAATTTCCATAGATTAATTCTATTGACCTACATATTTCCAAATATTCCTTAAAGTGTGAGGATGTTAATCTCACAATTTCAGTTGAATCTTGCTTGAAAACTTGTGAGATAGTAGAGGTGTCATCTATAGCTCTTATCCATGAAAATGTTTCAAATTATTTGTATAGTATTTTTTTTGCATTCATGAAGTGCTCTATTTTTAGAGATTAACACAAAGCAAGTGTTGTACCGCATAGTGTTAAGCTAAAGACATTGAAGTGCATGAAGAAATCATCAACTGCTCACTTATGAGAACATCTATGTTTTCATATTTGTGTGTGCATGGATCACCCTAACCTTCTTAATTCACATACATGCATTTTGTAACTTAGGATGGGTAGAGCTTTCTCGTTTACCTATTTCTAGGTACTAGGTATCCAAATTTTTGTGTCATAGGTGGCAACCCTAGTTGTGCTATGGGATTTTGCATTACATTTGGTTACATAGGTTGCCTCATATGCCAATGATGTATGCCTCTATGGGTTGCAAAGATTCTTGTAGTTCTTGTACAATTGAGGGCTATTTTGTATTGATTCTCACTTCTATATCTATGAGAACCTTATAGATTTGCACCTTTATTGTTTCCAATCCTACTTGAATATAGGGGCCTCGATTAATGAGTTTATGAGAGGATCATTTACTATTTGTACATGTAACTAGGTAAACGAGAAAGTTCTACCCATACTAAGTTACAAAATGCATGTATGTGAATTAAAAAGGTTAGGAAGATCCATTCACACACAGATCTCTCTCTCTCTACACACACACACACACTCTCTTGGCTTAGATCTCACATCTTGGTAAGTGTTGTGCATACTGTTAGCATTTGTGTTTCTCTATGCTTTAGGTTTTATGATTTCTCTTTTCTTTGATTTTGTAGAAGTTCTTTGGTGTTGATTGTTTGGAATTGGACGATAGACAACATACATTACACTTTGACCACAACGATTCAAAAGAGGGACATACTTGTAAGTGATTGTTTTATTCTCTATTGATAGAGAGAGAAGGAGAGAGAGAGAGAGATAGAGAGAGAGAGAGAAAAGAGAGAGAGAGTGAGAGATAAAGAATAATGAAAGAAAGGAAGATAGAGACAGGAAAATAGAGCATACATACACACACATTTACACATTTACACATTTACACATGCATACATACACACATGCATGCTTACATACACACACCTATACACACATGCATGCTTACATACACACACCTATACACACATGCATGCTTACATACACACACATGCATGAATACACACACATATAAATTTACACACATGCATACACACATATACACACACACATATGCATACATACACATACACACACACATATACACACATACATACACACACACATATATACACACATGCATGCATACATACACACACATATACACACATGCATGCATACACACATATACACATATACACACATGCATACATACACACACATGCATACACACATACATACACACACATATATACACACATGCATGCATACAATATATACACACATACACATACACACACATGCATGCATACATACACACACATACACATACACACACATGTATACACATGCATACATACACACACATGTACACATGCAATATACATACACATATATACACACATGCATACATACACACATATACACACATGCATGTATACATACACACACATACACATACACACACATGTATGCACATGCATACACATACACACATACACACACATACACACATGCATGCATACATACACACACATAGACACACATGCACACACATGCATGCATATATACACACACATACACATACACACATGGATACACATGCATACATACACACACATATGTACACATGCATACATACACACACATATATACACACATGCATACATACACACATGCATGTATACATACACACACACATGTACACACATACATACATACACACACATATGTACATACATACTCATATACTCACACATGCATACATAGACACACATACACATATACACACATGCATACATTCACACACACACATACATACACACATGCATACATTTACACACACACATACACACATAAGCTAGTGTTTTAATTAAATATATAAATTTTCTATTTTGAACTTTTTTTTTACATCAAATATATAAAAATAGGATTAGGGTTTGTACGCTTTTTACACATACATACACATATAATATATATATACATGTATATACACATGTATACAGAAAGATACATATTTTCGGTCTAGATATTTAAGATTAGGGTTTTAGGGTTTAGGCGTACATATAACTCAATTGTATTTATATTAAGAAAAAATATAGAGAAAAATAAGAAAAAAAATCTGAATATATAAATAAATAAATATATATATATATAATATTATTAGGGTATTAGGATTAGGGGTTTAGATTTTTATAGGTGTTTAAGTATTTAGGTTTTAGTATTTCAGATTTAAGTCTAAGTCTTTCTGATTAGGGTTTTAGGGTTTGAATACGTAGATAACATATATACACAAACACACATATACATATAATACATACATACATACATGTAGATACACATGCATACAAAAATATACATATTTTAGATTTAAATCTTTAAGATTAGGGTTTTAGGGTTTTAACACCTACATAACATATATGCACACATACACAGGCACATATAATACATATATACATGTCTATATACATGTATACAAAAATATACATATTTTAGGTCTAGATCTTTAAGATTAGGGTTTTAGGGTTTAGACATATATAACTCAATTATATTTATATTAAGAAAAAATATAGAGAAAAATAAGAAAAAAATTCTGAATATATAAATAAATATATATATAAAATATGATTAGGGTTTTAGGATTAAGGGATTAGATTTTTATAATTCTAGATATTTATGATTAGGGTTTTAGGATTTAGGCATACATATAACCCAATTATATTTATATTAAGAAAAAATATAGAGAAAAATAAGAAAAAAAATTTGAATATATAAATAAATATATATATATATAATATAATTAGGGTTTTAGGATAAGGGGTTTAGATTAGGGTTTTAGGGTTTAGGCATACATATATTTCAATTATATTTATATTAAGAAAAAATATAGAGGTAAATAAGAAACAAAATCTGAATATAAATAAATAAATAAATAAATAAATATATATATATATATATATAATATGATTAGGGTTTTAGGATTAGGGGTTTAGATTTTTATAAGTGTTTAAGTATTTAGGTTTTAGTATTTTCAGATTTAAGTCTAAGTCTTTCTGATTAGGGTTTTAGTGTTTTAATACGTAGATAACATATATACAAAAACACACATATACATATAATACATACATACATGTAGATACACATGCATACAAAAATATACATATTTTAGATTTAAATATTTAAGATTAGGGTTTTAGGGTTTTAACACCTACATAACATATATGCACACATACACATGCACATATAATACATATATACATGTATATACACATGTATACAGAAATATACATATTTTAGGTCTAGATCTTTAAGATTAGGGTTTTAGGGTTTAGACATATATATAACTCAATTATATTTATATTAAGAAAAAATATAGAGAGAAATAAGAAAAAAATTTGAATATATAAATAAATGTATATATAAAATATGATTAGGGTTTTAGGATTGGGGGTTTAGACTTTTATATGCCTTTAAGTATTTAAGTTTTAGTATTTCATATTTAAGTCTAAATCTTTAAGATTAGGGTTTTAGAGTTTTAACACCTACATAACATATATATACACATACATATATAATACATATATACATGTAGATACACATGCATACAAAAATATACATATTTTAGATCTAGAATTTTAAGTTTAGGGTTTAAATTAAATATATAAAAATAGGATTATGTAAGGAAAAAACATGATTATAGAAATAAATAAATAAATATATATATATATATATATATATATATAATAAGATAATTATATCCATAAATAAATATAAAAAGAACTAGTGTTTTAAATAATTTAATTAAATATATATAATTAAATATATAGAATTAAATATATAAAAATAAGATTACGTAAGAAAAAAATCTGAATATATAAATAAATATATATATAAAATAGGATAATTATATATATAAATAAATATAAAAAGAATTAGTGTTTTAAAAAATTAAATTAATTATTTAGAACTAAATATTTATAATTTAATATATAAAAATAGGATTAAGTAAGGAAAAAATCTGAATATATAAATAAATATATATTTAAAATAATGTAATTATATACATAAATAAATATAAAAAGGACTAGTGTTTTACATAATTTAATTATATATATATAATAAAATATATAAAAATAGGATTAATGAAGAAAAAAATCGGTTTGTATAAATAATATATATATATATATATATATATATATATATATATATATATATATATATAAAGTAGGATAATTATACATGTTTTAGGTCTAAGTCCTTTGGATTAGGGTTTCAGGGTTTTAACACCTACATAACATATATACCCACATAGAGATATAGATTAGGGTTTTAAGTTTTTTTAGGTATTTAAGTAATTAGGTTTAGTATTTCAAATTTAAGTCTTCAGAGTTAGATTTTTAGGTTTAATAAAAAAAACAAATGTTCTAAAATGTCCATATTGTAGCAGATGGCTTCTTTGGATCATGAAGAGAGAATGGCATGTCCTTGCACACAGTGCAAGTATCAAATTTATCGGAAACGACGGATTTGTACTGCACATGTTAGAGAGTATGGATCCTTTGATAGGAGTCGACTGGAAAACCTACACTAATATTACACAGAATGAAAATATGGAAGAGATGCTTGAAGCAGTTTATGAGATGGACGAAGATCATGATGGTCAAGAAGGTGTCGAGAGTTTCATGGACACAACAGAAATTCCACGATGAGAAGTTGATGAAGAATATGAAAACATGCGAAGATTAGCTCGTTTACCACTCTATAATGGAGCAAAGATATCTGTACTACGTGCTTCACTCGCGATGCTCAATCTGCAATCCATTTATGGATGGTCAGATAGTAGTGTCACTAAATTGTTCTGGCTTTCATTGTTGTATCACAATAACTTCGTTTACTAATATCATTTTAATTGATTATTGCAGGCTTCTTAAAGATCAATTTTTGCCAGAGGGCAATGACATGCCTCCAACACTTGAGATGCAAAAAAACTTTTACAGTCCATTGGAATGGGTTATACTAAAATTCATGCTTGTCTGAATGATTGCATTCTCTTTCGGAATGAGTATGAGCATCTCCACGTATGTCCAAAGTGTGGAGCAAATAGATTTAGAGAAGATGTTGTAGGTGAAGCAATCCTCGCAAAGGTTCTTCGCCACTTTCCTATCATTCCACGAATTAAGAACATGTTTAGATGCAAATCTATAGCTGAGTTAATGTCATGGCATACAAAGAGCAGGTCTACAGATAATGTAATGCGAGTGCCTTCTGACTCTGATGCTTGGAAGCACATAGATAGTAAGTGGCTAGAGTTTGCTAGTGAGCCTCGGTCCATATGTCTAGGCCTAGCTATGGATGGAGTGAATCCATTTGGATTACACAGTTCTTCATGGAGCACATGGCCTATATGTTTGGTCAATTATAATATCCCACCATGGTTGGCCACAAAGAAAGGTCATTTATTATTAGCTCTTATTGTACTAGGTAAGTATAAGGTAAAAAACATGGATGTATATCTTGCACCACTTGTGGAAGAATTGCGCATTTTATGGGATGGGATTACTATGTGTGACATGTCTCAACCTATAAGAAAACGAGATGTGCGAGTGCAAGGCATACTTATGTGGATAATGCATGATTGGCCTGGTTATGGTGAATGTTCAGGATTATCGATTTCGGGTTACCATGCTTGTCCTTTATGCGGACAACGACTCGAAGCACGCTATTCCAAAGCACTACGTAAAACTATCTATGGACATCATAGATATTCGCCTGATGGACATGTTTTATGTGAAGGACAAATTGGTCGACAAGCGCAACACCAAATGAAAGTTAGTGATTAGAAACAACTGTGGGATTCAAAAAATCCAGTTCCTGGCATGAAACGGTTGTCCATTTTTCATGAACTCCCTTATTGGAGTGAATAATTGATCAATCATTTGGTAGACCCGATGCATATTTTTAAGAATATAGGAGAACTTCTTTGGAAAACTTTGATCGGAAAGAAAGAAAGCAAAGCACAAAGGGAGGACTTAGAAGAGCGAGGTCGTATGCGAGAGTTGTGGGAAATCACTCCTGCCGGTGTCACTCCTGCCATTGTCACTCCTGCGGGTGGTGCTACTCCCGTAGGAGGTATGTCTCCTAGCTTTGTGACTCCACCATGACCATCTTTTCAGCCATCTCCTGGGTCTACTAGTAGACATGTGCGTTCGACACCTCAGTGCAATACAGGTTCTGGCCCGTCTCGTAGATCGAGGTCACGCTCTGGAGCAGGAGGTTCTAGGAGTGGATCTATAGGTAGGTCTAGAGGCGGAGGAGGCAGCTCTTGTCGAGGCATTGCGACGGACGTTGTGTCACCCGCTTCTACTCGTAAGAAGAGTACCTCAGATGTAGGTATGCCACGCAGTACACCACATGGAAC